>JAKOGI010001612.1:97500-207025 GCA_029747015.1 Carnegiea gigantea
GAGTATGAACCAGCCACACACAATGCATTTCATGTAAAGTACATGTGGGAATACACCTATTGAACCCAATACTCCTTACACCGGTGGCACTTCTGCTAGTCCATTTATTTATCAATAGTTTGACACTATTCGCTCACATTACAACAGTAATCAGTTTGCTGGCAGCTTAGAGTGCCAAGCCACTCAGTCCAAAATGAAGGGGTCCAAAATGAAGGGATAGGAAGAGATAGACAAAGTCCTACATCTGATAGTGAAGCTGCAAGCACAAATAATAAGATTTATCTGCAACCTGATGGTGATACATAAGTTCACTATAAATTTTCTTCATCGCTAATCATATTTTTTTCATGCTTACATTAATTAATTTTAATGATTCTATTTTTATATTTAGTTTTGTTCAATACCAGGGCGTAGTTCAAAAAATCGTTGAAAACATTGGAGGTAAGTATCCACGTCCTTAAAGCACATGGCGAGAATTCCACACCAGTGAGATATATGGTTTAATGAGTTCAAGGTCGGTTTCCTATTCAATAAATTTGAATGTCATCATAAATTTGTTTGATCTGTTTACTAATATACTTGAACTTTGTTACAGAAACACTACTATTGGCATTTAGATAATGAAATTCACATACAGCATAACTTTGAGATCAAAGGTGTAGCTTGTCTTAAGGACATTCTTGGATATTCTATGAAGTTCAACAAAAATCCAAAGTGGTTACCACCTAATGTTTGGAATGAGATGCTTAACCATTTGAGTAAGGATGACAAGTATAAGAAGTTGAGTCAACAAAATAAAAAGAATAGATTGAGTGATCCAGAAGGTCTTGGTCCTTCGTTACATACATGTGGCTCAATCCCGATTAGTGAAAGGAAGAGGCGCCTGGTAAGTAACGAGCGTATTAATAAGTGTATTTGCGATATTCAATGTGAGTGTGTGTGTGTGTGTGTGTGTGAACATTTTATTTTTTGTAGGCCAAAGCGTAAGGTAGGGAACTGACATGTGAAGAACTTTTTAAGGACACTCACTACAAGGCCAAAGACAAAGTATTCATTGATAACAAATCTGCAAAAAAATATGTAAGTTTGGACATTTTATTCCGACATTAATCTCAGTTATAATTGTTGCCTTAGTACACAAGAGTTTTATTTTTGACAACTTTTAGGAGTATTGCCACAAGAAATGGGAGGAGTACACTCAGGTTGCAACTTAAGGAGGTCTCAACTGCCCCCTATGACCCTATAAGAGTTTTGGCTTCAAGAAAATCTATATAAAAAAGGCTGTGTGTACGTTTTTGGAACTAAGGGCGTCAAGTTGTGTTCTTCCAACCAAGTCAACTTGGACACTGAACACAAGCAGGACCCCCAAAATGATAATGAAGATCCCATGAATCTATCTGATTCTGATTAGTTTAATTGATCTAAAAATAATTGTGGATGTTATGAATAATTTTGAATTTAGCACTTTTAATTTTCAGACACAAAAATTTATATTTGTTAATTATTATATATCTTGTTTGTGGTGCTTTTTTGTATATATATGAAACATTTACACAAAAAACATTACACAAAGTACACATATATATGAGTAATTAGTTAAAAAAATATTTTGTCGGTATTAAATTTTGGAGGCAAATTTTTCGATGGCAAATTTTTTGTGGAAGCAAATTTCTTTTCCGACGGAATTTTCTGTCGGAAATTCTGTTAGAAAAAAGTTACCTCTAAAACAATGAAAAATTCTGTCGAACATCGTCGGAGAATCTGTCGGACTATTCCGTCGGATTTCGTTTGATTTTCTGTCGGATGATTCCTTCGACGGATTTAGCGTCAGGCCATTTCCATCGGAAAACCCATTGGAAACCATCGGACACCAGGGTTTAGAATCTTCGACGAGCACTTTGCCAATGGCTCCATACCGGTCAGAATTTCCGTTAGAAGCAGGATTTTCTGTCGGAATTTCCATCGAAAATCGGATGCGCTGATGTTTTGATTAAAAATGATGTGTGATAAGACTGATTCCCTCTCCTTTGATTCTTCTAATTCCCCTTCTTTTGTTACACATACTTTTGATCTCACATTGGAGTTGAAACATTTGCCTGATTTTCTTGAGTATGTTTTTAGGGTCCTAATAAGACTTTCCTATGATTATTGCATTTGATCTGAATGAGGACCAAGAGAGTAAATAGTTAAAAGTGCTCAGGGAAAACAAAGAGTCCATAGGGTGGACTTTAGGTGAAATAAAAGGTATTAGTCCCATAATTGTGCAACACAGAATTCATTTGGAGGATAATGCTAAACCTTATAGAGATCACCAAAGACATCTAAACCCTACCCTACAAGAAGCGTCAAAAATAAGGTTATTAAGTGGTTAGATAATGGGATAATCTACCTCATTTCTGATAGCGAGTAAGTTAGCCCAGTCCAAGTCGTTCCTAAGAAGACTGGTATTACCGTAATTAGGAATGACAAGAATTAGTTAGACTCCACTAGAGTCCAGTCTGAGTGGCGTGTTTATATTGACTGTAGGAAACTAAACACATCCACTAGGAAAGACCATTTTTCTTTGCCTTTTATGGACCAAATGCTTGAGAGATTAGCTGGACATAGTTACTACTGCTTTTTGGATGGATACTCTGGTTACACCCAAATCTCTATGGCACCTAAGGACCAAGACGAGACCACTTCCACATACGCCTTTGGTACTTTTACCTTTAGGAGAATGTCGTTTGGTCTTTGTAATACTCCTGCCACTTTTCAGCATTGCATAATTTCTATATTTTCTGACATGATTAAGCAATGCATTAAGGTGTATATGGATGATTTTTCAGTGTTTGATTCCTCTTTTGATGACTGTTTGGCCAATCTAACCAGAGTTTTACAAAGATGCAAAGAGAAGAATTTGACCTTAAACTGGGAAAAATGACATTTTATAGTAAAGAAGGGAATTGTTTTAGCACATAAATTTCACATGATGGGATTAAAGTTGATACAGCAAAAAATTGATTTAATTTCTATTCTCTTCCCTCCCACTTGTGTGAAAGATATTAGGTCATTTTTAGATCGTGTAGGATTCTATAGATGATTTATTAAGCCTTTTAGTAAAATTGCTAAACCCTTGACCAACCTTTTAGCCAAAGATGTGCCTTTTCACTTCTTTGAGGAGTGTTTAAAGGCATTTAAAAGGCTAAAGGAAGCCCTGACTTCTACCCCTATCTTACACCCTCCTATCTAGGGAGAGCCCTTTGAGCTGATGTGTGATGCTTCTGACTATACTGCAGGGGTTGTCTTAGGACAACGTGTAGATGGAAAACCTTATGTCATATATTATGTGAGTCATATTTTGAATGAGGCCCAGTTGAATTATACTGTGATTGAATAAGAATTTTTGGTAGTTGTGTTTTATTTTGAAAAATTTTGACCCTACTTAATTGGCTCTCATGTGATAGGTGATACCAACCATGCCGCACTTAAGCATCTCTTCTCCAAGAAGGATGCAAAACCTAGAATGCTTAGGTGGATTTTGCTCTTGCTGGATTTTGATTATGAGATTCGAGAGAGAATGGGTTCTGAGAACCTGATTACTAACCATCTATCCTTGATCATTGTGAAAAATCAGAGTGAATTCTCCACTTGTAGATGCTTCCTTAATGAATAGCTACTTATGGTTCACTCTGAACCATTGTATGCTAACATTGTCAACTACTTAGATACTGGTGAGATACCCTATGTTCGAGTAAGCATGATAAGGACCGATTCTTTTATCTTGTAAAATTCTTCTATTGGGATGATCCTTACTTGTTCAAATATTGCTCTGATTAGATTTTTAGAAGGTGTATCCCTGATGATGTGATTAAAAGTGTCATTTCTTTCTGTCACGATCGAGCAACCTTATGAGGAACATTTTAATGGAAACAAAACAGCTACCAAAGTCCTTCAGTGTGGTTTGTATTGGCCTATCGTGCTCAAAGGTGCCCATTTGTATTGCAAAAGTTTCCCTAAGTGTCAACAAGTTGGGAAAATCAGTAGGAGAGATATGATGCCCCTGTCCTATAATTATATTTAAGATCTTTAATGTTTGGGGGATTGATTATAGGGCCATTTCCGTCTTCTTTTAGGAATGAGTATATCCTCCTAATTATAGACTATGTGCCTAAGTGGGTGGAGGTTATTGACCAGGACAATTGAGGCTAGATTCGTTGTCAAATTCCTTAAGGAAAATATTTTTTAAAGGTATGCATGCCCAGGGCTATCACTAGTGACTAGGGTACTCATTTTGAAATCATTCTTTTGATAAATCGTTAAAAAACTACTCCATCATTCATCGTTTAGCCACTGCCTATCATGCCCAAACTAGTGGCCATGTAGAGGTTTCTAACAGACAAATTAAATAGATTTTGGAATGGACTGTGAGTAGAAACCGCAAGGACTGGACAGATAAGCTCATTGATGCTCTCTAGGCTTATAGGACGGCTTTTAAAACCCCATAGGGCATGTCTCCTTTTAGGGTTGTCTTTGGTAAGCCTTGTCATCTTCCTGTAGAACTTAAATATCAGCTATGTAGGCTATGAAGACTTTGAACCTTGACATAGAAGTGGCTGGGGTAAAGAGGAAGTTATAGTTGAGTGAGTTAGAAGAGATCAAAGTTGAGGCCTATGAGAACCCTAGGATGCATAAAGAGAGAGCAAAATTGCTCCATGACAGGCATATTCATAGGAAAGAGTTCGTACTAGGTCAAAAGGTGTTGCTTTATGAGTTCAGACTACACCTTTTTCAGCATAAAATGAGATCTCGTTGGACTGGTCTTTTCATTATTTCTCATATTTTTCTACATGATGCTATAAAGATACGGGAACCCGAGAGGTACGTATTTCAAGGTCAATGGACAAAGGTTGAAGCCACAATCGTTTACACCCATAATTATTCTTTTTTACAAGAAATAAAATCAACAACAAAAAAGTTACCTAGATACAATTACTCAATAAAAATGAAACGAATCATAAAACAAAAATACTCAAGCAAAAAAGTGGTCAATTGAATACATACCATCCTTCCCAACGACACCAAAAACTTCTTGTTGTAAAAAGTAGCCAAAAGCGCAGAGCGTGAACTTGTACTATGAAACAGCGAATACAGTTCATTCCCATAAGGATGATAATATCATTTTTACCACTCTGTTCACTTAACTATTAATGGTAATTAAGCTACTAAATATAATTCAACAAAATGATGCCAAAACTACTAGCCCTAAGTTAAACTAAGTTTATCAACAAGCCAAACACGAAAACAATTAACATACTAAACTGACTCAAGAGTTACTGCCAACTATGAACCCCAAAAAAAATAAAATAAAAAAATATAAATATAAATAAATAATAAAAATAAAACAGGATCAAATGAATTAGCACTTACTGGGTGAAAGAGCATGAAATGAGCAAATAAAATAGTGAGAATAAGACAAACTAAAGCTAGAAAGCCTAGAATGTGGTAAGATAAATTAAATCAAGTTCGTGTCTACTGCGTAGAAACATAAAGCAACAAAAAAAAAGGGAGCCCAACCTTGAGACAATTACTACAGAAAGTCAGAGGAAGGAAAAAAAAAAAAAAGCAAGAAAGTGAAAGGGCAGAGGGAGGGCGCATTGTGAACTAAACTGAGCAGACAAAAAAAATGAATAAAACAAATTATGTTAATTAAACGAAAAGGAAGACATGGAATGAGAAAGAACACAGCCTAGGAACCAAAGAAACAGAGTATCAAAAAATGAAGAAACAGAGCACCAAATAACTAAATTGGACCAAAAACTTGTAAATTAATTCAACCCGGTAGCTAAGAATCTCAGCAAACACACAATGGGAAAGGAATTTTGATTCGACTATTTGAAGCTTTCAACAAAGGCTTCCTAGGCCTCTGAACCAACAATGAAAAGGGACCCACGAACTCAAAAATCTGAATCAAGGGAATATAAACAAGTGGAAAGCTAGATTACAAGTGGATTATGGCTGATGAACTGATGATCTACACCTCCCATTCCACCCCTATTTATACATGAATTTGCCCCCACCCTATCCAGCTTCAACTTCCGCAAAATCTAGGTTGTTCTGCTGATCCTTCACTACCCAATACCCACTCCAACACTCATGAGACTAAGTCTTAGCGAGCAAGAGAGAGAGAGAGAGAGAGAGAGAGAGAGAGATTTGCACCACAAAGTCTTAGTTGTTATGGTAGTTGATTGTGGGTGATGAGCGCCTGATGATGAAGATGATGGTGGTGATTAAAATTGATGAAGTTGATGATTTATGTGATGGTGATGAAGGAGAAAATAAAAAGAGATGGGGGTCACGTGAGAGGTAGATGAAGAGATCAGGTGGGCTTGGGCTTTTGCTTTTCTTTTCTTGGATTGTATATCTAGCCCATTTTTTCCTACTCCCATTTGACCTCCACTTTCATACCAAATCAACTATATTTATGATTTTCTGCAAAAGAAATAAATTTAAATAAAAATCATAAAATAGGTTATTAAGCTACTAAATATGATTCAGCAAAATGATGCCAAAACTACTAGCTCTACGTTAAACTAAGTTTATCAATAAGCCAAACCCGAAAATAATTAACACACTAATTGACTCAAGAGTTATTGCCAACTATGAACCCAAACAAAAATATAAATATAAATAAATAATAAAAATAAAACAGGATCAAATGAATTAATGAATAGTACTTACTGGGTGAAAGTATGAAATGAGCTAATAAAATAGGGAGGATAAGATAAAGTAAAGCTAGAAAGCCTAGAATGTGGTAAGGTAAATTAAATCAAGTTGGTGTCTACTGGGTAGAATCATAAAGCAACAAAAGAGAGGGAGTTCAACCTTGAGACAATTACTGTAAAAAGTCAAAGGAAAAAAAACAAGAAAGTGAAAGGACAAAGGGAGGGGGACTGTGAACTAAATTGAGCAAACAAAAAAAACAAAATAAGATAACTTAATTAAACACAAATGAAGACACGCAAAGAGAAACAAAAGAGTCTGGGAATGAAAGAATCAGAGTACCAAAACATAAAGGAATAGAGCACCCAATAACTGAAAATTGGACGATAAACTTGTAAGTTAATTCAACCCAGTAGCGAAGAATCTCAGTAAACACACAAGGGGAGAGGAATTTCGATCCGACTATTTGAAGCTTTCAACAATGGTTTCCTAGGCCTCTGAACCAACAATGAGGGACATAGGAAATCAAAAATATGAATCAAGGAAATAAAAACAAGTGCAAAGCTAGATTACAAGAGGATTATGGCTGATGAACTGAAGATCTACACCTCCCATTCTACCCCTATTTATACATGAATTTGGCCCCCTATCCACCTTCAAAATCTGGAAAATCTGGGTTGTTCTGCTAACCCTTTGCTACCGAGTACCCAATCCAATGCTCATGAGACCGAGTCTCATAGAGAGAGAGAGAGAGAGAGAGAGAGAGAGAGAGAGAGAGAGAGAGAGAGATTTGCTCCACAAAATCTGGGTTGTTATGGTGGAGTATTGTGGGTGATGAGTGCCTGATGATAAAGATGATGGTGGCAATTAAAATTGATGAGGTTGATGATTTTTTTATATGATGGTGATGAGGGAGAAAATAAAGAGGGATGGGGGTCACGTGAGATGTAGATGAAAAGATTAGGAAGGCTTGGGCATTTTCTTTTTCTTTTCTTGGATTGTGCATCTAGCCCATTTTTGCTTGCTCCTATTTCAGCTCCACTTTTGTGCCGAATTAACTGTATTTTTTATTTTTCTACAAAAGAAATAAATTTAAATAAAAATTCTAAAATAATTATTATGACGAGTAAAAATTAGATATTTTAAGGATATAAAAATGTATAACCTTTTTAATGAACAAATATACCCACATCTAAATTTTTCTCGTCCCTGAGTAAAATGAAATTAAAAAATCCTAGGAAAAAAAATCCTAACTCACTTTCGCAGAAATCATGGTTATATTTAGCATATACAAAAGGTCTTTTAAACTCCTAGGTTCCCCCTAGTGGACGAGTAAGGTGTCGTGAGGATTTGCAGAAAATGTACCCGCAAAATCTTCAAAATGAAAAAGAAAAGAAGAGAAAGAAAAGAGAGAAAAGGGAAAGAAAAAGATGGAAAAATAAATAAATAAATATTTTTGGGTTTTTTCAATTTATATATAAGTGTATAAAGGGAAAAAATATACACATTCCAATTAGATAAATCACCCTTAAAGCCAAGATATTACCCTGCATATAGATAAGGTCTACTCTCGAAAACCCTAGGTCCTCATGGATGACATTTACACTTGACTTTTCATCCCACAAAACAACATAACAATGTATCCGCCCTAGTACATCGTGTGCAAGTGTATCATGATCTTGAGAGTTAGGCTAACTACAGTCTGACTCAGTCAAACTTAACTACTTATGGACTCACTGATATGGGAAGCAAACTTACTTGGTAGCAATATTGTCTCAAAGGATAACATCCAATAACGCATACCTCAAAGGGATACTTATCAGCCGCAACTCTATGCTTTGTTTTCATTTTTTCTTTTCTTTTTTCCTTCTTTTTTTTTAACTGCAAATTGAAAGTAAATAATAAAGACATGTGGGAGAATCAACTATGGAAGTCTAAGACACTAAGATAATAGTGATTTTCGAAGTAAGGAGTAGACTCGCAGTTACAAGGGAACGATGAGGTTAGAATTGGGGTCTAGAATGTCACACTTAGGACTAATTTCTTATCATGTACAACCTGCCTGTATACAACCTAATACTAAGTTATAAGGGATCGAGTTAGTCAAAACTGTACACATTCCCCAAAATAAAATAAAACAAAAGAAGAGAAAAAAAATCAGTTTGGTATTTCTTTTCATCATTTTTTTAAAAAAAGAAGGCATAAAATAAAACAAAGAAGGAAAAAAAAAGGAAAAAAGTTGAATACAAAGCATAGAGTCAGGACTGACAAGTATCCCTTTGAGGCATGCGCTACCCGATGCTACCCTTTAAGGCAGTATTACTACTGAGTAAGATTGCTTTCCATATCACTGAGTTAATAAAGTAGTTAAGTGGGATTGAGTCAGACTATAGTTAGCCTAACTCTCAAGGTGATGGTATACTTGCACATCATGCATTAGGGCGGATACATTGTTATGCTAGTTTGTGGAGTGAAAAGTTGGAGTGTACCTAGAGTTTGGGAGAGTACACTTTATTCATATACAAGGAAATATCTTGGCTTGAAGGGTGATTTATCTGGGTGGAATGTGTATATTATGTCCCCTTGTACATTTATATAAAAATTGAAAAAAAAAACCCAAAAGGATTTTTTTTGTTTTTTTCTCTCTTTTCCTTTCCCTTTTATCTCTTTTCTTTTTCCTTTTAAAGATTTTGTGGGTACATCTTCTATAAACCCTCATGAGACCTTACTCGCCCATTAGGGGAAACCTAGGGGTTTAAAAGGTTTGTTGCATACGCTAAATGCAATCGTGATTCCTACAAAAGTGAGTTAGGATTATTTTTTCTAGGACTTTTTTAATTTCATTTTACAAGCAAATTTTAGATGTGGGGGTATTTGTTCGTTAAAAAAGTTATACGTTTTTATACCCTTAAAATATCTAATTTTAATTTATCATAATAATTATTTTAGGATTTTTATTTAAATTTATTTCTTTTGTAGAAAAATCAGAAATACAGTTAATTTGGCACAAAAGTGGAGCTGAAATGGGAGTAAGCAAAAAATGGGCTAGATGTACAATCAAAAAAAAAGAAAAGAAAAAACCCAAGCCCACCTGATCTCTTTATCTACATCTCACGTGACTCTATCCCTCTTATTTTCTCCCTCATCACTATCACATAAATCATCAACTTCATCAATTTTAATCACCATTGTCATCTTCATCATCAGTCGCTCATCACCTATAATCAACTACCATAACAACCCAGATTTTATGGAGCAAATCTCCCTCCCTCCCCCTCTCTCTCTCTCTCTCTCTCTAAGACTTAGTCTCATGAGCGTTGGAGTGGGTATTAGGTAGCGAAGGATCAGGAAAACATCCCATATTTTGTGGAAATTGAAAGTGGATAAGGTCAGGGCTAATTCATGTATAAATAGGGGTGGAAGGAGAGTTATAGATCATCAGTTCATCAACCATAATCCACTTGTAATCTAGCTTTCCACTCGTTTTTATTTCCTTGATTCAGATTTTTGAGTTACTAGGTCCCTTTCCATTATTGGTTCAGAGGCCTAGGAAGCCATTGGTGAAAGCTTCAAATAGTCAAATCGAAGTTCCTTGCCCCTTGTGTGTTTGCTGAGATTCTTAACTACCAGGTTGAATTAATTTACAAGTTTTTGCTCCAATTTTTAGTTATTTAGTGCTCTGTATCTTTGTTTTTTGATACCCTGCTTCTTTCATTCCCAGGCTCTATTCTTTCTCATTGTGTGCCTTTGTTCGTGTTTAATTAGCTTATTTTATTTTATTCATTTTTTTGTTTGCTCAGTTTAGTTCACACTCCCCCCTCCTTTTGTCCTTTCACTTTCTTGCTTTTTTTTTTTCTGACTTTCTATAATAATTGTCTCAAGGTTGGGCTTTTTTTTTGTTGCTTTATGTTTCTACTCAAAACTAGAATTAGTTTATCTTACCATATTCTAGGCTTTCTAGCTTTAGTTTGTCTTATCCTCACTATTTTTTTAGCTCATTTCATGCTTTCACCCAGTAAGTCCTATTCATTAATTCATTTGATCCTATTTTATTTTTATTATTTATTTATATTTGTATTCTTTATTTGGGGTTCATAGTTGGCAGTAACTCTTAAGTCAATTTAGTATGTTATGTATTTTTGTGTTTGGCTTGTTAATAAAATTTGTTTAACTTAGAGCTAGTAGTTTTTGCATCATTTTGCTAAATCGTATTTAGTAGCTTAATTACCATTAATAGTTAAGCGAATAAAGTGGTAACAATTTGACACTATCACCCTTGTGGGAACGACCTATATTCACTTAATTATACTACAAGTTGACACTGTGTACTTGCGGCTACTTTTACAACAACAATGAGTAATTAATAGTTTTTATTTTTATTAATATTAAAGTTAATAATTATTATTATTATTATTAACAGTAATCATAATTATTATTAATATTAATATTAATTATTATTAATTCATTAGTAATAATTATTACAAAAATTATAGTTATAATTATTATAATTATTATTAATAATTGCTATAATCAATATAAATTTAATATTAATAATTATTCTTGTTAATATTAAAAATTATTATGATTATGATAATCAATGAGAATTATTATTGCAATTACTATAGTTAAATATTACCAATGATTATTATTATTTTAATTATTATTAAACTTATTATAGCTATGATTAATTATTAAATTGTGTTTTATTAATGATTAATTATTATTTTAATTATTATTATTGTAGTTATGATTAATTATTAAATTGTTTTATTAATAATTAGTTTTAATTAATAAAATATTAATAGTAGTTGTTTTTAATAATAATAATAATAACAATAATAAATTATTTATTATTTATTAATTAATTTTTTTACAATAAATATTAATATTGTTAATTATTTATATTAATTATTATTAGTAATATTAATTATAATTACTGTTATTCTTAATATTATTGATTATTATTTTAATTATTACTGATGATTTTTAATATTAAAAATTAGTAATTTTATGATTGCAAATATTAATAATGATTATTATTATTAACAATAATGATAGTAATTATTATTAATATTAATTATTATTTTTGATTTTAATAATAATTATTATTCTTTATAATATAAATTATTATTTTTATTATTATTAATTATTATTAAGTAATTAGTAATTGTTATTATTATCAATATTAGTATTAATTATTATTATTAGCAATAATTATTATTATTAATATTAAGAGTAATTATTATTGTAATGATTACTAATACTCATTAATAATAATTATAACTATAATTGTAATTACAATGATAATTCTTATTACTCTTAATATTAATAATTATTAATAAATTTTAATATTAATATTAATATTAACAATTATAATGAATATTATTATTAATAATAAGAAGGATTATTATTGTAATTATTATTGTTAGTTATTGTTATTAATATTATTAATATTGATAATAATTATTATTATGATTAATTATTGTCTTTATTATTAATTTATAATTATTATTATAATAATAATTATCAATAATTGTTATTATGTTACACAAATCATTAACATAACTAATATCAATACTTCCACTCCATTCGACTCCTTCCCATTTCTACCCACTCTCACATACAACAAACCACTCCTAATCACTCCGACCCACTTCTTACCACTCGTTCCCATTCCTTTCTATTTCACACCGGCAGTATACCTATGGAAGAATAAGGCGTTAGGTATACTTTATGTCAATATTGGTATGGTTTTCTGTCACCTGATTTGAGATATCTTTTAGGACGAATGAACAGCCATCATCACACTGGTTCCAATCATCAAGTGGCTTTTATTGCAGAGGCTTAACTGATGCTTCTGTACCAACAATTTCCCATTGGACTTACCTTTCTGCCATGGATCCGTGGGACTACACTAGTGTCATGTTAGTAGGTTCAATTAACGAAATGTAATGCAATCCCTGGTGGATTTCTAATCAATTCCCTTGTATTGATTACTTTGCATTGCATTGAGCTACACCCTATCAAATATAACACACACTTGTGTGATATCCTTCCTTGCTGACAATAGGAGGTATGATGGAGTCAGTCCAAGTCAAATCAGACAAATTTGAATTTCAATTGCCTTATTCGGACCCATTTAGATTTGGCTAATGAGGAACCAAGTTGCAAAGCACGTCTTTTATGGATCTCAGTCGGATAAGGTCTTGCCACTTCAATACTTCAATCTGTTTTGAATTATTTGTTACACCTGTCTCTCCTCTTTACATCCATGGATATGATGAGCTACGTCCACAAAATGAAAACACATAGCAAAATCAGCGTTGGCAAAAGCATTTTGAGCAGGTGTTGATATGAGAATAATACTTCTTACACTAAGATACTAAGGTTACTAAGTATACAACATGAGCAAAACATAGTTATCATATAATCATATAATGTAACTACCAATGACAACATCTATCCAGTCAAAAATGGTATGAACCATCAGGCATATATCTGTTCCCGATATTGTAAGGATCAAACTTAGGGTTGCTGTAATTCACGGCCTTGAATTCACTGGGTTTAGGTTCAGCCTGGTTAGGCACTGCAGCTACTTCTCCACTCTTATCTCGGTGCCGATGCTTTGACCTTTCTTTCTGGGATTTAGATCTTGTCTGGCTGCTATGATGAGGGACTTCCCTTGTTCCATAGAACTCCGCATACTCTTGATGTTTGGAAGATCGATGTCTGCTTGATAAGGAAGGATCCTTCAAACTGGATGGTCTAATCTGTGAAGTCTTCACCTCTGAATATTTATCAGTAGCATCTGGAGCATATGCCTGCCAGGATTCGGAAAGAGGTGGAGGAGCCCTCTGCTGCTTCTGGGCTAATTGTGGATCAGCTTTATCCTCGGGCATTTTGAGAGTGTCTTTCAAGGGCGTGAGCCTTTTTGCGGTGCCATGGCTAAAACGAGAGGGAATTAAGGAAGCACAGGCATTATTAACCATTTCCAAGGCAAGCTTTGACAGATCCACCACCAGCTGACTGAATGAAGGCAATCCAGGTGCAGCTCCCTGTTCCTCCCTAACACTCTCAAGTTTTATACCTCGTTCCTCTTTGTTTGGTTGTTCATGAACATACGATGATTGAAGCTGCTACATGATAAAAGCTGGCATTTTAGATAATTTACACTTTTTTTAGCTTCATGTGTTTCTAAGCATGATATTTTGATCACGTCCTCAGGAAGGCAGGAAAAATAGTTAAAAACGCAGGAAAAATAGTTAAAACGCAGGATACAAGCAGGAGTTTTCACAAATAAATTATGTGCAAAACCCAACAAGAACAATTGGATATCTACGAGGAATGCAAAAATATCTAGTTTAAGTTTATGCTGAACTATATGCAGAAGTGAATGCCTGTCTTGACTGTTGAAGCATCTGAACTAAGTAATTATCACACATGATGTAGAGAAAGACCAACTCACAAATCTCGAGAAAAATGAACGTCCTAGTCCCTGATGAATCAAACATGAGACATATCCGACAATAACAGCCCCAATGACCATAAGAATATCTGCCAATACAGAAGGAACACCAGGACATTGATTAGTAGGGCGTAAAGTTCCAACATCAAGGCCATCAGTTATCTCTAGAGAAGCAGCTAAATTATTATCTTCATATCAAGATGAACTAGAATTTTACCGAGTCCAGATAATACATCAAAGGAAATACCAAAATTGCAAGTGGATGAAGATACATGGTGCCAACTTTACAGCAGTCTGTTAAGCAAAAATTAAATCAGATAGCTAAGAATTTAAGTCTGTTAAAATCAGGCCGTCGTTTACTGATAAGCATCATTATTCCAACTCCCAAGTCTCAAAAGGATCTTAAGTCACCCAGTAAACTAGCGCTTTATGCTATTCACCAGCATGGATAAAGATAGTGAAAGATGACTGCAATTTGCAAAAGACCATTTTCATAGTCTCAGAAATTAATTTGCCATGAGATATTAAAATGTGCCACAGGCAAAATGATGAAGGCTCTGCTCAAAGTCTTGAATAAGTATGATTTGATGTAAGGCAGGACAAATCATGCAACAGCTCATCTGAATCCATGCATCTACCAAATCAAAACTGGGAAGCCCCTGCAGGGGTTGGGGGGTGCTGGAAGTCACATAAGAAGTTCATGATTATCTCATGTAATGTCCTCAAATAATGCACAAAGAGTTCCCTATGTTTACATGTATAAAAGAGTTTCACAACTTATTTCCCAAGACATAGCATTCATTGAGGCCACGTGAAGCTTCCATGGAGCTTCACAACAAGTCACTTGAAGGCCATTTTAGACAGATACCAGATAACAAAAGCCTAACCTGAAATTGAAATGGAACTGTATTTGTCACCACAGTCTTCCATGTTGAGAGAGATTTGACGAAGTGCAGCATTTCCTCGGTCAACAACTAACAAAGAGCAAGAAGATGGCACATACACTACATCAAAATCAGGCGAGAACTTTGCATCCTCGCTTGGCCCATCTCTGTACCCTGGAATGTTCGATTTGCCTCCAGCTATTGTGGTGACTCCTTAACAAAATTGCGGGAAAAGAAACTTAAATTTAGTGCAAGTTATGAAACGCAACATGAAAACCAATAGGAGAAGTATCGTGATTATTTAGCAATCATATTTGGGATCCTTACCCCCATCTCCAATCTTTCTGATGGCAAGATTGTCAGTGTCAGCAACATACACGTTTCCTTCATCATCGATGGCCACTCCCTTTGGATGATTAAAACGAGCATCATTTGGTTTCCCATCCACATGCCCTGTTTTACCCTGAAACGACCCAGCCACCAATCTTGCTCTACTATCTGCAGCAAGTGTTTTAGAGATAGCAAGATGAGAGATATGCACTTGATCCTGAGGTCTTACATCAATACATTTTTCAATACATAATTAAGAAGGCTATGTTAAGCCCATGCCAAACGAACATAGTACTTGCCAAGTGTTTCAAGAGTTACATTTGCCACCCAAACTGAGAAAGGAGCATCATAATAATGACTATCAGTACAAAAGAACAACACCACCACCACCACCACCACCTCCCAATGTGGGTTCCGCTTTCGCGGGGTTTGAGGAGATCCACGTGTAGGCAACCTTACCTCTACCGGCATCCCTGCCCGTAGAGAGGCTGATTCCAAATATCAGTACAAAAGAACTGTACACTTTTAGCTCGAATGACTAAAGTCGTCACAGCTGACATTTGCCACCCAAACCAAGAAAGGAGCATCACAAGAATGACTATCAGCTCAAGGAAACTAGCTATTTTCAGCTGGAATCACCACACATGTCTATCATATAGGTTTGCTACCCGCATTGGGCACTTAATATTTATACTTACGCACTGCAACATGACCAAATTGCACAATATACTTGGCAATGACCAAGTGTGAAACAAGTATCCATATCAGACAACTATAGCCAAGTCCATGCAGAAGATGTTTCAAAATTAAACCCAGAAAGCAGAGGCAAGCATAGAGCTTATAGAGGGAAGTTACAGTACATACATTGAGAAAGCGGAGGAGTGATTCGAACCATGTTACTATTCTCAGCATCAACGGCAAAGAGCTCCCCATCCTGAGAGACCCTGATTGAGTAAGGGATAACTCCAAGTGCATTCCCTTCCACCACTGTCTCCACTAAGTAGCCGTTCTCAAACTGAATCACGTTGCTATCTGCTTTTTCATTTTTTGTTTTTGGATAAAACCCATTAATAATCTATCCAAATGAACCAAGCTTATCATTCAATTACTATGAAAAACTCATCAAACCAAATTACCTGATTGAGTTGATTTGGGGGAAGATTTTGACCACTTGAGAATTGAAGACAGGTGCCTAATCAGTGGGCCTGGGCAAAACAAAATTGAACTAGAAATTCAAACTGGCAACAGATAAACATTAAAAAGGCTTGAGTATTACTAGGTCTAGGAAGGACAAGAGAGAGTACCAAGGGTGGTAGTAGGAGCAGCTTCAGCCAGAAAATGAAAGAGAAAAGGGAAGAGAGCAATAAATAAAGTGAGACACAGAAGGCGTCTTCCCATCGCTGAGCAAACGAGGTCTCACAACAGATGGACAAAGGGAAGGTGATTGTGTGTGAGAAAATCTAGGGCTAAATTATTAGGAGCATTTTCAGTTGAACATACTGGGCGTCTGAGACCATGAGAGCAGAAACATTGACAGAGTGAAACACGCTTTTCAAGCCCTTTCCGTTCTCTCTGCACTTTTCGATCTGCTGGTTGCTCTGCCTGTTTCGCTACTGCTTGGTTAGAAAAAGGATGATGAATATGTTTTGCTTAGGGTTGTAAAACAACCGAGCCGCGCTGGCGAGTTGCAGAGTTTGACTGGGTCAAAGTTCAGCTCGAGCTTCGTTTGACTGTTTGGTTTGACTCGGACTCAGTCTGGATAACTATTGAGCTGAGCTTGAGCTAGAGCCCAACTTGGTTCGGCTCATTTCCGGTCGATCAAACTTGTTTAAGTATTTGAATAGAGAATAATATATATTTCATTGGTAATTTGGTATACATACACTTTGTATTATTTTAGATGTTCATAGTTCAATATTAAAGTCTGTACTTTATTATTTTTCTTTGAGTTGAAGTTGTAGTATTTTAAAGTAAAGATTTTTTCATTACTTTTCAATTTAAATTACGTAAATATTTGAATTATAAAATTAAAAAAAAACACTTTGAAAACTCGGGTGTGACTCGGTGAAAACTCAGCTCAGTCAAAACTCGGCTCAAACTTGGTTTAATCAAGCTCAGCTCAAACTCATGCTTGGCTCGGTTGGCAGCTGACGAGTATAAATAACAAACTAATTGGATCAACCCTATCCGTGAACGCATATTATACGCGTGATTTTATAATGATAAAAATTTGTGAATAAAAAAGTGATTACACACAATTTACAAATATTAACACTTTTTCACTAATCATACAATTTTGTTTTAGTTTAATAAATGATATTATGACTTTAAGTCAAGATAAGACACTTAAAAAAGTGTCATGTACCAAGACATTTATCATTTTGAAAATAAAATGTTTTTTTTTGTCTTTTTTTCTTCTATAGATGACAGGATATCTTGGTATTTTGTTTTGCTGAAGAGGATCGAGCATCATCTCTTTGGATTTTCAGGCCTCTCTCTCTCTCTCATTCTCTCTGTCCCTTCCTCCCTCTTTCTAACTAGATATATTTAGGTTGCAAGAGACAAACAAAACAAAATCAGTGACTATAAGTACCAATTCAGTGACTGTAAGTACCAATTCAGTGCTCCACGGATTCTAGACTAACCACATGATTGCATGTCCAGTGCATTGCTGTAATGTCCCAACCCTTCTCGGTCGAAGGTCTTACCAATAACGGCTGCAAGGATCGACGACTGGCCTCACAAATCATCACAAGTCTTTTCGGCATGCTTTGTCCTCGCTCACACGCTGCCTGGGAAACTCCCCAGGAGGTCACCTATCCCAAGATTGCTCCCCAACAAGCACGCTTAACTGTGGAGTTCTTAAGAGTGAGCTTCCCGAAAAGAAATGTGCACATTTGATGATATAAGTAATCACTTCGATCCTTTTTAAGCCACACTCGGGGTGTTACAATCACCCGCACTTAAAGAAAGATGGTGATAATGGGTTGTGTACCTTGAAAACGTGTTGTTGTTTCCCCCTTTCCCTAAAATGTTTTCAAAAATGAATTTGTACGTGTCTTTGACTGTTAGGGGTGAATGTTACTGAGTTTATCTCACTATTATAAAATGTTTTGTTTTCAGGTGATCTAACTGTACTTGGGACTGGGGACAGGAGAGTAGAGCGAGGCTCGAATGCTAGTTGTGCTTAAAAAGGATTTTAGAAGTTGTAATAGAACCTAGTTGGTTTAATTATGATGTTCAAGTTTTATGTTAAAATTCTTAGACCCATGTATGGTGGGCTTTGATTCGTAAAGACTTTGTTTTAAATGTCAGTTATGATATCCAGCCTGGTATTTCCAAGAAGGGAATACGGCGGTAACACCCCATTAGAAGTTCCTGCTGCCATTCAGGTTAAATCAGTAGTAAATAAAGAATTAGAAATATGGGGGTGTTACAAAGTGGTATCAGAGCCCAGGTTTACTGACCTGAAGGCTCGCCTAAAGGATAAAGAGAATAATATTAGTTAATAACCCTAAAACAGGTAGACATAAGGGCTGCTCGGAGTGTGAGTGTAGGTTGGGAAGGGAATATACTTATATATATGTTACCTTTTTGTATATATATATATATATATATATATATATATATATATATATATATATATATATATATATATATATATATATATATATATATATATATATATATCTGATTTGGGCCTACTAATGTCTAGGATGAATGCGGCCCGTCATTGTGGGTGTATGGGATGACTTTGTCGCCACCGGAGGTAGGAGAAGATTCCCGGGGCCAGTTTTGAGAGTCACTTGGAGCGAGTGGAGATTTTTCTTTATGGAAGACTAGCTGAGGTTCCTGATGATTGTTTGAGGTTCGACCACAACCAAGCCCTGTTCTTCCTTTTAACTCTTTGGGGAGACCCCTTGTGGCGTTATAGAGTCAATGAGCTTCACCCTGAGGAGAGAGCATTTATGGTTGCTGGGGATTGTTGTTTATGTAAGTGGCAGCCTATGAACTTCAACCTGAATGAGTTAGTGGACCACCTCATTGATATAGGTCCTTATGACGAACCCCCCACCCTTAACTCTGGGGACGCCAACCCGCCACCACCTGTAGAGGAGGATACTGATGAGGAGGGAGACCCCATGGGAGAGAAAGACCCAGAGGAAGACCCTATGGAAGAGGAAGACCCCGAGGAAGATCCTGAGGAAGACCCTGAAGAAGACCCTGAAGAAGATTCTGAGGCCAGCGAGGGGCAACTTATGAGCAGTGAGGACTTAGGGGGAGATCAGAGAGATGAAGAAGGGAATCACCTTGTGCAGGATGAGCACTCCAGCCACTCGAAAGACTTAAGAGCAAATGAGGTTGGGATGACCCGCTGGGAGCGGGGTAGATGTGGTCGGATGTGTAGAGGCACCTGTCCACTAGATGCCCCCACTCAGTAAAGGCTAGAAGCATTAGGAAGTTGTTTTATTTCTTTTTAGGGAAGCAGTAATAGTAATTTTCTTTAAATTGTTACTAGCCATTGTGGCTATTTGAGTTAAAAGTTGCGCTGTAATGAAAGGGGCTAATAGGAACCCTTGTGAAACTGAGAATTTATTCAATAAAAGTGTTCTTGGGTTATTTGAAAATATTTGTGCACCTTGTTGTGAAATATGTGAAACACGTGGGTGATATACTTATGTGCCTGTATGGTATAAACCTTCTGAGCTTGTGATGTAATGGATGTATCACCTGAATGTGGTAGTGCGTATTGTGAATGAATCTCTAAGAAAATTATGGTAATATGCACTGGCATGCATTATGTTCCTGGAACCTAGTGAGTTGTAGGATGTGAACTATTAGGGAAGGAACTGAAACCGAAGTATTTTTCTCGACCAGGATGGCAGGAAACAACACCAACAACCATAATGAAGAGTCTCAGACGGGGCCCCACCCGGTGTCGAGGGTCCCTACGACCCAAGACATACCTATGGCAGCCCTTAGGGAGCGATTGGAGGCCCTGCGCCCCCGGAACGGGAATGGGTCTCGTAGCCAGATTGATGAAACAAATTCACCCACGGGAGCCAAACTCACCAACTTGTTACTGCTAGAGATGCTGCAGAAGCAAGGGGGGCAACTGCGGCTCCAGAATGAACAAATCCATAGGTTAATGGAGGTTAAGGAGAAAAGGGCAGAAGAGGATAACTCACATTTGTTCAAGAGATTTGCAAGTCATCACCCACCCGTTTACGATCGTACCCCTGACCCCAAAACTTTCGAAGACTGGATTAGGGGGATGGAGAAGTTGTTCGATGCACTCTAGTGCCCTGAGGAGTGGAAGGTGGGATTTGCGGTATTCTACCTAAAGGATAAAGCCGACCTTTGGTGGGCTACAGTACGCAAAAGACAACATGAGCCTGAGTTTGGGTGGGGTAAGTTTAAGGAGATGATCAAGGATCATTTCTACCCCACCTCCCTCCAGAAGGCTAAGGAGAATGAATTCATGCAATTACAGCAGGGGAGCATGAGCGTCCTCGAGTACGCCTCCAAATTCATGGAGTTGTCACGTTTCGCCCCAGTCTTCGTAGCTGATGAGAGGCTGAAGATGAATAGGTTTGAGGCCGAACTCAACCCAACTATCAAAGAACGTATGTCGGTGCGGCAGTATGCCTCCTACGTTGATCTGTACGACACTGCGATCAACGTAGAAAGAGCAATGAAGGAGCGCAGTCATTACTTCAATGAACAGAGGGGTACCAAGAGGAAGGGAGATAATCGGGGAACCTTCCAGACGCAGGAGCAGAACCGTAGACCCGCTCGGGGATAGCACTCCGGCAGTTTCAATCGAGGGGGCCAGTATCACAGCACACGACCCAAGGTAACCTGCAACGCTTGCGAGAAGCCAGGACATTTCGCCAGGGAGTGTTGAACAGTGAAGAGATGCTTCCGCTGTGGAAGCCATCAACACCAAGTGCGAGATTGCCCGCTTCCTCCACCGCCTCCTGGGCAAAGACAAGGACAGGGTCAGGGACAGAGGCAGAACCAAGGGTGTGGGCAGCAACCCCAATCCTCATACCAAAGTAGGGGAGGGGAGACGGCCTACTCCAACCAGCAGAGTTGGGCATCCCAGTCAGCTCAGTCCCAACCCTCCAACCAACCACCCCGGAACAACGGGGGCCGAGTGTACGTGATGCGAAAAGAGGAAGCGGAGGATGCTCCTAATGTTGTGACGGGTACTTTCTCTCTCCTAACTCAACTAGTAGATGTGTTGTTTGATTCGGGTGCCACACACTCGTTTATTTCTGTTAGGCTGGTTGAGACGTTAGGGCTCACCCCCACTCGTAGATCTTCATTACTATCCGTGATTCTCCCGGATGGGAAGACTGTGTCGTGTGAGGAACTATACGAGGGATGCCCCCTTAGAATGTATGAATGTGAATTCCTGGCAGATCTATATAAGTTTGAGTTAACTGATTTTGGGGTTATTTTGGGGATGGACTAGTTGGCTAAGTACCAGGCTCAGATAGACTGCTCGAAACTGAAAGTTTCTCTGAAAGGGCCCAACGGGGACAAGATAGTGCATAGGGGTCAGAGTCCTAGAATGGGAGTGAAATTAGTATCAACAATGAAAACTCGTAAGTTGTTGGGTAAAGGATGTGAGGGATTTATGTGTCATGCGGTGAATACTGAGGATGCCAAGCCCTCCTGGGAGAACATCTCTATAGTGAGAGAATTCCCAGATGTGTTTCCCGATGAAATCCCTGGCATGCCACCTCTTGGGAGGTGGAGTTTTGTATCGACCTCACCCCTGGAGCCACCCCCGTTTCTAAGGCACCCTACCGGATGACACCAGCTAAACTTAAGGAATTGAAGACTCAGTTAGAAGAACTCTGAGAGAAAGGGTATATCCGACCTAGCACATCTCTATGGGGAGCCCCGGTCTTATTTGTGAAGAAGAAGGATGGGACGCTAAGGTTGTGTATCGACTACCTGGAGTTGAATAAGATAACGGTGAAGAACCGTTATCCCCTACCCAGAATAGACGATTTATTCGACCAACTGCGAGGCGCAGGAACCTTTTCCAAGATAGACCTCCGTTCGGGGTACCATCAACTCCGAATCAAGGATGAGGACATACCCAAAACCGCTTTTCGTACCCGATACGACCACTATGAATTTGTAGTGATGCCCTTTGGTCTCACTAATACCCCAGCGGCATTTACGAACCTGATGAACAGGGTCTTCAAGCCCTATTTGGATAGGTTCGTGGTAGTTTTCATTGACGATGTCTTGATTTACTCGAGAACCCCAGACGAACACACCCACCACTTACGGGTAGCCCTGGATGTGTTAAGGAGGAACGAGTTATATACTAAGTTCTCAAAATGTGAATTTTGGTCGGAGAAGGTAGCTCTTCTAGGACACGTAGTGTCCAGTGAGGGAGTATCGGTGGACCCACAAGCGATTGAGGCAGTGACAAATTGGCCTAGACCTAAAAACCCAACAGAAGTAAGGAGTTTCTTGGGTTTGGCGGGATATTACCGTCGATTTGTCCAAGACTTTTCAAAAATTGCCACCCCGCTTATCAATCTGACCAGAAAGGTTATCAAGTATGAGTGGATGGAAAGATGTGAAGGAGCCTTCCAGGAGCTTAAGAAGAGACTTACAAGTGCACCAATACTGGCTCTACCTACTGGGAAGCAGGACTACGTGGTGTATAGTGATGCTTCTAGGAATGGGTTTGGTTGTGTGTTAATGCAAGATGGATGAGTGATAGCTTATGCTTCACGACAGCTGAAGACACATGAGCGGAGCTACCCGACTCACGACTTGGAGTTAGCCGCAGTCGTGTTTGCTCTCAAAATCTGGAGACATTACCTATACGGGGTTCGTTGCGAAGTATTCACCGACCACCAGAGTCTGAAATATCTCTTCTCACAAAAGGATCTGAATCTGAGACAGACATGGTGGCTGCAGTTCCTAAAGGACTATGACGTCCATTTTCAGTATCACCCTGGAAAGGCCAATGTAGTAGCGGATGTGTTGAGTCGCAGGCCATACCCAACGCTGAGTTGTGTAGTAGCGCTTCCAGAGGAGTTATGTCGAGAATTCAGAAAGTTAGAACTTAATGTGATTATGCCAGAGGCTAGACCTATGCTTTGCACCTTGGAGGCCCAACCGACTCTCATAGAGGAAATCCGACTAGCCCAAACCACAGACCCTCAACTAGAGCGGATAAGAGAAGAGATATTAGTAGGAAAAGCGCCCGGATTCGTAATCCACGAGGATGGGACCATACGATTCCATAATCGTGTGTGTGTTCCAACTGTAGAGGCACTCAAGAAGAAGATCCTAGATGAGGGACATAATACTCTGCATTCGGTACACCTTGGGGGAAATAAGCTGTATAAGGATCTAAAACAAATGTTCTGGTGGAGTAATATGAAACAAGAAGTGGCTGATTATGTGGCAAAGTGTCTGACCTGCCAGCGAGTGAAAATAAAGCACCAAAGACGGGCGGGACTCTTACAGCCGTTGGATGTCCCTGAGTGGAAATGGGACTCTGTGTCTATGAATTTTGTCATGGGGTTACCATTGGCCCAAAGGAAGCACAATGCGATTTGGGTTATAGTGGACAGGCTCACGAAGTCGACACATTTTATAGTCATGAGGAACACGTGGACCCTAGATCAGTTAGCTCAATCCTACCTCGAGGAGATAGTACGGCTACATGGAGTACCCAGTTCCATCGTGTCGGATCGAGATACCCAGTTCCAATCGGGATTTTGGCAGAAGCTACAGGAAGCGTTCGGAACGTTGTTACGTTTTACTACTGCCTTTCACCCTGCAACCGACGGGCAGACCGAACGTACTATCCAAACCTTGGAAGATATGCTGCGGGCTTGCGCCTTAGACTCTAAGAGCGCGTGGGATGAACAACCAGCACTAATTGAGTTTTCTTACGACAATAGCTACCACGCGCGTATTGGCATGGCCTCGTACGAGGCACTATATGGGAGAAAATGTAGAACTCCACTTTGTTGGCAAGAGATCAATGAGGCCTTGACCATCGGACCAGAGTTAATCCAGGCCACCACGGACAAGGTGAGAGTGATTCAGGAATGAATGAAAGCCGTCCAGAGCCGCCAGAAGAGTTATGCAGATCGGAGGCATAGACCCCTTAAGTTCTAGGTAGGGGACCAGGTATTTCTTCGCGTTTCCCCAACCAGGGGAGTCGCGAGATTTGGAAAGGCAGGGAAGCTTAACCCGAGGTACATCGAGCCGTATTTGGTCATACAGCGAATCGAGGAGGTCGCTTACCGACTAGAGTTGCCGGCTGAGCTTCAGAGAATACACAACGTGTTCCATGTGTTGGAATTACGGAAGTACATTCTAGATCCCTCGCACGTTATCGAACCCAATCCTACACAGGTCCAAGAAAACTTATCATATGAGAAACAACCCATACAGATCCTAGATCGGCGGGAAAAGCATCTCCGGAAAAAGACGGTGCCCTTAGTAAAGGTCTTTTGGGCCAACCATGAGTCGTCGGAAGCCACTTGGAGCTGGAACAGGAGATGCGAGGCAAATACCCCCATTTTTTCCATAGTCAGGTTTGTATCAGTTTCATGGACGAAACCTCCTTAGTGAGGTAGCATGTAAGACCATTGGAAGTAAGGACGTATTGGTGGTGTGTCGCGGCATAATGAAGTTTCGAGGACGAAACTTTTCTTAAATGGGGTAGTATGTAAAACCCTGGAAATTTGATTTGAAAATTTTTGCCCAATTGGACCAACCTAGGCCCAAGTCAACCCAAGTCAGTGCCAATTAATCCTCATGAAATTCTTCTAATAAAGTTCTTGATGTATTTTTGGGAAGTATTAAAATTTTCAGAATTTCCTTTTCCGATTTTTGTAAAACTCCCAATATCATTGTTATTATATTATTACTATTATTCTATTATGAATAAAAAAAATACAAACCCTAACCCCCCTTGATTGCTGCCTCTTATTAAAAAAAAATAAAATTTAAAAAGTGTGTTTCCCCCCCTTTTCTTTTCTTTTTAACCTAAAACCCTAACCACCCAATCCCTACTTCCCCCTCACGTCCTCCTCTCTCCCTCTCTCTCTCTCTCTCTCTCTCTCTCTCTCTACCTTTACACCGTGGCCGACCATTGTTCGGCCGCCCTAGTGCCGCCACCCCACCGGCCGTTCCTCTTGTTTTTGATAAGAAGATCAAGATCATGCATCCAAAAGAAATCACCACTTTTCTTTTCATCTCTTTTGTTCTCTTTTTAATCCCTTGTATTCTTGTGAATTTTTATGACCATCGTAAATGAAGATTTTGATATAACCTTTATTATTTTCTCAGCACTCTCGGCATTGAATTTGAACGAAGGAGTTTTCCTCGATCTAGATCCGGTTTCGATCAAAGGTACTAGTAACAGCATTTTTTTTAACGTTATTTTAGTATTTAATGGTAAAGGTGGGTTCTTTGGCATGATTGGGTCTGGGTGAGAGTTTAAACATGTCTAATGGATACAGGCGTATTTTTTTTGAGTAATCCAAAGCGAGCGAAAACCATTCAAAAGGGGGTTGAATAATCTGGACAGAATTCGTACTGTTTTTTACTCAACTTTGAAAATTCGGTATAATTATTCTCGTCATCCAAAAATTATGAAATTTTTACAGTAGTTATATTAAGATGTGAAGATTACGTGGGTTTTTGAATTGGATGAATTGGAGTTAAATTGAGAGAGTATGGCCAAAATACCGAGCCGTGTCAAAACTGGAAACGGCAGGCATAGGGTGCGGTTTTTGAATTTTTAGACTTGGTTATGTTGTGAATTTGTGGAAGTGATAAACATGAAAGTTTTAGTAGGCAAAATTATCTTTTTGGAATGGGTAAGAGCATGATTTTCGAAAGTCGGAAGAAAAAGTTATGAGGATGGGAAGTTAGGAGTAAAAATTTGGGTAGAATCTGGGGAAGCAGAATTTGGACTGTTTCACCCTCAAATTAGAAAATTTCCCTAGGCTAGTATTGGTGGACAAAAATTGTGAAATTTACTGAGTAGGAGCCTCTAGATGTTCCAAATAATGTCGTTTTGAAATTGGGTCATTTGGAGTAGCGTAGCCCGAGTTTTGATAAAATTTGCAGGGACTATCCAGGGGAAGACAGTCTTTGGCATTGCCGAAAGAAACAAAAACTTTGACTGGGTTCAGGGAGGAACCGAGCCGAGCTCTAAACATGGAAAAGACGGAGGACATTGTAAGGTTTCCAGATTGACCCAGAACACTAGAATCGGATATCGGAGACTAGAGTTATAATTTTTTGAAAGTTGGACCCATAACTGGCCCGCCGAACCTTCACCCCGGATAGGGTTGGATGAATAAAGATCTAGAAAACCTTTTTTTAAAATTCGGGGGAGGCCCAGGGGTGCCCTACACTGAATGTGGACTGACTATGAGCTGTTTGTGGGCTAGGTGCGGAATGGTGAACCCTCGTTAGAGTAACCAAGCCCGTAAATTGTACGGTACCCAGGTAACAGTCATGCCCTAACCTTTCTCATGTGTTACTGAAACCATGGAAGTTTTGGGAGTTCTTGTATTGATTCCTTGGCATTCCTTTCTAATGGGATGAACACTGATGTGAAATTTATGAATGGTTCCTTGATGGGAGCTGAATGCTGTGTTTGTTCTGGAAGTTGGAAATCTCCATATTGTAAAAGTTGAAACTTACTGTGATTGTATTTGAAGTTCTGTTTCTGCATTCTGATTTCTGTTGGGAAAAGTATTTAAATCTGAATGAAACTGAATGTGTCAAGTTGGTATCCATTAACTGAAAGGAACTAAATAGGGTGAGTTAAATCGATTGGAACTGATTGAAGGCCATAGCCTTCCCCGGGTAATAGGTGCATGCATGTGAGCGGCCACGTACTCAACCGAGACGTGGGCCAGGTTATCGGTAACCACCATATGGTGGTAGGCCAGGAAAGTTAAGCGGTAACCGCCTGAGGAGCGGTAGGTCAGGAAAGAGTTGAGCGGCTGCGCTATGTTAGAGCGCAGGCCATGAGACCCACTGGGGTCGCTCACCCAAGACTTATCTGAAACTGAACATTTTGAATGGAACTATGGAAGTGTGATTCTGAAATTGATTTTTTTTTTTAAGGAAGATGGTGATAATGGGTTGTGTACCTTGAAAATGTGTTGTTGTTTCCCCCTCTCCCTAAAATGTTTTCAAAATGAATTTGTACGTGTCTTTGACTGTTGGGGGTGAATGTTACTGAGTTTATCTCACTATTATAAAATGTTTTGTTTTCAGGTGATCTAGCTGTACTTGGGACTGGGGACAGGAGAGTAGAGCGAGGCTCGAATGCTGGTTGTGCTTAAAAAGGATTTTAGAAGTTGTAATAGAACCTAGTTGGTTTAATTATGATGTTCAAGTTTTGTGTTAAAATTCTTAGGACCCATGTATGGTGGGCTTTGATTCGTAAAGACTTTGTTTTAAATGTCAGTTATGATATCCAGCCTGGTATTTCCAAGAAGGGAATACGGCGGTAACACCCCGTTAGGAGTTCCTACTGCCATTCAGGTTAAATCAGTAGTAAATAAAGAATTAGAAATCTGGGGGTGTTACAAAGTGGTATCAGAGCCCAGGTTAACTGACCTGAAGGCTCGCCTAAAGGATAAAGAGAATAATATTAGTTAATAACCCTAAAACAGGTAGACATAAGGACTGCTCGGAGTGTGAGTGTAGGTTGGGAAGGGAATATACTTATATATATGTTACCTTTTTGTATATATATATATATATATATATATATATATATATATATATATCTGATTTGGGCCTACTAATGTCTAGGATGAATGCGGCCCGTCATTGTGGGTGTATGGGACGACTTTGTCGCCACCGGAGGTTGGAGAAGATTCCTGGGGCCAGTTTTGAGAGTCACTTAGAGCAAGTGGAGCTTTTTCTTTATGGAAGACTAGCTGAGGTTCCTGATGATTGTTTGAGGTTCGACCACAACCAAGCCCTGTTCTTCCATTGAACTCTTTGGGGAGACCCCTTGTGGCGTTGTAGAGTCAATGAGCTTCACCCTGAGGAAAGAGCATTTATGGTTGCCTGGGATTGTTGTTTATGTAAGTGGCAGCCTATGAACTTCAACCTGAATGAGCTAGTGGACTACCTCATTGATATAGGTCCTTATGACGAACCCCCCACCCCTGACTCTAGGGACGCCAGCCCGCCACCACTTGTAGAGGAGGATACTGATGAGGAGGGAGACACCATGGGAGAGAAAGACCCAGAGGAAGACCCCATGGAAGAGGAAGACCCCGAGGAAGATCCTGAGGAATACCCTGAGGAAGACCCTGAAGAAGACCCCGAGGGAGATTATGAGGCCAGCGAGGGGCAACTTATGAGCAGTGAGGACTTAGGGGGAGATCAGAGAGATGAAGAAGGGAATCACCTTGTGCAGGATGAGCACTCCAGCCACTCGGAAGACTTAAGAGCAAATGAGATTGGGATGACCCGCTAGGAGCGGGGTAGATGTAGTCGGATGTGTAGAGGCATCTGTCCACTGGATGCCCCAGTCAGTAAAGGCTAGAAGCATTAGGAAGTTGTTCTATTTCCTTTTAGGGAAGCAGTAATAGTAATTTTCTTTAAATTGTTACTAGCCATTGTGGCTATTTGAGTTAAAAGTTGTGCTGTAATGAAAGGGGCTAATAGGAACCCTTGTCAAACTGAGAATTTATGCAATAAAAGTGTTCTTGGGTTATTTGAAAATATTTGTGCACCTTGTTGTGAAATATGTGAAACACGTGGATGATATACTTGTGTGCCTGTATGATATAAACCTTCTGAGCTTGTGATGTAATGGATGTACCACCTGAATGTGGTAGTGCGTATTGTGAATGAATCTCTAAGAAAATTGTGGTAATATGCACTGGAATGCATTATGTTCCTGGAATCTAGTGAGTTGTAGGATGTGAACTATTAGGGAAGGAACTGAAACCGAAGTATTTTTCTCGACCAGGATGGTAGGAAACAACACCAACAACCATAATGAAAAGTCTCAGACGGGGCCCCACCCGCTGTCGAGGGTCCCTACGACCCAGGACAAAGCTATGGCAGCCCTTATAGAGCGATTGGAGGCCCTGCGCCCCCGGAACGGGAATGGGTCTCGTAGCCAGATTGATGAAATAAATCCACCCACGGGAGCCGAACTCACCAACTTGTTACTACTAGAGATGCTGCAGAAGCAAGGGGAGCAACTGCGGCTCCAGAATGAACAAATCCATAGGTTAATGGAGGTTAAGGAGAAAAGGGTAGAAGAGAATAACTCACATTTGTTCAAGAGATTTGCAAGTCATCACCCACCCATTTACGATGGTACCCCTGAACCCAAAACTTTCGAAGACTGGATTAGGGGGATGGAGAAGTTATTCGATGTACTCCAGTGCCCTGAGGAGTGGAAGGTAGGATTTGAGGTATTCTACCTAAAGGATAAAGCCGATCTTTGGTGGGCTACAGTACGGGAAAGACAACACGAGCCTAGGTTTAGGTGGGGTAAGTTTAAGGAGATGATCAAGGACCATTTCTACCCCACCTCCCTCCAGAAGGCTAAGGAGAATGAATTCATGCAATTACTGCAGGGGAGCATGAGCGTTCTCAAATACGCCTCCAAATTCATGGAGTTGTCACGTTTCGCCCTAGCCTTCGTAGCGGATGAGAGGCTGAAGATGAATAGGTTTGAGGCCGGACTCAACCCAACTATCAAAGAACGTATGTCGGTGCGACAGTATGCCTCCTACGTTGATCTGTACGACACTACGATCAACGTAGAAAGAGCAATGAAGGAGCACAGTCATTACTTCAATGAACAGAGGGGTACCAAGAGGAAGGGAGATAATCGAGGAACCTTCCAGATGCAGGAGCAGAACCGTTGACCCGCTGGCGGATAGCACTCCGGCAGTTTCAATCGAGGGGGCCAGTATCCCAATACACGACCCAAGGTAACCTGCAACGCTTGCGGGATGCCAGGACATTTCGCCAGGGAGTGTCGAACAATGAAGAGATGCTTCCGCTGTGGAAGCCATCAACACCAAGTGCGAGATTGCCCGCTTCCTCCACCGCCTCCCGGGCAAGGACAAGGACAGAGTCAGGGACAGAGACAGAACTAAAGGTATGGGCAGCAACCCTAATACTCATACCAAAGTAGGGGAGGGCAGACGGCCTATTCCAACCAGCAGAGTCGGGCACCCCAGTCAGCTCAGTCCCAACCCTCCAACCAACCACCCCGGAACAACGGGGGCCGAGTGTACGTGATGCGAAAAGAGGAAGCGGAGGATGCTCCTAATGTTGTGACGGGTACTTTCTCTCTCGTAACTCAGCTAGTAGATGTGTTGTTTGATTTGGGTGCCACACACTCGTTTATTTCTGTTAGGCTGGTTGAGACGTTAAGGCTCACTCCCACTCGTAGATCTTCATTACTATCTGTGACTCTCTCGGATGGGAAGACTGTGTCGTGTGAGGAACTATACGAGGGATGCCCCCTTAGAATGTATGAATGTGAATTCCTGACAGATTTATATAAGTTTGAGTTAACTGATTTTGGGGTTATTCTGGGGATGGACTGGTTGGCTAAGTACCAGGTTCAGATTGACTGCTCGAAATAGAAAGTTTCTCTGAAAGGGCCCAACGGGGAGAAGATAGTGCATAGGGGTCAGAGTCCTAGAATGGGAGTGAAATTAGTATCAGCAATGAAAGCTCATAAGTTGTTGGGTAAAGGATGCGAGGGATTTATGTGTCATGCGGTGAATATTGAGGATGCCAAGCCCTCCTTGGAGGACATCCCTGTAGTGAGAGAATTCCCAGATGTGTTTCCCGATGAAATCGGCATGCCACCTCTTAGGGAGGTGGAGTTCTGTATCGACCTCACCCCTGGAGCCACCCCCGTTTCTAAGGCACCCTACCGGATGGCACCCGCTGAACTTAAGGAATTGAGGACCCAGTTGGAAGAACTCTTAGAGAAATGGTATATCCGACCTAGCACATCTCCATGGGGAGCCTCGGTTTTATTTGCAAAGAAGAAGGACGGGACGCTAAGGTTGTGTATCGACTACCTGGAGTTGAATAAGATAACGGTGAAGAACCGTTATCCCCTACCCAGAATAGACGATTTATTCGACCAACTGCGAGGCGCAGGAACCTTTTCCAAGATAGACCTCCGTTCGGGGTACCATCAACTCCGAATCAAGGATGAGGACATACCCAAAACCGCTTTTCGTACCCGATACGACCACTATGAATTTGTAGTGATGCCCTTTGGTCTCACTAATACCCCAGCGGCATTTACGAACCTGATGAACAGGGTCTTCAAGCCCTATTTGGATAGGTTCGTGGTAGTTTTCATTGACGATGTCTTGATTTACTCGAGAACCCCAGATGAACACACCCACCACTTACGGGTAGCCCTGGATGTGTTAAGGAGGAACGAGTTATATACTAAGTTCTCAAAATGTGAATTTTGGTCGGAGAAGGTAGCTCTTCTAGGACACGTAGTGTCCAGTGAGGGAGTATCGGTGGACCCACAAGCGATTGAGGCAGTGACAAATTGGCCTAGACCTAAAAACCCGACAGAAGTAAGGAGTTTCTTGGGTTTGGCGGGATATTACCGTCGATTTGTCCAAGACTTTTCAAAAATTGCCACCCCGCTTACCAATCTGACCAGAAAGGTCATCAAGTATGAGTGGATGGAAAGATGTGAAGGAGCCTTCCAGGAGCTTAAGAAGAGACTTACAAGTGCACCAATACTGGCTCTACCTACTGGGAAGCAGGACTACGTGGTGTATAGTGATGCTTCTAGGAATGGGTTTGGTTGTGTGTTAATGCAAGATGGATGAGTGATAGCTTATGCTTCACGACAGCTGAAGACACATGAGCGGAGCTACCCGACTCACGACTTGGAGTTAGCCGCAGTCGTGTTTGCTCTCAAAATCTGGAGACATTACCTATACGGGGTTCGTTGCGAAGTATTCACCGACCACCAGAGTCTGAAATATCTCTTCTCACAAAAGGATCTGAATCTGAGACAGACATGGTGGCTGCAGTTCCTAAAGGACTATGACGTCCATTTTCAGTATCACCCTGGAAAGGCCAATGTAGTAGCGGATGTGTTGAGTCGCAGGCCATACCCAACGCTGAGTTGTGTAGTAGCGCTTCCAGAGGAGTTATGTCGAGAATTCAGAAAGTTAGAACTTAATGTGATTATGCCAGAGGCTAGACCTATGCTTTGCACCTTGGAGGCCCAACCGACTCTCATAGAGGAAATCCGACTAGCCCAAACCACAGACCCTCAACTAGAGCGGATAAGAGAAGAGATATTAGTAGGAAAAGCGCCCGGATTCGTAATCCACGAGGATGGGACCATACGATTCCATAATCGTGTGTGTGTTCCAACTGTAGAGGCACTCAAGAAGAAGATCCTAGATGAGGGACATAATACTCTGCATTCGGTACACCTTGGGGGAAATAAGCTGTATAAGGATCTAAAACAAATGTTCTGGTGGAGTAATATGAAACAAGAAGTGGCTGATTATGTGGCAAAGTGTCTGACCTGCCAGCGAGTGAAAATAAAGCACCAAAGACGGGCGGGACTCTTACAGCCGTTGGATGTCCCTGAGTGGAAATGGGACTCTGTGTCTATGAATTTTGTCATGGGGTTACCATTGGCCCAAAGGAAGCACAATGCGATTTGGGTTATAGTGGACAGGCTCACGAAGTCGACACATTTTATAGTCATGAGGAACACGTGGACCCTAGATCAGTTAGCTCAATCCTACCTCGAGGAGATAGTACGGCTACATGGAGTACCCAGTTCCATCGTGTCGGATCGAGATACCCAGTTCCAATCGGGATTTTGGCAGAAGCTACAGGAAGCGTTCGGAACGTTGTTACGTTTTACTACTGCCTTTCACCCTGCAACCGACGGGCAGACCGAACGTACTATCCAAACCTTGGAAGATATGCTGCGGGCTTGCGCCTTAGACTCTAAGAGCACGTGGGACGAACAACTGGCACTAATTGAGTTTTCTTATAACAATAGCTACCACGCGAGTATTGGCATGGCCCCGTATGAGGCACTATATGGGAGAAAATGCAGGACTCCACTTTTTTGGCAAAAGATCGATCAAGCCTTGACTATCGAACCAGAGTTAATCCAGGCCACCACGGACAAGGTAAGAGTGATTCAGGAATGAATGAAAGCCGCCCAGAGCCGCCAGAAGAGTTATGCAGATCGGAGGCATAGACCCCTTGAGTTCCAGGTAAGGGACCAGGTATTTCTTCGCGTTTCCCCAACCAAGGGAGTCGCGAGGTTTGGAAATGCAGGGAAGCTTAACCCGAGGTACATCGGGCCGTATTCGGTCATAACACGAATCGGGGAGGTGGCTTACCGACTAGAGCTGCCGGCTGAGCTTCAGAGAATACACAACGTGTTCCATGTGTCGTAATTGCGGAAGTACATTGCAGATCCCTCGCACGTTATCGAACCCGATCCTACACAGCTCCAAGAAAACTTATCATATGAGGAACAACCCGTACAGACCTAGACCGGCGGGAAAAGCATCTCCGGAAAAAGACGGTGCCCTTAGTAAAGGTCCTTTGGGCCAACCATGAGTCGTCGGAAGCCACTTGGGAGCTGGAACAGGAGATGCGAGGCAAATATCCCCATCTTTTTCCATAGTCAGGTATGTATCAGTTTCGTGGATGAAACCTCTTAAGTGGGATGGCATGTAAGACCATAGGAATTAAGGACGTATTGGTGGTGTGTCGCGGCATAATGAAGTTTTGAGGACGAAACTTTTCTTAAGTGGGGTAGTATGTAAAGCCCTGGAAATTTGATTTGAAAATTTTTGCCCAATTGGACCGACCTAGGCCCAAGTCAACCCAAGGCAGTGCCAATTAATCCTCGTGACATTATTCTAATAAAGTTCTTGATATATTTTTGGGAAGTATTAAAATTTCCAAAATTTCCCTTTCCGATTTTTGTAAAACTCCTAATATCATTGTTGTTATTTTATTACTATTATTCTATTATGAATAAAAAAAATAAAAATACAAAACCTAACCCCCCTTGATTGCCGCCTCTTATTAAAAAAAAAAAAATTGAAAGTGTGTTTTCCCCCCCTTTTCTTTTCTTTTTAACTTAAAACCCTGACCACCCAATCCCCCACTTCCGCCTCACGTCCTCCTCTCTCCCTCCCTCTCTCTCTCTCTCTCTCTCTACCTTTACACCGTCGCCGACCATCGTCCGGCCGCCCTAGTGCCGCCACCCCGCCGGCCGTTCCTCTTGTTTTTGATAAGAAGTTCAAGATCATGCATCCAAAAGAAATCACCACTTTTCTTTTCACCTCTTTTGTTCTCTTTTTAATCCCTTTTATTCTTGTGAATTTTTATGACTATCGTAAATGAAGATTTTGATATAACCTTTATTATTTTCTCAGCACTCTCGGCATTGAATTTGAACGAAGGAGTTTCTCTCGATCTACATCCGGTTTCGATCAAAGGTACTAGTAACAGCGTTTTTTTAATGTTATTTTGGTATTTAATGGTAAAGGTGGGTTCTTTGAAATGATTGGGTCTGGGCGAGAGTTTAAACATGTCTAACGGGTACAGGCGTATTTTTTTTGAGTAATCCGAAATGAGCGAAAACCATTCAAAAGGGGGTTGAACAATCTGGACAGAATTCGTACTGTTTTTTACTCAACTTTGAAAATTCGGTATAATTATTTTGGTCGTCCAAAAATTATGAAATTTGTACAGTAGTTAGATTAAGATGTGAAGATTACGTGGGTTTTTGAATTAGATGAATTGGACTTAAATTGAGAGAGTATATACAAAATACCGAGCCATGTCAAAACTGGAAATGGCAGGCATAGGGTGCGGTTTTTGAATTTTTAGACTTGGTTGGGTCATGAATTTATGGAAGTGATAAACATGAAAGTTTTAGTAGGCAAAATTATCTTTCTGGATCGGGTAAGAACATGATTTTTGGATGTCAGAAGAAAAAGTTATGAGGATGGGAAGTTAGGTGTAAAAATCTGGGTAGAATCTGGGGAAGCAGAATTTGGACTGTTTCGCCCTGAAATTAGAAAAATTCCCTAGGCTAATACTGGTGGCCAAAAATTGTAAAATTTATTGAGTAGGAGCCTCTGGATGTGCCAAATAATTTCGTTTTGAAATTGGGTCATTTGGAGTAGCGTAGCCCGAGTTTTGATAAAATTTGCAGGGACTATCTGGGGGAAGACAGCGTTTGACATTGCCGGAAGAAAGAAAAAATTTGACTAGGTTCGGGGTGGACCCGAGCGAAGATCTAAACATAGAAAAGATAGAGGACATTGTAAGTTTCCAGATTGACTCAGAACACTAGAATCGGATATCGGAGACTAGAGTTATAATTTTTTGAAAGTTAGACCCATAACTGGCCAGCCGAACCTTCACCCCGGATAGGGTTGGATGAATAAAGATCTAGAAAACCTTTTTTTAAAATTTGGGGGAGGCCTAGGGGTGCCCTACACTGAATGTGGACTGACTATGGGCTGTTTGTGGGCTAGGTGCGGAATGGTGAACCCTCGTTAGAGTAACCAAGCCCGTAAATTGTATGGTACCCGGGTAACAGTCATGCCCTAACCTTTCTCATGTGTTACTGAAACCATGGAAGTTTTGGGAGTTCTTGTATTGATTCCTTGGCATTCCTTTCTAAGGGGATGAACACTGATGTGAAATTTATGAATGGTTCCTTGATGGGAACTGAATGCTGTGTTTGTTCTGGAAGTTGGAAATCTCCATATTGTAAAAGTTGAAACTTACTGTGATTGTATTTGAAGTTCTGTTTCGGCATTCTGATTTCTGTTAGGAAAAGTATTTAAATCTGAATGAAACTGAATGTGTCAAGTTGGTATCCATTAACTGAAAGGAACTAAACAGGGTGAGTTAAATCGATTGGAACTGATTGAAGGCCATAGCCTTCCCCGGGTAATAGGTGCATGCATGTGAGCGACCACGTACTTAGCCGAGACGTGGGCCAGGTTATCGGTAACCACCCATGATGGTGGTAGGCCAGGAGAGTTAAGCGGTGACCGCCTAAGGGGCGGTAGGGCAGGAAAGATTTGAGCGGCTGTGCTATGTTAGAGCGCAGGCCATGAGACCCATTGGGGTCGCGCACCCAAGACTTATCTGAAGCAGAACATTTTGAATGGAACTATGGAAGTGTGATTCTGAAATGGATTTTTTTTTTTTAAAAGAAAGATGGTGATAATGGGTTGTGTACCTTGAAAATGTGTTGTTGTTTCCCCCTTTCCCTAAAATGTTTTCAAAAATGAATTTTTGGTCTTTGACTGTTAGGGGTGAATGTTACTGAGTTTACCTCACTATTATAAAATGTTTTGTTTTCAGGTGATCTAACTGTACTTGGGACTGGGAACAGGAGAGTAGAGCGAGGCTCGAATGCTGGTTGTGCTTAAAAAGGATTTTAGAAGTTGTAATAGAACCTAGTTGATCTAATTATGATGTTCAAGTTTTGTGTTAAAATTCTTGGACCCATGTATGGTGCGCTTTGATTCGTAAAGACTTTGTTTTAAATGTCAGTTATGATATCCAGCCTGGTATTTCCAAGAAGGGAATACGGCGGTAACACCCCATTAGGAGTTCCTGCTGCCATTCAGGTTAAATCAGCAGTAAATAAAGAATTAGAAATGTGGGGGAGTTACAAAGTGGTGTCAGAGCCCAGGTTTACTGACCTGAAGGCTCGCCTAAAGGATAAAGAGAATAATATTAGTTAATAACCCTAAAACAGGTAGACATAAGGGCTGCTCGGAGTGTGAGTGTAGGTTGGGAAGGGAATATACTTATATATATGTTACCTTTTTGTATATATATATATATATATATATATATATATATATATATATATATATATATATATATATATATATATATATATGATTTGGGCCTACTAATGTCTAGGATGAATGCGGCCCGTCATTATGGGTGTGTGGGACAACTGTGTCACCACCGGAGGTTGGAGAAGATTCCCGGGGCCAGTTTTGAGAGTCACTTGGAGCGAGTGGAGATTTTTCTTTATGGAAGACTAGCTGAGGTTCCTGATGATTGTTTAAGGTTCGACCACAACCAAGCCCTGTTCTTCCTTTTAACTCTTTGGGGAGACCCCTTGTGGTGTTATAGAGTCAATGAGCTTCACCCTGAGGAGAGAGCATTTATGGTTGCTGGGGATTGTTGTTTATGCAAGTGGCAGCCTATGAACTTCAACCTGAATGAGCTAGTGGACTACTTCATTGATATAGGTCCTTATGACGAACCCCTCACCCCCTGACTCTGGGGACGCCAACCTGCCACCACTTATAGAGGAGGATACTGATGAGGAGGGAGACCCCATGGGAGAGAAAGACCCAGAGGAAGACCCTATGGAAGAGGAAGACCCCGAGGAAGATCCTGAGGAATACCCTGAGGAAGGCCCTGAAGAAGACCCTGAGGGAGATTCTGAGGCCAGCGAGGGGCAACTTATGAGCAGTGAGGACTTAGGGGGAGATCAGAGAGATGAAGAAGGGAATTACCTTGTGCAGGATGAGCACTCCAGCCACTCGGAAGACTTAAGAGCAAATGAGGTTGGGATGACCCACTGGGAGCGGGGTAGATGTGGTCGGACGTGTAGAGGCACCTGTCCACTGGATGCCCCCAGTCAGTAAAGGCTAGAAGCATTAGGTAGTTGTTTTATTTCTTTTTAGGGAAGCAGTAATAGTAATTTTCTTTAAATTGTTACTAGCCATTGTGGCTATTTGAGTTAAAAGTTGTGCTGTAATGAAAGGGGCTAATAGGAACCTTTGTCAAACTGAGAATTTATGTAATAAAAGTGTTCGTGGGTTATTTGAAAATATTTGTGCGCCTTGTTGTGAGATATGTGAAACACGTGGATGATATACTTGTGTGCCTGTATGATATAAACCTTATAAGCTTGTGATGTAATGGATGTACCACCTGAATATGGTAGTGCGTATTGTGAATGAATCTCTAAGAAAATTGTGGTAATATGCACCGGCATGCATTATATTCCGGGAACCTAGTGAGTTGTCGGATGTAAACTATTAGGGAAGGAACTGAAATTGAAGTATTTTTATCGACCAGGATGGTAGGAAACAACACCAACAACCATAATGAAGAGTCTCAGACCGAGGCCCACTCGGTGTCGAGGGTCCCTATGACCCAGGACATACCTATGGCAGCCCTTAGGGAGCGATTGGAGGCCCTGCGCCCCCGGAATGGGAATGGGTCTCGTAGCCAGATCGATGAAACTAATCCAGCCACGGGAGCCGAACTCACCAACTTGTTACTGCTAGAGATGCTGCAGAAGCAAGGGGAGCAACTGCGGCTCCAAAATGAACAAATCCATAGGTTAATGGAGGTTAAAGAGAAAAGGGCAGAAGAGGATAACTCACACTTGTTCGAGAGATTTGCAAGTCATCACCCACCCATTCACGATGGCACCCCTGACCCCAAAACTTTCGAAGACTGGATTAGAGGGATGGAGAAGTTATTCGATGCACTCCAGTGCCCTGAGGAGTGAAAGGTAGGATTTGCGGTATTCTACCTAAAGGATAAAGCCGACCTTTAGTGGGCTACAGTACGGGAAAGACAACACGAGCCTGGGTTTGGGTGGGGTAAGTTTAAGGAGATGATCAAGGACCATTTCTACCCCACCTCCCTCCAGAAGGCTAAGGAGAATGAATTCATGCAATTACAGTAGAGGAGCATGATTACAGCAGGGGAGCATGAGCGTTCTCGAGTACGCCTCAAAATTCATGGAGTTATCACGTTTCACCCCAACCTTCGTAGCTGATGAGAGGCTGAAGATGAATAGGTTTGAGGCTGGACTCAACCCAACTATCAAAGAACGTATGTCGGTGCTGTAGTATGCCTCCTACGTTGATCTATACGACACTGCGGTCAACGTAGAAAGAGCAATGAAGGAGCGCAGTCATGACTTCAATGAACAGAGGGGTACTAAGAGGAAGGGAGATAATCGGGGAACCTTCCAGACGCAGGAGCAGAACCGTAGACCCGCTGGGGAACAGCACTCCGGCAGTTTCAATCGAGGGGGCCAGTATCCCAACACACGACCCAAGGTAACCTGCAACGCTTGCGGGTAGCCAGGACATTTCGCCAGGGAGTGTCGAACAGTGAAGAGATGCTTCCGCTGTGGAAGCCATCAACACCAAGTGTGACATTGCCCACTTCCTCCACCGCCTCCTGGGCAAGGACAAGGACAGAGTTAGGGACAGAGGCAGAACCAAGGGTATGGGCAGCGGCCCCAATCCTCATGCCAAAGTAGGGGAGGGCAGACGGCCTATTCCAACCAGCAGAGTCGGGCACCCCAGTCAGCTCAGTCCCAATCCTCCAACCAACCACCTCGGAACAACGGGGGCCGAGTGTACGTGATGCGAAAAGAGGAAGCTCCTAATGTTGTGATAAGTACTTTTCTCTCCTAACTTAACTAGTAGATGTGTTGTTTGATTCGGGTGCCACACACTCGTTTATTTCTGTTAGGCTGGTTGAGACGTTAGGGGTCACCCACACTCGTAGATCTTCATTGCTATCTGTGACTCTCCCAGATGGGAAGACTATGTCGTGTGAGGAACTATACGAGGGATGCCCCCTTGGAATGTATGAATGTGAATTCCTGGCGGATCTATATAAGTTTGAGTTAACTGATTTTGGGGTTATTTTGGGGATGGACAGGTTGACTAAGTACCAGACTCAGATAGACTGCTCGAAACAGAAAGTTTCTCTAAAAGGGCCCAACGGGAAGAAGATAGTGCATAGGGGTCAGGGTCCTAGAATCGGAGTGAAATTAGTATCAGCAATGACAACTCGTAAGTTGTTGGGTAAAGGATGTGAGGAACTTATGTGTCATGCAGTGAATACTGAGGATGCCAAGCCTTCCTTGGAGGACATCCCTGTAGTGAGAGAATTCCCAGATGTGTTTCCCGATGAAATCCCTGGCATGCCACCTCTTAGGGAGGTGGAGTTCTGTATCGACCTCACCCCTAAAGCCACCCCTATTTCTAAGGTACCCTATGGGATGGCACCAGCTGAACTTAAGGAATTGAAGACCCAGTTGGAAGAACTCTTAGAGAAAGGGTATATCCGACCTAGCACATCTCCATGGGGAGCCCCGATCTTATTTGTGAAGAAGAAGGATGGGATGCTAAGGTTGTGTATCGACTACCGGGAGTTGAATAAGATAACGGTGAAGAAGCATTATCCCCTACCCAGAATAGACGATTTATTCGACCAACTGCGAGGCGCAGGAACCTTTTCCAAGATAGACCTCCGTTCGGGGTACCATCAACTCCGAATCAAGGATGAGGACATACCCAAAACCGCTTTTCGTACCCGATACGGCCACTATGAATTCGTAGTGATGCCCTTTGGTCTCACTAATGCCCCAGCGGCATTTATGGACCTAATGAATAGGGTCTTCAAGCCCTATTTGGATAGGTTCGTGGTAGTTTTCATGGACGATATCTTGATTTGCTCGAGAACCCCAGATGAACACGCCCACCACTTACGGGTAGCCCAGCATGTGTTACGGAGGAACGATTTGTATGCTAAGTTCACAAAATGTGAATTTTGGTTGGAGAAGGTAGCTTTTCTAGGACACGTAGTGTCCAGTGAGGGAGTATCGGTGGACGCACAAAAGATTGACGCAGTGGCAAATTGGCCTAGACCTAAAAACCCGACAAAAGTAAGGAGTTTCTTGGGTTTGGCGGGATATTACTGCCGATTTGTCTAAGACTTTTCAAAAATTGCCATCCCGCTTGCCAATCTGACCAGAAAGGTCATTAAGTATGAGTGGACGGAAAGATGTGAAGGAGCCTTCCAGGAGCTTAAGAAGAGACGTACGAGTGCACCAATACTGGCTCTACCTACTGGGGAGCAGGACTTCGTAGTGTATAGTGATGCTTCTAGGAATGGGTTGCGGTGTGTGTTAATGCAAGATGGACGAGTGACAGCGTATGCTTCACGACAGCTGAAGACACATGAGCAGAATTACCCGACTCACGACTTAGAGTTAGCCGCGGTCGTGTTTGCTCTCAAAATCTGGAGACATTACCTATGCGGGGTTCGTTGCGAAGTATTCACCGACCACCAGAGTCTGAAATATCTTTTCTCGCAAAAGGATCTGAATCTGAGACAGACAAGGTGGCTGGAGTTCTGAAAGGACTATGACGTCCATTTTCAGTATCACCCTGGAAAGGCCAATGTAGTAGCGGATGCGTTGAGTCGCAGGCCATACCCAATGCTGAGTTGTGTAATAGCACTTCCAGAGGAGTTATGTCGAGAATTTAGAAAGTTAGAACTTAACGTGATTACGCCAGAGGCTAGACCTATGCTTTGCACCCTGGAGGCCCAACCGACTTTCATAGAGGAAATCCGACTAGCCCAAACCACGGACCCTCAACTAGAGCGGATAAAAGAAGAGATATTAGTGGGAAAAGCGCTCAGATTCGTAATCCACGAGGATGGGACCATACGATTCCATAGTCGTGTGTGTGTTCCAGCTATAGAGGCACCCAAGAAGAAGATCCTAGATGAGGGACACAATACTCCGCATTCGGTATACCCTGGGGGAAATAAGCTGTATAAGGATCTAAAACAAACGTTCTGGTGGAGTAATATGAAACAAGAAGTGGCTGATTATGTGGCAAAGTGTCTGACCTGCCAGCGAGTGAAATAGAGCACCAAAGATCGGCGGGACTCGTACAGCCGTTGGATGTCCCTGAGTGGAAATGGGACTCTGTGTCAATGGATTTTGTCATGGGGTTACCATTGACCCAGAGGAAGCACAATGCGATTTGGGTTATAGTGGACAGGCTCACGAAGTCGACACATTTTATAGTCATGAGGAACACGTGGACCCTAGATCAGTTAGCTCAATCCTACCTCGAGGAGATAGTATGGCTACATGGAGTACCCAGTTCCATCGTGTCGGATCGAGATACCCAGTTCCAATCGGGATTTTGGCAGAAGCTGCAGGAAGTGTCCGGAACGTTGTTACGTTTTAGTACTGCCTTTCACCCTGCAACCGACGGGTAGACCGAACGTACTATCCAAACCTTGGAAGATATGCTGCGGGCTTGCGCCTTAGACTCTAAGAGCACGTGGGACGAACAACTGGCACTAATTGAGTTTTCTTACAAAAATAGCTACCACGTGAGTATTGGCATGGCCCCGTACGAGGCACTATATGGGAGAAAATGTAGAACTCCGCTTTGTTGGCAAGAGATCGATGAGGCCTTGACCATCGGACCAGAGTTAATCCAGGCCACCATGGACAAGGTGAGAGTGATTCAGGAATGAATGAAAGCCGCCCAGAGCCACCAGAAGAGTTATGCAGAACGGAGGCGTAGAGCCCTTAAGTTCCAGGTAGGGGACCAGGTATTTCTTCGCGTTTCCCCAACCAAGGGAGTCGCAAGGTTTGGAAAGGCAGGGAAGCTTAACCCGAGGTACATCGGGCCGTATTCGGTCATAACACGAATCAGGGAGGTGGCTTACCGACTAGAGCTGCCGGCTGAGCTTCAGAGAATACACAACATGTTCCATGTGTCGCAATTGCGGAAGTGCATTCCAGATCCCTCGCACGTCATCGAACCCGATCCTACACAGCTCCAAGAAAACTTATCATATGAGGAGCAACCCATACAGATCCTAGACCGGCAGAAAAAGCATCTCCGGAAAAAGACGGTGCCCTTAGTAAAAGTCCTTTGGGCCAACCATGAGTCGTCGGAAGCCACTTGGGAGGTAGAACAGGAGATGCGAGGCAAACATCCCCATCTTTTTCCATAGTCAGGTATGTATCATTTTCGTGGACGAAACCTCCTATGTGGGGTAGCATGTAAGACCATAGGAATTAAGGACGTATTGGTGGTGTGTCGCGGCATAATGAAGTTTCGAGGACGAAACTTTTTTTAAGTGGGGTAGTATGTAAAACCCTGGAAATTTGATTTGAAAATTTTTGCCCTGTTGGACGGACCTAGGCCCAAGTCAACCCAAGTCAGTGCCAATTAATCCTCGTGAAATTCTTTTAATAAAGTTCTTGATATATTTTTGGGAAGTATTAAAATTTCCAAAATTTCCCTTTCCGATTTTTGTAAAACTCCTAATATCATTGTTATTATTTTATTACTATTATTCTCTTATGAATAAAAAGAAAGAAAAATACAAACCCTAACCCCCTTGATTGCCGCCTCTTATAAAAAAAAAAATCAAAAAAAATTTGAAAGTGTGTTTTTCTCCCCCTTTTCTTTTCTTTTTAACCTAAAACCCTAAGCACTCAATCCCCCACTTCCCCCTCAAGTCCTCCTCTCTCCCTCTCTCCCTCTCTCTCTCTCTCTCTCTCTCTCTCTCTCTCTCTCTCTTTACCTTTACACCGTCGCTGACCATCGTCCGGCCGCCCTAGTGCCGCCACCCCACAGGCCGCTCCTCTTGTTTTTGATAAGAAGATCAAGATCATGCATCCAAAAGAAATCACCACTTTTTTTTTCATCTCTTTTGTTCTCTTTTTAATCCGTTTTATTCTTGTGAATTTTTATGACCATTGTAAATGAAGATTTTGATATAACCTTTATTATTTTCTCAGCCGATCTAGATTCGGTTTCGATCAAAGGTACTAGTAACAGCGTTTTTTTTAAAGTTATTTTGGTATTTAATGGCAAAGGTGGGTTCTTTGGCATGATTGGGTCTGGGCGAGGGTTTAAACATGCCTAACGGGACAGGCATATTTTTTTTGAATAACCCAAAATGAGCAAAAACCGTGCAAAAAGGGGTTGAATAATCTGGACAGAATTCGTGCTGTTTTTGACTCAACTTTGAAAATTCGGTATATTTATTCTGGTCCTCTAAAAATTATGAAATTGTTACAGTACTTAGATTAAGATGTGAAGATGATGTGGGTTTTTGAATTGGATGAATTGGGTTAAATTGAGAGAGTTATGGCCAAAATACCGAGCCCTGTCAAAACTGGAAACGGTAGGCATAGGGTGCGGTTTTTGAATTTTTAGACTTGGTTGTTTTGTGAATTTGTGGAAGTGATACACATGAAAGTTTTAGTAGGCAAAATTATCTTTCTGGATTGGATAAGAACATGATTTTTGGAAGTCGGAAGAAAACGTTATGAGGATGGGAAGTTAGGCGTAAAAATCTGGGTAGAATCTAGGGAAGCAGAATCTGGACTGTTTCGCCCTCAAATTAGAAAAATTCCCTAGGCTAGTATTGGTGGCCAAAAATTGTGAAATTTACTAAGTAGGAGCCTCTAGATGTGCCAAATAATGTGGTTTTGGAATTGGGTCATTTGGAGTAGCGTAGCCCAAGTTTTGATAAAATTTACAGGGACTATCCGGGGAAAGACAGTCTTTGGCATTGCCGGAAGAAACAAAAACTTTGACTGGGTTCAGGGCAGAACCAAGCCAAGCTCTAAACATAGAAAAGATAGAGGATATTGTAAGGTTTCTAGATTGACCCAGAACACTAGAATCAGATATCGAGGACTAGAGTTATAATTTTTTGAAAGTTGGACGCATAACTGGCCAGCCGAACCTTCACCCCGGATAGGGTTGGATGAATAAAGATCTAGAAAAACTTTTTTTTAAATTTGGGGGAGGCCTAAGGGTGCCTTACACTGAATGTGGACTGACTATGGGCTGTTTGTGGGTAAGGTGCGGAATGGTGAACCCTCATTAAAGTAACCGAGCCCGTAAATTGTACGGTACCCAGGTAACAGTCATACCCTAACCTTTCCCCTATGTCACTGAAGCCATGGAAGTTTTGGGAGTTCTTGTATTGATTCCTTGGCAATCCTTTCCAATGGGATGAACACTGATGTGAAATTTATGAATGGTTCCTTGGTGGGAACTGAATGCTGTGTTTGTTCTGGAAGTTGGAAATCTCCATATTGTAAAAGTTGAAACTTACTGTGATTGTATTTGAAGTTCTATTTTTGTATTCTGATTTCTGTTGGGAAAAGTATTTAAATCTGAATGAAACTGAATGTGTCATGTTGGTATCCATTAACTGAAAGGAACTAAATAGGGTGAGTTAAATCGATTGGAACTGATTGAAGGCCATAGCCTTCCCCGGGTAATAGGTGCATGCATGTGAGCGGCCACGTACTCAGCCGAGACATGGGCCAGGTTATCGGTAACCACCCATGATGGTGGTAGGCAAGGAGAGTTAAGCAGTAACCTCTTGAGGGGCGGTAGGCCAGGAAAGAGTTGAGCGGCTGTGCTATGTTAGAGCGCAGGTCATGAGACCCACTGGGGTCGCTCACCCAAGACTTATCTGAAGCTGAACATTTGGAATGGAACTACGGAAGTGTGATTCTGAAATTGATTTTTTTTTTTAAAAGAAAGATGGTGATAATGGGTTGTGTACCTTGAAAACGTGTTGTTGTTTCCCCCTTTCCCTAAAATATTTTCAAAAATGAAATTGTACGTATCTTTGACTGCTAGGGGTGAATGTTACTGAGTTTATCTCACTATTATAAAATGTTTTGTTTTCAGGTGATCTAACTGTACTTGGGACTGGGGACAGGAGAGTAGAGCGAGGCTCGAATGCTGGTTGTGCTTAAAAAGGATTTTAGAAGTTTTAATAGAATCTAGTTGGTTTAATTATGATGTTCAAGTTTTGTGTTAAAATTCTTGGACCCATGTATGGTGGGCTTTGATTCGTAAAGACTTTGTTTTTAAATGTCAGTTATAATACCCAGCCTGGTATTTCCAAGAAGGGAATACAGCGGTAACACCTCGTTAGGAGTTCCTGCTGCCATTTAGGTTAAATCAGTAGTAAATAAAGAATTAGAAATCTGGGTGTGTTACAAAATGGTATCAGAGCCCAGGTTAACTGGCCTGAAGGCTCGCCTAAAGGATAAAGAGAATAATATTAGTTAATAACCCTAAAACAGGTAGACATAAGGACTGCTCGGAGTGTGAGCGTAGGTTAGGAAGGGAATATACTTATATATATGTTACCCCTTTTTGTGTGTGTGTGTGTGTGTGTGTATATATATATATATATATATATATATCTGATTTGGGTTTACTAATGTCTAGGATGAATGCGGCCCGTCATTGTGGGTGTATGGGACGACCTTGTCACCACCGGAGGTTGGAGAAGATTCCCGGGGCCAGTTTTGAGAGTCACTTGGAGCGAGTGGAGATTTTTCTTTATGGAAGACTAGCTGAGGTTCCTGATGATTGTTTCAGGTTCGACCACAACCAAGCCCTGTTCTTCCTTTTAACTCTTTGGGGAGACCCCTTGTGGCGTTATAGAGTCAATGAGCTTCACCCTGAGGAGATAGCATTTATAGTTGTTGGGGATTGTTGTTTATGCAAGTGGCAGCCTATGAACTTCAACCTGAATGAGCTAGTGGACTACCTCATTGATATAGGTCCTTATGACGAACCCCCCACCCCTGACTGGAGACGCCAACCCGCCACCACCTGTAGAGGAGGATACTGATAAGGAGGGAGACCCCATGGGAGAGAAAGACCCAGAGGAAGACCCCAGGGAAGAGGCAGACCCCGAGGAAGATCCTGAGGAATACCCTGAGGAAGACCCTGAAGAAGACCCTAAGGGAGATTCTGAGGCCAGCGAGGGGCAACTTATGAGCAGCGAGGACTTAGGGGGAGATCAGATAGATGAAGAAGGGAATTACCTTGTGCAGGATGAGTACTCCAGCCACTCGGAAGACTTAAGAGCAAATGAGGTTGGGATGACCCGCTGGGAGCGGGGTAGATGTGGTCGGATGTGTAGAGGCACCTGTCCACTGGATGCCCCCAGTCAGTAAAGGTTAGAAGCATTAGGAAGTTGTTTTATTTCTTTTTAGGGAAGAAGTCATAGCAATTTTCTTTAAATTGTCACTAGCCATTGTGGCTATTTGAGTTAAAAGTTGTGCTGTAATGAAAGGGTGCTAATAGGAACCCTTGTAAAACTGAGAATTTATGTAATAAAAGTGTTTTTGGGTTATTTGAAAATAATTGTGCACCCTGTTGTGAAATATGTGAAACACATGGATGATATACTTGTGTACCTGTATGATATAAACCTTCTGAGCTTGTGATGTAATGGATGTACCACCTGAATATGGTAGTGCATATTGTGAACGAATCTCTAAGAAAATTGTGGTAATATGCACTGGCATGCATTATGTTCCTGGAACCTAGTGAGTTGTAGGATGTGAACTATTAAGAAAGGAACTGAAACCGAAGTATTTTTCTCGACCAGGATGGCAGGAAACAACATCAACAACCATAATGAAGAGTCTCAGACGGGGCCCCACTCGGTGTCGAGGGTCCCTACGACCCAGGACATACCCATAGCAGCCTTTAGGGAGCGATTGAAGGCCCTGCGGCCCCGGAACGGGAATGGGTCTCGTAGCCAGATCGATGAAACAAATCCACCCACGGGAGCCGAACTCACCAACTTGTTACTGCCAGAGATGCTGCAGAAGCAAGGGGAGCAACTGCGGCTCCAGAATGAACAAATCCATAAGTTAATGGAGGTTAAGGAGAAAAGGGCATAAGAGGATAACTCACATTTGTTCAAGAGATTTGCAAGTCATCACCCACCCGTTTACGATGGTACCCTTGACCTCAAAACTTTCGAAGACTGGATTAGGGGGATGGAGAAGTTGTTCGATGCACTCCAGTGCCCTGAGGAGAGGAAGGTAGGATTTGCGGTATTCTACCTAAAGGATAAAGCCGACCTTTGGTGGGCTACAGTACAGGAAAGACAACATGAGCCTGGGTTTGGGTGGGGTAAGTTTAAGGAGATGATCAAGGACCATTTCTACCCCACCTCCCTCCAGAAGGCTAAGGAGAATGAATTCATGCAATTACAGCAGGGGAGCATGAGCGTTCTCGAGTACGCCTCCAAATTCATGGAGTTGTCCCGTTTCGCCCCAGCCTTCATAGCTGATGAGAGGTTGAAGATGAATAGGTTTGAGGCTGGACTCAACCCAACTATCAAAGAACTTATGTCGGTGCGGCAGTATGCCTCCTACGTTGATCTGTACGACAATGCGGTCAACGTAGAAAGAGCAATGAAGAAGCGCAGTCATTACTTCAATGAACAGAGGGGTACCACGAGGAAGGGAGATAATCGGGGGACCTTCCAGACGCAGGAGAAGAACTGTAGACCCGCTGGGGGATAGCACTCCAGCAGTTTCAATCGAGGGGGCCAGTATCCCAACACACGACCCAGGGTAACCTGCAACGCTTGCGGGAAGCCAGGACATTTCGCCAGGGAGTGTTGAACAGTGAAGGGATGCTTCCGTTGTGGAAGCCATCAACACCAAGTGCGAGATTGCCTGCTTCCTCCACTGCCTCCCGGGCAAGGACAAGGATAGAGTCAGGGACAGAGGCAGAACCAAGGGTAAGGGCAGATGGCCTACTCCACCCAGTAGAGTCGGGCACCCCAGTCAGCTCAGTCCCAACCCTCCAGCCAACCACCCCGGAACAACGGGGGCCTCGTGTACGTGATGCGAAAAGAGGAAGCGGAGGATGCTCCTAATGTTGTGACAGGTACTTTCTCTCTCCTAACTCAACTAGTAGATGTGTTGTTTGATGCGGCTGCTACACACTCGTTTATTTCTGTTAGGCTGGTTGAGACGTTGGGGCTCCCCCCACTCGTGGATCTTCATTACTATCCGTGACTCTCCCGGATGGGAAGACTGTGTCGTGTGAGGAACTATACGAGGGATGCCCCCTTAGAATGTATGAATGTGAATTCCTGGCAGATCTATATAAGTTTGAGTTAACTGATTTTGGGGTTATTTTGAGGATGGACTGGTTGGCTAAGTACCAGGCTCAGATAGACTGCTCGAAACAGAAAGTTTCTCTGAAAGGGTCTAATGGGGAGAAGATAATGCATAGGGGTCAGAGTCCTAGAATGGGAGTGAAATTAGTATCAACAATGAAAGCTCGTAAGTTATTGGGTAAAGGACGTGAGGGATTTATGTGTTATGTGGTGAATACTGAGGATGCCAAGCCCTCCTTGGAGGACATCCCTGTAGTGAGAGAATTCCCAAATGTGTTTCCCGATGAAATCCCTGGCACGCCACCTCTTAGGGAGGTAGAGTTCTGTATCGATCTCACCCCTGGAGCCACCCCCGTTTCTAAGGCACCCTACCGGATGGCACCAGCTGAACTTAAGGAATTGAACACCCAGTTAGAAGAACTCTTAGAGAAAGGGTATATCCGACCTAGCACATCTCCATGGGGAGCCCCGGTCTTATTTGTAAAGAAGAAGGACAGGACGCTAAGGTTGTGTATCGACTACCAGGAGTTAAATAAGATAACGGTGAAGAACCGTTATCCCCTACAAAGAATAGACGATTTATTCGACCAACTGTGAGGCGCAGGAACCTTTTCCAAGATAGACCTCCGTTCGGGGTACCATCAACTCCGAATCAAGGATGAGGACATACCCAAAACCGCTTTTCGTACCCGATACGGCCACTATGAATTCGTAGTGATGCGCTTTGGGCTCACTAATGCCGCAACGGCATTTAGGGACCTGATGAACAGGGTCTTCAAGCCCTATTTGGATAGGTTCGTGGTAGTTTTCATTGACGATATCTTGATTTACTCAAGAACCCCAGATGAACACACCCGCCACTTACGGGTAGCCCTGGATGTGTTACGGAGGAACGAGTTATATGCTAAGTTCCCAAAATGTGAATTTTGGTTGGAGAAGGTAGCTTTTCTAGGGCACGTAGTGTCCAGTGAGGGAGTATCGGTGGGCCTACAAAAGATTGGGGCAGTGGCAAATTGACCTAGACCTAAAAACCCGATAAAAGTAAGGAGTTTCTTGGGTTTGGCGGGATATTACCGCCGATTTGTCCAAGACTTTTCAAAAATTGCCACCCCACTTACCAATCTGACCAGAAAGGTCATCAAGTATGAGTGGACGGAAAGATGTGAAGGAGCCTTCCAGGAGCTTAAGAAGAGACGTACGAGTGCACAAATACTGGCTCTATCTACTGGGGAGCAGGATTTCGTGGTGTATAGTGATGCTTCTAGGAATGGGTTGGGGTGTGTGCTAATACAAGATGGACGAGTGACAGTGTATGCTTCACGACAGCTGAAGACACATAAGCAGAACTACCCGACTCATGACTTAGAGTTAGCTGCGGTCATGTTTGCTCTCAAAATCTAGAGACATTACCTATACGGAGTTCGTTGTGAAGTATTGACCGACCACTAGAGTCTGAAATATCTCTTCTCGCGAAAGGATCTGAATCTGAGACAGACAAGGTGGCTGGAGTTCCTAAAGGACTATGACGTCCATTTTCAGTATCACCCCAGAAAGGCCAATGTAGTGGCGGATGCGTTGAGTCGCAGGCCATACCCAATGCTGAGTTGTGTAATAGCGCTTCCAGAGGTGTTATGTCGAGAATTTAGAAAGTTAGAACTTAATGTGATTACGCCAGAGGCTAGACCTATGCTTTGCACCCTCGAGGCCCAACCGACTCTCATAGAGGAAATTCGACTAGCCCAAACCACGGACCCTCAACTAGAGCGGATAAGAGAAGAGATATTAGTGGGAAAAGCGCCCGGATTCGTAATCCATGAGGATGGGACCATACGATTCCATAATCGTGTGTGTGTTCCAGCTGTAGAGGCACTCAAGAAGCAGATCCTAGATGAGGGACACAATACTACGCATTCGGTACACCCTGGGGGAAATAAGCTGTATAAGGATCTAAAACAAATGTTCTGGTGGAGTAATATGAAACAAGAAGTGGCTGTTTATGTGGCAAAGTGTCTGACCTGCCAGCGAGTGAAAATAGAGCACCAAAGACCGACGGGACTCGTACAGCCGTTGGATATCCCTGAGTGGAAATGGGACTCTATGTCAATGGATTTTGTCATGGGGTTACCATTAACCCAGAGGAAGCACAATGCGATTTGGGTTATAGTGGACAGGCTCACGAAGTCAGCACATTTTGTAGCCATGAGGAACACGTGGACCCTTGATCAGTTAGCTCGAGCTTACCTCGAGGAGATAGCACTGCTACATGGAGTACCCAGTTCCATCGTGTCGGATCAAGATACCCGTTTCCAATCGGGATTTTGGCAGAAGCTGCAGGAAGTGTTCGGAACGTTGTTACGTTTTAGTACTGCCTTTCACCCTGCAACCGACGGGCAGACCGAGCGTACCATCCAAACCTTGGAAGATATGCTGCGGGCTTACGCCTTGGACTCTAAGAGCGTGTGGGATGAACAACTGGCACTAATTGAGTTTTCTTATAACAATAGCTACCACGCGAGTGTTGGCATGGCCCCGTACGAGGCACTATATGGGAGAAAATACAGGACTCCGCTTTGTTGGCAAGAGATCGATCAGGCCTTAACCATCGGACCAGAGTTAATCCAGGCCACCACGGACAAGGTAAGAGCAATTCAGGAACGAATGAAAGCCGCCCAGAGCCGCCAGAAGAGTTATGCAGATCGGAGGCGTAGACCCCTTGAGTTCCAAGTAGGGGACCAGGTATTTCTTCGCGTTTCCCCAACCAAGGGAGTCGCGAGATTTGGAAAGGTAGGGGAGCTTAACCCGAGGTACATCGGGCCGTATTCGGTCATACAGCGAATCGGGGAGGTGGCATACCGACTAGAGCTGCCGGCTGAGCTTCAGAGAATACACAACGTGTTCCATGTGTCGCAATTGCGGAAGTACGTTCCAGATCCCTCGCACGTCATCGAACCCGATCTTACACAGCTCCAAGAAAACTTATCATATGAGGAACAACCCATACAGATCCTAGACCGGCGGGAAAAGCATCTCCGGAAAAAGGCGGTGCCCTTAGTAAAAGTCCTTTGGGCCAACCATGAGTCGTCGGAAGCCACTTGGGAGCTGGAACAGGAGATGCGAGGTAAACATCCCCATCTTTTTCCATAGTCAGGTACGTATCAGTTTCGTGGATGAAACCTCCTAAGTGGGGTAGCATGTAAGACCATAGGAATTAAGGACGTATTGGTGGTGTGTCGCGGCAAAATGAAGTTTCGAGGATGAAACTTTTTTTAAGTCGGGTAGTATGTAAAACCCTGGAAATTTGATTTGAAAATTTTTGCCCAGTTGGACCGACCTAGGCCCAAGTCAACCCAAGTCAGTGCCAAATAATCCTCGTGAAATTCTTTTAATAGAGTTCTTGATATATTTTTGGGAAGTATTAAAATTTCCAAAATTTCCCTTTTCGATTTTTGTAAAACTCCTAATATCATTGTTATTATTTTATTACTATTATTCTATTATGAATAAAAAAATAAAAATACAAACCCTAACCCCCCTTGATTGCCGCCTCTTATAAAAAATGAAGAAATAAAAAAAAAAATTGAAAGTGTGTTTTTCTCCCCCTTTTCTTTTCTTTTTAACCTAAAACCCTAACCAACCAATCCCCCACTTCCCCCTCACGTCCTCCTCTCTCCCCCCCGCTCTCTCTCTACCTTTACACCGTCACCGACCATCGTCCGGCCACCCTAGTGCCACCACCCCACCGGCCGTTCCTCTTGTTTTTGATAAGAAGATCAAGATCATGCATCCAAAAGAAATCACCACTTTTCTTTTCATCTCTTTTGTTCTCTTTTTAATCCCTTTTATTCTTGTGAATTTTTATGACCATCGTAAATGAAGATTTTGATATAACCTTTATTATTTTCTCAGCACTCTCGGCATTGAATTTGAACGAAGGAGCTTCCCTCGATCTAGATCTGATTTCGATCAAAGGCACTAGTAACAGCGTTTTTTTTAACGTTATTTTGGTATTTAAAGGTAAAGGTGGGTTCTTTGGCATGATTGGGTCTGGGTGAGGGTTTAAACATGCCTAACAGGTACAGGCGTTATAGTGGACAGGCTCACGAAGTCAGCACATTTTATAGCAATGAGGAACACGTGGACCCTTGATCAGTTAGCTCGAGCCTACCTCGAGGAGATAGCACTGCTACATGGAGTACCCAGTTCCATCGTGTCGGATCGAGATACCCGGTTCCAATCGGGGTTTTGGCAGAAGCTGCAGGAAGCGTTCGGAACGTTGTTATGTTTTAGTACTGCCTTTCACCCTGCAACCGACGGGCAGACCGAGCGTACTATCCAAACCTTGGAAGATATGCTGCGAGCTTAGGCCTTGGACTCTAAGAGCGTGTGGGACGAACAACTGGCACTAATTAAGTTTTCTTATAACAATAGCTACCACGCGAGTATTGGCATGGCCCCGTACGAGGCCCTATATGGGAGAAAATGCAGGACTCCACTTTGTTGGCAAGAGATCGATCAGGCCTTAATCATCGGAGCAGAGTTAATCCAGGCCACCACGGACAAGGTAAGAGTAATTCAGGAACGAATGAAAGCCGCCCAGAGCCGCCAGAAGAGTTATGCAGATCGGAGGCGTAGACCCCTTGAGTTCCAGGTAGGGGACCAGGTATTTCTTCGCGTTTCCCCAACCAAGGGAGTCGCGAGGTTTGGAAAGGCAGGGAAGCTTAACCCGAGGTACGTCGGGCCGTATTCGGTCACAACACGAATCGGGGAGGTGGCTTACCAACTAGAGCTGCCGGCTGAGCTTCAGAGAATACACAACGTGTTCCATATGTCGCAATTGCGGAAGTACGTTCCAGATCCCTCGCACGTCATCGAACCCGATCCTACACAGCTCCAAGAAAACTTATCATATGAGGAACAACCCATACAGATCCTAGACCGGCGGGAAAAGCATCTTCGGAAAAAGACGGTGCCCTTAGTAAAAGTCCTTTGGGCCAACCATGAGTCGTCGGAAGCCACTTGGGAGCTGGAACAGGAGATGCGAGGCAAACATCCCCATCTTTTTCCATAGTCAGGTACGTATCAGTTTCGTGGACGAAACCTCCTAAGTGGGGTAGCATGTAAGACCAAAGGAATTAAGGACGTATTGGTGGTGTGTCGCGGCATAATGAAGTTTCGAGGATGAAACTTTTTTTAAGTCGGGTAGTATGTAAAACCCTGGAAATTTGATTTGAAAATTTTTGCCCAGTTGGACCGACCTAGGCCCAAGTCAACCCAAGTCAGTGCCAATTAATCCTCGTGAATTCTTTTAATAAAATTCTTGATATATTTTTGGGAAGTATTAAAATTTCCAAAATTTCCCTTCCCGATTTTTGTAAAACTCCTAATATCATTGTTATTATTTTATTACTATTATTCTATTATGAATAAAAAAAATAAAAATACAAACTCTAACCCCCCTTGATTGCCGCCTCTTATAAAAAATAAAGAAATAAAAAAAAATTTGAAAGTGTGTTTTTCTCCCCCTTTTCTTTTCTTTTTAACCTAAAACCCTAACCACCCAATCCCCCACTTCCCCCTCACGTCCTCCTCTCTCCCTCTCTCTCCCTTTGTCTCTCTCTCTCTCTCTCTCTCTCTACCTTTACACCGTCGCCGACCATCGTCCGGCCGCCCTAGTGCCACCACCCCACCGGCCGTTCCTCTTATCTTTGATAAGAAGATTAAGATCATGCATCCAAAAGAAATCACCACTTCTCTTTTCATCTCTTTTGTTCTCTTTTTAATCCCTTTTATTCTTGTGAATTTTTATGACCATCGTAAATGAAGATTTTGATATAACCTTTATTATTTTCTCAGCACTCTCGGCATTGAATTTGAACGAAGGAGTTTCCCTCGATCTAGATCCGGTTTCGATCAAAGGTACTAGTAACAGCATTTTTTTAAACGTTATTTTGGTATTTAATAGTAAAGGTAGGTTCTTTGGCATGATTGGGTCTGGGCGAGGGTTTAAACATGCCTAACGGGTACAGGCGTATTTTTTTTGAGTAGCCCAAAACGAGCAAAAACCGTGCAAAAAGGGGTTGAACAATCTGGACAGAATTCGTGCTGTTTTTGACTCAACTTTGAAAATTCGGTATATTTATTCTGGTCGTCCAAAAATTATGAAATTGTTGCAGTCGTTAGATTAGATGTGACTATTATGTGGGTTTTTGAATTGGATGAATTGGAGTTAAATTGACAGAGTTATGGCCAAAATACCGAGCCCTGTCAAAACTGAAAACGGTAGGCATAGGGTGCGGTTTTTGAATTTTTAGAGTTGGTTGTGTTGTGAATTTGTGGAAGTGATACACATGAAAGTTTTAGTAGGCAAAATTATCTTTCTGGATTGGATAAGAACATGATTTTTGGAAGTCGGAAGAAAACGTATGAGGATGGGAAGTTAGGAGTAAAAATCTGGGTAGAATCGGGGGAAGCAGAATCTGGACTGTTTCGCCCTCAAGTTAGAAAAATTCCCTAGGCTAGTATTGGTGGCCAAAAATTGTGAAATTTACTAAGTAGGAGCCTCTAGATGTGCCAAATAATGTGGTTTTGGAATTGGGTCATTTGGAGTAGCGTAGCCAGAGTTTTGATAAAATTTACAGGGACTATCCGGGGAAAGACAGTCTTTGGCATTGCCGGAAGAAACAAAAACTTTGACTGGGTTCAGGGAAGAACCAAGCCAAGCTCTAAACACAGAAAAGACAGAGAACATTGTAAGGTTTCCAGATTGACCCAGAACACTGGAATCAGATATCGGGGACTAGAGTTATAATTTTTTGAAAGTTGGATGCATAACTGGCCAACCGAACCTTCACCCCGGGTAGGGTTGGATGAATAAAGATCTAGCAAACCTTTTTTTTTAAATTTGGGGGAGGCCCAGGGGTGCCCTACACTGAATGTGGATTGACTATGGGCTTTTTGTGGGCCAGGTGTGGAACGGTGAACCCGCATTAAAGTAACCGAGCCCGTAAATTGTACGGTACCCAGGTAACAGTCATGCCCTAAACTTTCCCCTATGTTACTAAAGCCATGGAAGTTTTGGGAGTTCTTGTATTGATTCCTTGGCATTCCTTTCCAATGGGTTGAACACTGATGTGAAATTTATGAATGGTTCCTTGATGGGAACTGAATGCTGTATTTGTTATGGAAGTTGGAAATCTCCATATTGTAAAAGTTGAAACTTACTGTGATTGTATTTGAAGTTCTGTTTCTGCATTCTGATTTCTGTTGGGAACAGTATTTAAATCTGAATGAAACTGAATGTGTCAAGTTGGTATCCATTAACTGAAAGGAACTAAATAGGGTGAGTCAAATCGATTGGAACTGATTGAAGGCCATAACCTTCCCCAAGAAATAGGTGCGTGCATGTGAGCGGCCACGTACTCAGCCGAGACGTGGGCCAGGTTATCGGTAACCACTCATGATGGTGGTAGGCAAGGAGAGTTAAGCGGTAACCGCCTAAGGGGCGGTAGGCCAGGACAGAGTTGAGCGGCTGCGCTATGTTAGAGCGCAGGCCATGAGACCCACTGGGGTCGCTCACCCAAGACTTATCTGAAGCTGAACATTTTGACTGGAGCTATGAAAGTGTGATTCTGAAATTGATTTTTTTTTTTAAAGAAAGATGGTGATAATGGGTTGTGTACCTTGAAAACGTGTTGTTGTTTCCCCCTTTCCCTAAAATATTTTCAAAAATGAATTTGCACGTGTCTTTGACTGCTAGGGGTGAATGTTACTGAGTTTATCTCACTATTATAAAATATTTTGCTTTCAGGTGATCTAACTGTACTTGGGACTGGGGACAGGAGAGTAGAGCGAGGCTCGAATGCTGGTTGTGCTTCAAAAGGATTTTAGAAGTTGTAATAGAACCTAGTTGGTTTAATTATAATGTTCAAGTTTTGTGTTAAAATTCTTGGATCCATGTATGGTGGGCTTTGATTCGTAAAGACTTTGTTTTAAATGTCAGTTATGATATCCAATCTGGTATTTCCAAGAGGGGAATATGGCGGTAACACCCCGTTAGGAGTTTCTGCTGCTATTTAGGTTAAATCAGTAGTAAATAAAGAATTAGAAATATGGGGGTGCTACAAAGTGGTATCAGAGCCCAGGTTTACTGACCTGAAGGCTCGCCTAAAGGATAAAGAGAATAATATTAGTTAATAACCCTAAAACAGGTAGACATAAGGACTGCTCGGAGTGTGAGTGCAGGTTGGGAAGGGAATATACTTATATATATGTTACCTTTTTGTATATATGTATATATATATATATATATATATATATATATATATATATATATATATATATATATATATCTAATTTGGGCCTACTAATGTGTAGGATGAATGCGGCCCGTCATTGTGGGTGTATGGGACAACTTTGTCGCCACTAGAGGTTGGAGAAGATTCCCTGGGCCAGTTTTGAGAGTCACTTGGAGCGAGTGGAGATTTTTCTTTATGGAAGACTAGCTGAGGTTCCTGATGATTGTTTGAGGTTCGACCATAACCAAGCCCTGTTCTTCCTTTTAACCCTTTGGGGAGATCCCTTGTGGCGTTATAGAGTCAATGAACTTCACCCTGAGGAGAGAGCATTTATGGTTGTTGGGGATTGTTGTTTATGCAAGTGGCAGCCTATGAACTTCAACCTGAATGAGCTGGTGGACTACCTCATTAATATAGGTCCTTATGACGAACCCCCCACCCCTGACTCTGGGGACGCCAACCCGCCACCACCTGTAGAGGAGGATACTGATGAGGAGGGAGACCCCATGGGAGAGGAAGACCCAGAGGAAGACCTCATGGAAGAGGAAGACCCCGAGGAAGATCCTGAGGAATACCCTGAGGAAGACCCTGAAGAAGACCCTGAGCACTCCAGCCACTCGGAAGACTTAAGAGCAAATGAGGTTGGGATGACCCACTGGGAGCGGGGTAGATGTGGTCGGATGTGTAGAGGCACCTATCCACTGGATGCCCCCAGTCAGTAAAGGCTAGAAGCATTAGGAAGTTGTTTTATTTCTTTTTAGGGAAGCAGTAATAGTAATTTTCTTTAAATTGTTACTAGCCATTGTGGCTATTTGAGTTAAAAGTTGTGCTGTAATGAAAGGGGCTAATAGGAACCCTTGTGAAACTAAGAATTTATGCAATAAAAGTGTTCTTGGGTTATTTGAAATTATTTGTGCACCTTGTTGTGAAATATGTGAAACACGTGGATGATATACTTGTCTGCCTGTATGATATAAACCTTCTGAGGTTGTGATGTAATGGATGTACCACCAGAATGTGGTAGTGCGTATTGTGAATGAATCTCTAAGAAAATTGTGGTAATATGCACTGGGATGCATTATATTTCGGGAACCTAGTGAGTTGTAGGATGTAAACTATTAGGGAAGGAACTGAAACCGAAGCATTTTTCTCGACCAGGATGGCAGGAAACAACACCAACAACCATAATGAAGAGTCTTAGACGGGGCCCCACCCGGTGTCGAGGGTCCCTACAACCCAGGACATACCTATGGCAGCCCTTAGGGAGCGATTGGAGGCCCTGTGCCCCCGGAACGGGAATCGGTCTCGTAGCCAGATCAATGAAACAAATCCACCCACGGGAGCCGAACTCACCAACTTTTTACTGCTAGAGATGCTGCAGAAGCAAGGGGAGCAACTGCGGCTCCAGAATGAACAAATCCATAGGTTAATGGAGGTTAAGGAGAAAAGGGCAGAAGAGGATAACTCACATTTGTTGAAGAGATTTGCAAGTCATCACCCACCCGTTTACGATGGTACCCCTGACCCCAAAACTTTCGAAGACTGGATTAGGGGGATGGAGAAGTTGTTCAATGCACTCCAGTGCCCTGAGGAGTGGAAGGTAGGATTTGCAGTATGCTACCTAAAGGATAAAGCCGACCTTTGGTGGGGTACAGTACGGGAAAGACAACACGAGCCTAGGTTTGGGTGGGGTAAGTTTAAGGAGATGATCAAGGACCATTTCTACCCCACCTCTCTCCAGAAGGCTAAGGAGAATGAATTCATGCAATTACAGCAGGGGAGCATGAGCGTTTTCGAGTACGCCTCCAAATTCATGGAGTTGTCACGTTTGCCCCAGCCTTCGTAGCTGATGAGAGGCTGAAGATGAATAGGTTTGAGGCCGGACTCAACCCAACTATCAAAGAACGTATGTCGGTGTGGCAGTATGCCTCCTACGTTGATCTGTACGACACTACGGTCAACGTAGAAAGAGCAATGAAGGACCGCAGTCATTACTTCAATGAACAGAGGGGTACCAAGAGGAAGGGAGATAATCGGGGAACCTTCCAGACGCAGGAGCAGAACCGTAGACCCACTGGGGGATAGCACTCCGGCAGTTTCAATCGAGGGGGCCAGTATCCCAACGCACAACCCAAGGTAACCTGCAACGCTTGCGGGAAGTCAGGACATTTCGCCAGGGAGTGTCGAACAGTGAAGAGATGCTTCCGCTGTGGAAGCCATCAACACCAAGTGCGAGATTGCCCGCTTCCTCCACCGCCTCCCGGGCAAGGACAAGGATAGAGTCAGGGATAGAGGCAGAACCAAGGGTATGGCAGTGACCCCAATCCTCATACCAAAGTAAGGGAGGGCAGACGGCCTACTCCAACCAGCAGAGTCGGGCACCCCAGTCAGCTCAGTCCCAACCCTCCAACCAACCACCCTGGAACAACGGGGACCGAGTGTACGTGATGCGAAAAGAGGAAGCGGAGGATGCTCCTAATGTTGTGATGGGTACTTTCTCTCTCCTAACTCAACTAGTAGATGTGTTGTTTGATTCGGGTGCCACACACTCGTTTATTTCTGTTAGGCTGGTTGAGACGTTAGGGCTCACCCTCACTCGTAGATCTTCATTACTATCCGTGACTCTCCCGGATGGGAAGACTGTGTCGTGTGAGGAACTATACGAGGGATGCTCCCTTAGAATGTATGAATGTGAATTCCTGGCGGATCTATATAAGTTTGAGTTAACTGATTTTGGGGTTATTTTGGGGATGGACTAGTTGGCTAAGTACCAGGCTCAGATGGACTGCTCGAAACAGAAAGTTTCTATGAAAGGGCCCAACGGGGAGAAGATAGTGCATAGGGGTCAGAGTACTAGAATGGGAGTGAAATTAGTATCAGCAATGAAAGCTCGTAAGTTGTTGGGTAAAGGATGTGAGGGATTTGTGTGTCATGCGGTGAATACTGAGGATGCCAAGCCCTCCTTGGACGACATCCCTATAGTGAGAGAATTCTCAAATGTGTTTCCCGATGAAATCCCTGGCATGCCACCTCTTAGGGAGGTGGAGTTCTGTATAGACCCTAGAGCCACCGCCGTTTCTAGGGCACCCTACCGGATGGCACCAGCTGAACTTAAGAAATTGAAGACCCTGTTGGAAGAACTCTTAGAGAAAGGGTATATCCGACCTACCACATCTCCATGGGGAGCCCCGATCTTATTTGCGAAGAAGAAGGACAGGACGCTAAGGTTGTGTATCGACTGCCGGGAGTTGAATAAGATAACGGTGAAGAACCGTTATCCCCTACCCAAAATAGACGATTTATTCGACCAACTGCGAGGTGCAGGAAACTTTTCCGAGATAGACCTCCGTTCGGGGTACCATCAACTCCGAATCAAGGATGAGGACATACCCAAAACCGCTTTTCGTACCCGATACGGCCACTATGAATTCGTAGTGATGCCCTTTGGTCTCACTAATGCCCCAACGGCATTTATGGACCTGATGAACAGGGTCTTCAAGCCCTATTTGGATAGGTTCGTGGTAGTTTTCATTGACAATGTCTTGATTTACTCGAGAACCCCATATGAACACACCCACCACTTACGGGTAGCCCTGGATGTGTTAAGGAGGAACAAGTTATATGCTAAGTTCTCAAAATGTAAATTTTGGTTTGAGAAGGTAGCTTTTCTAAGACACGTAGTGTCCAGTGAGGGAGTATCGGTGGACCCACAAAAGATTGAGGCAGTGGCAAATTGGCCTGGACCTAAAAACCCGACAGAAGTAAGGAGTTTCTTGGGTTTGGCGGGATATTACCGCCGATTTGTCCAAGACTTTTCAAAAATTGCCACCCTGTTTACCAATCTGACCAGAAAGGTCATCAAGTATGAGTGGATGGAAAGATGTGAAGGAGCCTTCCAAGAGCTTAAGAAGAGACTTACGAGTGCGCCAATACTGGCTCTACCTACTGGGGAGCAGGACTTCGTGGTGTATAGTGATGCTTCTAGGAATGGATTGGGTTGTGTGTTAATGCAAGATGGATGAGTGATAGCTTATACTTCACGACAGCTGAAGACACATGAGCGGAGCTACCCGACTCACGACTTGGAGTTAGCCGCAGTCGTGTTTGCTCTCAAAATCTGGAGACATTACCTATACGGGGTTCGTTGCGAAGTATTCACCGACCACCAGAGTCTGAAATATCTCTTCTCGCAAAAGGATCTGAATCTGAGACAGACAAGGTGGCTGGAGTTCCGAAAGGACTATGACGTCCATTTTCAGTATCACCCTGGAAAGGCCAATGTAGTAGCGGATGCGTTGAGTCGCAGGCCATACCCAACGCCGAGTTGTGTAATAGCGCTTTCAGAGGAGTTATGTCGAGAATTTAGAAAGTTAGAACTTAATGTGATTACGCCAGAGGCTAGACCTATGCTTTGCACCCTGGAGGCCCAACCGACTCTCATAAAGGAAATCCGACTAGCCCAAACCACGGACCCTCAACTAGAGCGGATAAGAGAAGAGATATTAGTGGGAAAAGTGCCCGGATTGGTAATCCACGAGGATGGGACAATACGATTCCATAATCGTGTGTGTGTTCCAGCTGTGGAGGCACTTAAGAAGAAGATATTAGTTGAGGGACACAATACTCTGCATTTGATACACCCTGGGGGAAATAAGCTGTATAAGGATCTAAAACAACGTTCTGGTGGAGTAATATGAAACAAGAAGTGGCTGATTATGTGGCAAAGTGTCTGCCCTGCCAGCGAGTGAAAATAGAGCACGAAAGACCGGCGGGACTCTTACAGCCGTTGGATGTCTCTGAGTGGAAATGGGACTCTGTGTCTATGGATTTTGTCATGGGGTTACCATTGTCCCAGAGGAAGCACAATGCGATTTGGGTTATAGTGGACAGGCTCACGAAGTCGGCACATTTTATAGCCATGAGAAACACGTGGACCCTAGATCAGTTAGCTCGAGCCTACCTCGAGGAGATAGTACGGCTACATGATGTACCCAGTTCCATCGTGTCGGATCGAGATACCCGGTTCCAATCGGGATTTTGGCAGAAGCTGCAGGAAGCGTTCGGAACGTTGTTACGTTTTAGTACTGCCTTTCACCCTGCAACCGACGGGCAGACCGAGCGTACTATCCAAACCTTGGAAGATATGCTGCGGGCTTACGCCTTAGACTCTAAGAGCGTGTGGGACGAACAACAGGCACTAATTGAGTTTTCTTACAACAATAGCTACCACGCGAGTATTGGCATGGCCCCGTACGAGGCCTATATGGAAGAAAATGTAGGACTCCGCTTTGTTGGCAAGAGATTGATGAGGCCTTGACCATCAAACCAGAGTTAATCCAGGTCACCACGGACAAGGTAAGAGTGATTCAGGAACGAATGAAAGCCGCCCAGAGCCGCCAGAAGAGTTATGCAGATCGGAGGCGCAGACCCCTTGAGTTCCAGGTAGGGGACCAGGTATTTCTCCGCGTTTCCCCAACCAAGGGAGTCGCGAGGTTTGGAAAGGTAGGGAAGCTTAACCCGAGGTGCATCGTGCCGTATTCGGTCATACAGCGAATCGGGGAGGTGGCATACCGACTAGAGCTGCCGGCTGAGCTTCAGAGAATACACAACGTGCTCCATCTGTCGCAATTGCGGAAGTACATTTCAGATCCCTCGCACGTCATCGAACCCGATCCTACACAGCTCCAAGAAAACTTATCATATTAGGAACAACCCATACAGATCCTTGACCGGCGGGAAAAGCATCTCCAGAAAAAGACGGTGCCCTTAGTAAAGGTCCTTTGGGCCAACAATAAGTCGTCGGAAGCCACTTGGGAGCTGGAACAAGATATGCGAGGCAAACATCCCCATCTTTTTCCTTAGTCAGGTATGTATCAGTTTCATGGACGAAACCTCCTAAGAGGGGTAGCATGTAAGACCATAGGAATTAAGGACGTATTGGTGGTGTGTCGCGGCATAATGAAGTTTCGAGGACGAAACTTTTCTTAAGTGGGGTAGTATCTAAAACCCTGGAAGTTTGATTTGAAAATTTTTGCCCAGTTGGACCGACCTAGGCCCAAGTCAACCCAAGTCAGTGCCAATTAATCCTCGTGAAATTCTTATAATAAAGTTCTTGATATATTTTTGGGAAGTATTAAAATTTTCAAAATTTCCCATTCCGATTTTTGTAAAACTCCTAATATCATTGTTATTATTTTATTACTATTATTCTATTATGAATTAAAAAAAATAAGAATACAAACCCTAACCCCCCTTGATTGCCGCCTCTTATGAAAAAAAATTTTAAAAAAAAATTTGAAAGTGTGTTTTCCCTCCCTTTTCTTCTCTTTTCTTTTTAACCTAAAACCCTAACCACCCAATCCCCCACTTCCCCCTCACATCCTCCTCCTCTCTCTCTCTCTCTCTCTCTCTCTCTCTCTCTCTCTCTGCCTTTACACCGTCACCGACCATCGTCCGGCCGGCCTAGTGCCGCCACCCCACTGGCCGTTCCTCTTGTTTTTGGTAAGAAGATCAAGATCATGCATTCAAAAGAAATCACCACTTTTCTTTTCATCTCTTTTGTTCCCTTTTTAATCCCTTTTATTCTTATGAATTTTTATGACCATCGTAAATGAAGATTTTGATATAACCTTTATTATTTTCTCAGCACTCTCGGCATTGAATTTGAACAAAGGAGTTTCCCTCGATCTATATCCGGTTTCGATCAAAGGTACTAGTAACAGCGTTTTTTTTAACATTATTTTGGTATTTAATGGTAAAGGTGAGTTCTTTGACATGATTGGGTCTAGGCGAGGGTTCAAACATGACTAACGGGTATAGGCGTATTTTTTTGAGTAACCCAAAACGAGCGAAAACCGTGCAAAAAGGGGTTGAACAATCTGGACATAATTCGTACTATTTTTGACTCAACTTTGAAAATTCGGTATATTTATTCTGGTCGTCCAAAAATTATGAAAGTATTACACTTGTTAGATTACAATGTGAAGATTACGTGGGTCTTTGAATTGGATGAATTGGAGTTAAATTGAGAGAGTTATGGCCAAAATACTGAGCCCTATCAAAACTGGAAACGGCAGGCATAGGGTGCGGTTTTTGAATTTTTAGACTTGGTTGTGTTGTGAATTTGTGGAAGTGATAAACACGAACGTTTTAATAGGCAAATTTATCTTTCTGGATTGGGCAAGAACATGATTTTTGGAAGTCGGAAGAATAAGTGATGAGGATGGGAATTTAGGAGTAAAAATCTGGGTAGAATCTAGGGAAGCAGAATCTGGACTGTTTTGCCCTCAAATTAGAAACATTTCTTAGGCTAGTACTAGTGGCCAAAAATTGTGAAATTTACTGAGTAGGAGCCCCTGGATGTGCCAACTAATGTCGTTTTGGAATTGGGCCATTTGGATTAGCGTAGCCTGCATTTTGATAAAATTTGCAGGGACTGTCCGGGGAAAGACAGTCTTTGGCATTGCCGGAAGAAACAAAAAAATTGACTGGGTTTGGGGCTGAACCGAGCCAAGCTCCAAACATAGAAAAGACAGAGGACATTGTAAGGTTTCCAGATTGATCCAGAACACTAGAATCGGATATCGGAGACTAGAGTTATAATTTTTTGAGTGTTGGACCCATAACTGGCCAGCCGAACCTTCACCCCGGATAGGGTTGGATGAATAAAGACCTAGAAAACCTTTTTTAAAAATTTGGGGGAGGCCCAGGGGTTCCTTACACTGAATGTGGACTGACTACGGGCTGTTTGTAGGCCAGGTGCGGAACGGTGAACCCTCATTAAAGTAACCGAGCCCGTAAATTATACAGTACCCAGGTAACAGTCATGCCCTAACCTTTCTCCTGTGTTACTGAAACCATGGAAGTTTTGGAAGTTCTTATATTGATTCCTTGGCATTTCTTTCCAATGGGATGAACACTGATGTGAAATTTATAAATGGTTCCTTGATGGGAACTGAATGCTGTGTTTGTTCTGGAAGTTGGAAATCTCTATATTGTAAAAGTTGAAACTTACTGTGATTGTATTTGAAGTTCTGTTTCTGCATTCTGATTTCTGTTGGGAAAAGTATTTAAATCTGAATGAAACTGAATGTGTCAAGTTGGTATCCATTAACTGAAAGGAACTAAATAGGGTGAGTTAATCGATTGGAACTGATTGAAGGCCATAGCCTTCCCCGGGTAATAGGTGCATGCATGTGAGCGGCCACGTACTCAGCCGAGACGTGGGCCAGGTTATCGGTAACCACCCATGATGGTGGTAGGCGAGGAAAGTTAAGCGGTAACCGCCTGAGGAGCGGTAGGCCAGGAAAGAGTTGAACGGCTGCGCTATGTTAGAGCGCAGGCCATGAGACCCACTGGGGTCGCTCACCCAAGACTTATCTGAAACTGAACATTTTGAATGGAACTATGGAAGTGTGATTCTGAACTTGATTTTTGTTTAAGGAAGATGGTGATAATGGGTTGTGTACCTTGAAAACGTGTTGTTGTTTCCCCCTTTCCCTAAAATGTTTTCAAAAATGAATTTGTACGTGTCTTTGACCGTTAGGGGTGAATGTTACTGAGTTTATCTCACTATTATAAAATGTTTTGTTTTCAGGTGATTTAACTATACTTGGGACTGGGGACAGGAGAGTAGAGCGAGGCTCGAATGCTGGTTGTGTTTAAAAAGGATTTTAGAAGTTGTAATAGAACCTAGTTGGTTTAATTATGATGTTCAAGTTTTGTGTTAAAATTCTTAGACCCATGTATGGTGGGCTTTGATTCGTAAAGACTTTATTTTTCTTTAAATGTCAGTTATGATATCCAGCCTGGTATTTCCAAGAAGGGAATACGGCGGTAACACCCGTTAGGAGTTCCTGCTGCCATTCAGGTTAAATCAGTAGTAAATAAAGAATTAGAAATCTGGGGGTGTTACAAAGTGGTATCAGAGCCCAGGTTAACTGACCTGAAGGCTCGCCTAAAGGATAAAGAGAATAATATTAGTTAATAACCCTAAAACAGGTAGACATAAGGACTGCTCGGAGTGTGAGTGTAGGTTGGGAAGGGAATATACTTATATATATGTTACTTTTTGCATTTATATATATATACATATATCTGATTTGGGCCTACTAATGTCTAGGATGAATGTGGCCCGTCATTGTGGGTGTATGGGATGACTTTGTCGCCACCGGAGGTTGGAGAAGATTCCCGGAGCCAGTTTTGAGAGTCACTTAGAGCGAGTGGAGATTTTTCTTTATGGAAGACTAGTTGAGGTTCCTGATGATTGTTTGAGGTTCGACCACAACCAAGCCCTGTTCTTCCTTTTAACTCTTTGGGGAGACCCCTTGTGGCGTTATAGAGTCAATGAGCTTTACCCTGAGGAGAGAGCATTTATGGTTGCTGGGGATTGTTGTTTATGCAAGTGGCAGCATATGAACTTCAACCTGAATGAGCTAGTGGACTACCTCATTGATATAGGTCCTTATGACGAACCCCCCACCCCTGACTCTAGCGGACGCCAACCCGCCACCACCTGTAGAGGAGGATACTGATAAGGAGGGAGACCCCATGGGAGAGAAAGACCCAGAGGAAGACCCCATGGAAGAGGAAGACCCCGAGGAAGATCCTGAGGAATACCCTGAGAAGACCCTGAAGAAGGCCTGAGGGAGATTCTGAGGCCAGCGAGGGGCAACTTATGAGCAGTGAGGACTTAGGGGGAGATCAGAGAGATGAAGAAGGGAATCACCTTGTGCAGGATGAGCACTCCAGCCACTCGGAAGACTTAAGAGCAAATGAGGTTGGGATGACCCGCTGGGAGCGGGGTAGATGTGGTTCGGATGTGTAGAGGCACCTGTCCACTGGATGCCCCCAGTCAGTAAAGGCTAGAAGCATTAGGAAGTTGTTTTATTTCTTTTTAGGGAAGCATTAGTGGTAATTTTCTTTAAATTGTTACTAGCCATTATGGCTATTTGAGTTAAAAGTTGTGCTGTAATGAAAGGGGCTAATAGGAACCCTTGTGAAACTGAGAATTTATGCAATAAAAGTGTTCTTGGATTATTTGAAAATATTTGTGCACCTTGTTGTGAAATATGTGAAACATGTGGATGATATACCTGTGTGCCTGTATGATATAAACCTTCTGAGCTTGTGATGTAATGGATGTACCACCTGAATGTGGTAGTGCGTATTGTGAATGAATCTCTAAGAAAATTGTGGTAATATGCACTGGCATGCATTATGTTCCTGGAACCTAGTGAGTTATAGGATGTGAACTATTAGGGAAGGAACTGAACCCGAAGTATTTTTCTCGACCAGGATGGCGGGAAACAACACCAACAACCATAATGAAGAGTCTCAGACGGGGCCCCACCCGGTGACGAGGGTCCCTACGACCCAGGACATACCTATGGCAGCCCTTAGGGAGCGATTGGAGGCCCTTGCGCCCCCGGAACGGGAATGGGTCTCGTAGCCAGATCGATGAAACAAATCCACCCACGGGAGCCGAACTCACCAACTTGTTACTGCTAGAGATGCTGCAGAAGCAAGGGGAGCAACTGCAGCTCCAGAAAGAACAAATCCATAGGTTAATGGAGGTTAAGGAGGAAAGGGCAGAAGAGGATAACTCACATTTGTTCAAGAGATTTGCAAGTCATCACCCACCCGTTTACGATGGTACCCTGACCCCAAAACTTTCGAAGACTGGATTAGGGGGATGGAGAAGTTGTTCGATGCACTCCAGTGCCCTGAGGAGTGGAAGGTAGGATTTGAGGTATTCTACCTAAAGGATAAAGCCGACCTTTGGTGGGCTACAGTACGGGAAAGACAACACGAGCCTGGGTTTAGGTGGGGTAAGTTTAAGGAGATGATCAAGGACCATTTCTACCCCACCTCCCTCCAGAAGGCTAAGGAGAATGAATTCATGCAATTACAGCAGGGGAGCATGAGCGTTCTCGAGTACGCCTCCAAATTCATGGAGTTGTCACGTTTCGCCCCAGCCTTCGTAGCTGATGAGAGGCTGAAGATGAATAGGTTTGAGGCCGGACTCAACCCAACTATCAAAGAACGTATGTTGGCGCGGCAGTATGCCTCCTACGTTGATCTGTACGACACTGCGATCAACGTAGAAAGAGCAATGAAGGAGCGCAGTCATTACTTCAATGAACAGAGGCGTACCAAGAGGAAGGGAGATAATCGAAGAACCTTCTATATGCAGGAGCAGAACTGTAGACCCGCTGGGGGATAGCACTCCGGTAGTTTCAATCGAGGGGGCAAGTATCCCAACACACGACCCAAGGTAACCTGCAACGCTTGCGGGAAGCCAAGACATTTCGCCAGGGAGTGTCGAACAGTGAAGAGATGCTTCCGCTGTGGAAGCCATCAACACCAAGTGCGAGATTGCCCCCTTCCTCCACCGCCTCCCGGGCAAGGACAAGGACAGAGTCAGGGACAGAGGCAGAACTAAGGGTATGGGCAGCGACCCCAATCCTCATACCAAAGCAGGGGAGAGCAGACGGCCTACTCCAACCAGCAGAGTCGGGCACCCCAGTCGGCTCAGTCCCAACCCTCCAACCAACCACCCCGGAACAACGGAGGCCGAGTGTACGTGATGCGAAAAGAGGAAGCGGAGGATGCTCCTAATGTTGTGACGGGTACTTTCTCTCTCCTAACTCAACTAGTAGATGTGTTGTTTGATTCGGGTGCCACACACTCGTTTATTTCTGCTAGGCTGGTTGAGACGTTAGGGCTCACTCCCACTCGTAGATCTTCATTACTATCCGTGACTCTCCCGGATGGGAAGACTGTGTCGTGTGAGGAACTATACGAGGGATGCCCTCTTAGAATGCATGAATGTGAATTCCTGGTGGATCTATATAAGTTTGAGTTAACTGATTTTGGGGTTATTTTGGGGATGGACTGGTTGGCTAAGTACCAGGTTCAGATTGACTGCTCGAAACAGAAAGTTTCTCTGAAAGGGCCCAACGGGGAGAAGATAGTGCATAGGGGTCAGAGTCCTAGAATGGGAGTGAAATTAGTATCAGCAATGAAAGCTCGTAAGTTGTTGGGTAAAGGATGTGAGAGATTTATGTGTCATGCGGTGAGTACTGAGGATGCCAAGCCCTCCTTGGAGGACATCCCTGTAGTGAGAGAATTCCCAGATGTGTTTCCCGATGAAATCCCTGGCATGCCACCTCTTAGGGAGGTGGAGTTCTGTATCGACCTCACCCCTGGAGCCACCCCCGTTTCTAAGACACCCTACCGGATGGCACCAGCTGAACTTAAGGAATTGAAGACCCAGTTGGAAGAACTCCTAGAGAAAGGGTATATCCGACCTAGCACATCTCCATGGGGAGCCCCGGTCTTATTTGTGAAGAAGAAGGATGGGATGCTAAGGTTGTGTATCGACTACCGGGAGTTGAATAAGATAACGGTGAAGAACCGTTATCCCCTACCCAGAATAGACGATTTATTCGACCAACTGCGAGGCGCAGGAACCTTTTCCAAGATAGACCTCCGTTCGGGGTACCATCAACTCCGAATCAAGGATGAGGACATACCTAAAACCGCTTTTCGTACCCGATACGGCCACTATGAATTTGTAGTGATGCCCTTTGGTCTCACTAATGCCCCAGCGGCATTTACGGACCGGATGAACAGGGTCTTCAAGCCCTATTTGGATAGGTTTGTGGTAGTTTTCATTGACGATGTCTTGATTTACTCGAGAACCCCGATGAACACACCCACCACTTACGGGTAGCCCTGGATGTGTTAAGGAGGAACGAGTTATATGTTAAGTTCTCAAAATGTGAATTTTGGTTGGAGAAGGTAGCTTTTCTAGGACACAAAGTGTCCAGTGAGGGAGTATCGGTGGACCCACAAAAGATTGAGGCAGTGGCAAATTGGCCTAGACCTAAAAACCCGACAGAAGTAAGGAGCTTCTTGGGTTTGGCGGGATATTACCGCCGATTTGTCCAAGACTTTTCAAAAATTGCCACCCCGCTTACCAATCTGACCAGAAAGGTCATCAAGTATGAGTGGACGGAAAGATGTGAAGGAGCCTTCCAGGAGCTTAAGAAGAGACTTACGAGTGCACCAATACTGGCTCTACCGACTGGGGAGCAGGATTTCGTGGTGTATAGTGATGCTTCTAGGAATGGGTTGGGTTGTGTGCTAATACAAGATGGACGAGTGATAGCTTATGCTTCACGACAGCTGAAGACACATGAGCGGAGCTACCCGACTCACGACTTGGAGTTAGCCGCTGTCGTGTTTGCTCTCAAAATCTGGAGACATTACCTATACGGGGTTCGTTGCGAAGTATTCACCGACCACCAGAGCCTGAAATATCTCTTCTCGCAAAACGATCTGAATCTGAGACAGACAAGGTGGCTGGAGATCCTAAAGGACTATGACGTCCATTTTCAGTATCACCCTGGAAAGGCCAATGTAGTAGCGGATGCGTTGAGTCGTAGGCCATACCCAATGCTGAGTTGTGTAATAGCGCTTCCAGAGGAGTTATGTCGAGAATTTAGAAAGTTAGAACTTAATGTGATTACGCCAGGGGCTAGACCTATGCTTTGCACCTTGGAGGCCCAACCGACTCTCATAGAGGAAATCCGACTAGCCCAAACCACGGACCCTCAACTAGAGCGGATAAGAGAAGAGATATTAGTGGGAAAAGTGCTCGGATTCGTAATCCACGAGAATGGGACCATACGATTCCATAATCGTGTGTGTGTTCCAGCTGTAGAGGCACTCAAGAAGAAGATCCTAGATGAGGGACACAATACTCCACATTCGGTACACCCTGGGGGAAATAAGCTGTATAAGGATCTAAAACAAACATTCTGGTGGAGTAATACGAAACAAGAAGTGGCTGATTATGTGGCAAGATGTCTGACCTGCCAGCGAGTGAAAATAAAGCACCAAAGACCGGCAGGACTCTTACAGCCGTTGGATGTCCCTGAGTGGAAATGGGACTCTGTGTCTATGGATTTTGTCATGGGGTTACCATTGACCCAGAGGAAGCACAATGCGATTTGGGTTATAGTGGACAGGCTCACGAAGTCGACACATTTTATAGCCATGAGGAACACGCGGACCCTAGATCAGTTAGCTCGATCCTACCTCGAGGAGATAGTACGACTACATGGAGTACACAGTTCCATAGTGTCGGATCGAGATACCCGGTTCCAATCGGGATTTTGGCAGAAGCTGCAGGAAGCGTTCGGAACGTTGTTACGTTTTAGTACTGCCTTTCACCCTGCAACCGACAGGCAGACCGAACGTACTATCCAAACCTTGGAAGATATACTGCGGGCTTGCACCTTAGACTCTAAGTGCGTGTGGGACGAACAACTGGCACTAATTGAGTTTTCTTAAAACAATAGCTACCACGTGAGTATTGGCATGGCCCCGTACGAGGCACTATATGGGAGAAAATATAGAACTCCGCTTTGTTGGCAAGAGATCGATGAGGCCTTGACCATCGGACTAGAGTTAATCCAGGCTACCACGGACAAGGTGAGAGTGATTCAGGAACGAATGAAAGCCGGCCAGAGCCACTAGAAGAGTTATGCAGATCGGAGGCGTAGACCCCTTATGTTCCAGGTAGGGGACCAGGTATTTCTTCGCGTTTCCCCAACCAAGGGTGTCGCAAGATTTGGAAAGGCAGGGAAGCTTAACCAGAGGTACATCGGGCCGTATTCGGTCATACAGCGAATCGGGAAGGTGGCTTGCCGACTAGAGCTGCCGGCTGAGCTTCAGAGAATACACAAGGTGTTCCATGTGTCGTAATTACGGAAGTACATTCCAGATCCCTCGCACGTTATCGAACGCGATCCTACACAGCTCCAAGAAAACTTATCATATGAGGAACAACCCATACAGATCCTAGACCGGCTGGAAAAGCATCTTCGAAAAAAGACGGTGCCCTTAGTAAAGGTCCTTTGGGCCAACCATGAGTCGTCGGAAGCCACTTGGGAGCTGGAACAGGAGACGCGAGGCAAATATCCCCATCTTTTTCCATAGTCAGGTATGTATCAGTTTCGTGAACGAAACCTCCTAAGTGGGATGGCATGTAAGACCATAGGAATTAAGGACATATTGGTGGTGTGTCGCGGCATAATGAAGTTTCGAGGACGAAACCTTTCTTAAGTGGGGTAGTATGTAAAACCCTGGAAATTTGTTTTGAAAATTTTTGCCCAATTGGACCGACCTAGGCCCAAGTCAACCCAAGGCAGTGCCAATTAATCCTCGTGACATTATTCTAATAAAGTTCTTGATATATTTTTGGGAAGTATTAAAATTTCCAAAATTTTCCTTTCCGATTTTTGTAAAACTCCTAATATCATTGTTGTTATTTTATTACTATTATTCTATTATGAATAAAAAAAATAAAAATACAAAACCTAACCCCCCTTGATTGCCGCCTCTTATTAAAAAAAAAAAAATTGAAAGTGTGTTTTCCCCCCCTTTTCTTTTCTTTTTAACTTAAAACCCTGACCACCCAATCCCCCACTTCCGCCTTACGTCCTCCTCTCTCCCTCCCTCTCTCTCTCTCTCTCTCTCTACCTTTACACCGTCGCCGACCATCGTCCGGCCGCCCTAGTGCCGCCACCCCGCCGGCCGTTCCTCTTGTTTTTGATAAGAAGTTCAAGATCATGCATCCAAAAGAAATCACCACTTTTCTTTTCATCTCTTTTGTTCTCTTTTTAATCCCTTTTATTCTTGTGAATTTTTATGACTATCGTAAATGAAGATTTTGATATAACCTTTATTATTTTCTCAGCACTCTCGGCATTGAATTTGAACGAAGGAGTTTCTCTCTATCTAGATCCGGTTTCGATCAAAGGTACTAGTAACAGCGTTTTTTTTAACGTTATTTTGGTATTTAATGGTAAAGGTGGGTTCTTTGGCATGATTGGGTCTGGGCGAGAGGTTAAACATGTCTAACGGGTACAGGCGTATTTTTTTTGAGTAATCCAAAACGAGCGAAAACCATTCAAAAGGGGGTTGAACAATCTGGACAGAATTCGTACTGTTTTCTACTCAACTTTGAAAATTCGGTATAATGATTCTGGTCATCCAAAAATTTGAAATTTGTACAGTAGTTAGATTAAGATGTGAAGATTACGTGGGTTTTTGAATTGGATGAATTGGACTTAAATTGAGAGAGTATGTACAAAATACCGAGCCGTGTCAAAACAGGAAATGGCAGGCATAGGGTGCGGTTTTTGACTTTTTAGACTTGGTTGTGTTGTGAATTTATGAAAGTGATAAACATGAAAGTTTTAGTACACAAAATTATCTTTCTGGATCGGGTAAGAACATGATTTTTGGAAGTTAGAAGAAAAAGTTATGAGGATGGGAATTTAGGAGTAAAAATCTGGGTAGAATATGGGGAAGCAGAATCTGGACTGTTTCGCCCTGAAATTAGAAAAATTTCCTAGGCTAGCATTGGTGGCCAAAAATTGTGAAATTTACTGAGTAGGAGCCTCTAGATGTGCCAAATAATGCTGTTTTCAAATTGGGTCATTTGGAGTAGCGTAGCTCGAGTTTTGATAAAATTTACAGGGACTATCCGGGGGAAGACAGTCTTTGACATTACCGGAAGAAAGAAAAAATTTGACTGGGTTCGGGGTAGAACCGAGCTAAGCTCTAAACATAGAAAAGATAGAGGACATTGTAAGGTTTCCAAATTGACCTAGAACACTGGAATCAGATATCGGGGACAAGAGTTAATAGTTTTTGAAAGTTGGACGCATAACTGGCCAGCCGAACCTTCACCTCGGATAGGGTTGGATGAATAAAGATCTAGAAAAACCTTTTTTTTAAATTTGGGGGAGGCCCAGGGGTGCCCTACACTGAATGTGAACTGACTATGGGCTGTTTGTGGGCTAGGTGCGGAACGGTGAACTCTCGTTAGAGTAACCAAGCCCGTAAATTGTACGGTACCCAGGTAACAGTCATGTCCTAACCTTTTTCATGTGTTATTGAAACCATGGAAGTTTTGGGAGTTTTTGTATTGATTCCTTGGCATTCCTTTCTAATAGGATGAACACTGATGTAAAATTTATGAATGGTTCCTTGATGGGAACTGAATGCTGTGTTTGTTCTGAAAGTTGGAAATCTCCATATTGTAAAAGTTAAAACTTATTGTGATTGTATTTGAAGTTCTGTTTCTGCATTCTGATTTCTGTTGGGAAAAGTATTTAAATCTGAATGAAACTGAATGTGTCAAGTTGGTATCCATTAACTGAAAGGAACTAATTAGGGTGAGTTAAATCGATTGGAACTGATTGAAGGCCATAGCCTTCCCCGGGTAATAGGTGCATGCATGTGAGCGGCCACGTACTCAGTCGAGACGTGGGCCAGGTTATCGGTAACCACCCATGATGGTGGTAGGCCAGGCGAGTTAAGCGGTAACCGCCTAAGGGGCGGTAGGCCAGGAAAGATTTGAGCGGCTGCGCTATCTTAGAGCGCGGGCCATGAGACTCACTGGGGTCGCACACCCAAGACTTATCTGAAGCTGAACATTTTGAATGGAACTATGGAAGTGTGATTCTGTAATGGATTTTTTTTTTTTTTTTAAAGAAAGATGGTGATAATGGGTTGTGTACCTTGAAAATGTGTTGTTGTTTCCCCCTTTTCCTAAAATGTTTTCAAAAATGAATTTGTGGTCTTTGACTGCCAGGGGTGAATGTTACTAAGTTTATCTCACTATTATAAAATATTTTGTTTTCAGGTGATCTAACTGCACTTGGGACTGGGGATAGGAGAGTAGAGCGAGGCTCGAGTGCTGGTTGCGCTTAAAAAGGATTTTACAAGTTGTAATAGAACCTAGTTGATTTAATTATGATGTTCAAGTTTTGTGTTAAAATTCTTAGACCCATGTATGGTGCACTTTGATTCGTAAAGACTTTGCCTTAAATGTCAGTTATGATATCCAGTCTGGTATTTCCAAGAAGGGAATACGGTGGTAACACCCCATTAGGAGTTCCTGCTGGCATTCAGGTTAAATCAGTAGTAAATAAAGAATTAGAAATATGGGGGAGTTACAAAGTGGTGTCAGAGCCCAGGTTTACTGACCTGAAGGCTCGCCTAAAGGATAAAGAGAATAATATTAGTTAATAACCCTAAAACAGGTAGACATAAGGACTGCTCGGAGTGTGAGTGTAGGTTGGGAAGGGAATATACTTATATATATGTTTCCTTTTTGTATATATATATATATATATATATATATATATATATATATATATCTGATTTGGGCCTACTAATGTCTAAGATGAATGCAGCCCGTCATTGTGGGTGTATGGGACGACTTTATCGCCACCAGAGGTTGGAGAAGACTCGCGGGGCCAGTTTTGAGAGTCACTTGGAGCGAGTGGAGATTCTTCTTTATGGAAGACTATCTGAGGTTCCTGATGATTGTTTGAGGTTCGACCACAACCAAGCCCTGTTCTTCCTTTTAACTCTTTGGGGAGACCCCTTGTGGCGTTATAGAGCCTATGAACTTCAACCTGAATGAGCTAGTGGACTACCTCATTGATATAGGTCCTTATGACGAACCCCCCATCCCTGACTCTAGGGACGCCAACCTGCCACCACCTGTAGAGGAGGATACTGATGAGGAGGGAGACCCCATAGGAGAGAAAGACCCAGAGGAAGACCCTATGGAAGAGGAAGACCCCGAGGAAGATCTTGAGAAATACCCAGAGGAAGGCCCTGAAGAAGACCCTGAGGGAGATTCTGAGGCCAGCGAGGGGCAACTTATGAGCAGCGAGGACTTAGGGGGAGATCAGAGAGATGAAGAAGGGAATTACCTTGTGTAGGATGAGCACTCCAACCACTCGGAAGACTTAAAAGCAAATGAGGTTGGGATGACCCGCTGGGAGCGGGGTAGATGTGGTCGGATGTGTAGAGTCACCTGTCCACTGGATGCCCCCAGTCAGTAAAGGCTAGAAGCATTAGGAAGTTGTTTTATTTCTTTTTAGGGAAGCAGTAATAGTAATTTTCTTTAAATTGTTACTAGCCATTGTGGCTATTTGAGTTAAAAGTTGTGCTGTAATGAAAGAGGCTAATAGGAACCTTTGTCAAACTGAGAATTTATGCAATAAAAGTGTTCTTGGGTTATTTGAAAATATTTGTGCGCCTTGTTGTGAAATATGTGAAACACGTGGATGATATACTTGTGTGCCTGTATGATATAAACCTTCTGAGCTTGTGATGTAATGGATGTACCACCTGAATGTGGTAGTGCGTATTGTGAATGAATCTTTAATAAAATTATGGTAATATGCACTGGCATGCATTATATTCCGGGAACCTAGTGAGTTGTAGGATGTGAACTATTAGGGAAGGAACTGAAACCGAAGTATTTTTATCGACCACGAGTGTAGGAAACAACACCAACAACCATAATGAAGAGTCTCAGATGGGGCCCCACCAGGTGTTGAGGGTCCCTACGACCCAGGACATACCTATGGCAGCCCTTAGGGAGCGATTGGAGACCCTGCGCCCCCGGAACGGGAATGGATCTCATAGCCAGATCGATGAAACAAGTCCACCCACGGGAGCCGAACTCACCAACTTGTTGCTGCTAGAGATGCTGTAGAAGCAAGGGCAGCAACTGCGGCTCCAGAATGAACAATTCCATAGGTTAATGGAGGTTAAGGAGAAAAGGGCAGACGAGGATAACTCACATTTGTTCAAGAGATTTGCAAGTCATCACCCACCCGTTTACGATGGTACCCCTGACCCCAAAACTTTCGAAGACTGGATTAGCGGGATGGAGAAGTTATTCGATGCACTCCAGTGCCCTGAGAAGTGGAAGGTAGGATTTGCGATATTCTACCTAAAGGATAAAGCCGACCTTTGGTGGGCTACAGTACGAGAAAGACAACACGAGCCTGAGTTTGGGTGGGGTAAGTTTAAGGAGATGATCAAGGACCATTTCTACCCCACCTCCCTCCAGAAGGCTAAGGAGAATGAATTCATGCAATTACAGCAGGGGAGCATGAGCGTTCTCGAGTACGCCTCCAAATTCATGGAGTTATCACGTTTCGCCCCAACCTTCGTAGCTGATGAGAGGCTGAAGATGAATAGGTTTGAGGCCGGACTCAACCCAACTATCAAAGAACGTATGTCCGTGCGGCAGTATGCCTCCTACGTTGATCTGTACGACACTGCGGTCAACGTAGAAAGAGCAATGAAGGAGCGCAGTCATTACTTCAACGAACAGAGGGGTACTAAGAGGAAGGGAGATAATCGGGGAACCCTCCAGACGCAGGAGCAGAACCGTAGACCCGCTGGGGGACAGCACTCCGGCAGTTTCAATCGAGGAGGCCAGCATCTCAACACACGACCCAAGGTAACCTGCAACGCTTGCGGGAAGTCAGGACATTTCGCCAGGGAGTGTCGAATAGTGAAGAGATGCTTCCGCTGTGGAAGCCATCAACACCAAGTACGAGATTGCCCGCTTCCTCCACCGCCTCCTGGGCAAGGACAAGGATAGAGTCAGGGACAGAGGCAGAACCAAGGGTATGGGCAGCGCCCCCAATCCTCATACCAAAGTAGGGGAGGGCAGACGGCCTACTCCAACCAGCAGAGTCGGGCACCCCAGTCAGCTCAGTCCCAACCCTCCAACTAACCACCTCGGAACAACGGGGGCCGAGTGTACGTGATGCGAAAAGAGGAAGCGGAGGATGCTCCTAATGTTGCGATAGGTACTTTCTCCCTCCTAACTCAACTAGTAGATGTGTTGTTTAATTCGGGAGCCACACACTCGTTTATTTCTGTTAGGCTGGTTGAGACGCTAGGGGTCACCCACACTCGTAGATCTTCATTGCTATCTATGACTCTCCCAGATGGGAAGACTGTGTCGTGTGAGGAACTATACGAGGGATGCCCCCTTAGAATGTATGAATGTGAATTCCTGGCGGATCTATATAAGTTTGAGTTAACTGATTTTGGGGTTATTTTGGGGATGGACTAGTTGGCTAAGTACCAGGCTCAGATAGACTGCTCGAAACAGAAAGTTTCTCTGAAAGGGCCCAACGGGCAGAAGATAGTGCGTAGGGGTCAGGGTCCTAGAATGGGAGTGAAATTAGTATCAGCAATGACAGCTCGTAAGTTGTTGGGTAAAGGATGTGAGGGATTTATGTGTCATGCGGTGAATACTGAGGATGCCAAGCCCTCCTTGGAGAACATCCCTGTAGTGAGAGAATTCCCAGATGTGTTTCCCGATGAAATCCCTGACATGCCACCTCTTAGGGAGGTGGAGTTCTGTATTGACCTCACCCCTAGAGCCACCCCCGTTTCTAAGGTACCCTACGGGATGGCACCAGCTGAACTTAAGGAATTGAAGACCCAATTGGAAGAACTCTTAGAGAAAGGGTATATCCGACCTAGCACATCTCCATGGGGAGCCCCGATCTTATTTGTGAAGAAGAAGGACGGGATGCTAAGGTTGTGTATCGACTACCGGGAGTTGAATAAGATAACGGTGAAGAACTATTATCCCCTACCTAGAATAGACGATTTATTCGACCAACTGCAAGGCGCAGGAACCTTTTCCAAGATAGACCTCCGTTCGGGGTACCATCAACTCCGAATCAAGGATGAGGACATACCCAAAACCGCTTTTCGTACCCGATACGGCCACTATGAATTCGTAGTGATGCCCATTGGTCTCACTAATGCCCCAGCGGCATTTATGGACCTGATGAACAGGGTCTTCAAGCCCTATTTGGATAGGTTCGTGGTATTTTCATGGATGATATCTTGATTTGCTCGAGAACCCCAGATGAACACACCCACCACTTACGGGTAGCCCAGGATGTGTTACGGAGGAACGATTTATATGCTAAGTTCACAAAATGTGAATTTTGGTTGGAGAAGGTAGCTTTTCTAGGACACGTAGTGTCCAGTGATGGAGTATCGGTGGACCCACAAATGATTGAGGCAGTGGCAAATTGGCCTAGACCTAAAAACCCGACAAAAGTAAGGAGTTTCTTGGGTTTGGCGGGATATTACCGCCGATTTGTCCAAGACTTTTCAAAAATTGCCACCCCGCTTTCCAATCTGACCAGAAAGGTCATCAAGTATGAGTGGACGGAAAGATGTGAAGGAGCCTTCCAGGAGCTTAAGAAGAGACGTACGAGTGCACCAATACTGGCCCTACCTACTGGGGAGCAGGACTTCGTGGTGTATAGTGATGCTCCTAGGAATGGGTTGGGGTGTGTGTTAATGCAAGATGGACGAGTGACAGTGTATGCTTCACGACAGCTGAAGACACATGAGCAGAACTACCCGACTCACGACTTAGAGTTAGCCGCGGTCGTGTTTGCTCTCAAAATCTGGAGACATTACCTATACGGGGTTCGTTGTGAAGTGTTCACCGACCACCAGAGTCTGAAATATCTCTTCTCACAAAAGGATCTGAATCTGAGACAGACAAGGTGGCTGGAGTTCCTAAAGGACTATGACGTCCATTTTCAGTATCACCTTGGAAAGGCCAATGTAGTAGCGGATGCGTTGAGTCACAGGCCATACCCAATGCTCAGTTGTGTAATAGCGCTTCCAGGGGAGTTATGTCGAGAATTTAGAAAGTTAGAACTTAATGTGATTACGCCAGAGGCTAGACCTATGCTTCGCACCCTGGAGGCCCAACCGACTCTCATAGAGGAAATCCGACTAGCCCAAACCACAGACCCTCAACTAGAGCGGATAAGAGAAGAGATATTAGTGGGAAAAGCGCCCGGATTCGTAACCCACGAGGATGGGACCATACGATTCCATAATCGTGTGTGTGTTCCAACTGTAGAGGCACTTAAGAAGAAGATCCTAGATGAGGGACACAATACTCCGCATTCGGTACACCCTGGGGGAAATAAGCTGCATAAGAATCTAAAACAAACGTTCTGGTGGAGTAATATGAAACAAGAAGTGGCTGATTATGTGGCAAAGTGTCTGACCTGCCAGCGAGTGAAAATAGAGCACCAAAGACCGGCGGAACTCATACAGCCGTTGGATGTCCCTGAGTGGAAATGAGACTCTGTGTCAATGGATTTTGTCATGGGGTTACCATTGACCCAGAGGAAGCACAATGCGATTTGGGTTATAGTGGACAGGCTCACAAAGTCGGCACATTTTATAGCCATGAGGAACACGTGGACCCTTGATCAGTTAGCTCGAGCCTACCTCGAGGAGATAATACTGCTACATGGAGTACCCAGTTCCATCGTGTCGGATCGAGATACCCAGTTCCAATCGGGATTTTGGCAGAAGCTGTAGGAAGCGTTTGAAACGTTGTTACGTTTTAGTACTGCCTTTCACCCTGCAACCGACGGGCAGACCGAGCGTACTATCCAAACCTTAGAAGATATGCTACGGGCTTACGCCTTGGACTCTAAGAGCACGTGGAACGAACAACTGGCACTAATTGAGTTTTCTTATAACAATAGCTACCACGCGAGTATTGGCATGGCCTCGCACGAGGCACTATATGGGAGAAAATGCAGGACTCCGCTTTGTTGGCAAGAGATCAATCAAGCCTTGACCATCGGACCAGAGTTAATCCAGGCCACTACGGACAAGGTAAGAGTGATTCAGGAACGAATGAAAGCCGCCCAAAGCCGCCAGAAGAGTTATGCAGATCGGAGGCGTAGACACCTTGAGTTCCAGGTAGGGGACCAGGTATTTCTTCGCGTTTCCCCAACCAAGGGAGTCGCGAGGTTTGGAAAGGCAGGGAAGCTTAACCCGAGGTACATCGGGCCGTATTCGGTCACAACACGAATCGGGGAGGTGGCTTACCGACTAGAGCTGCCGGCTGAGCTTCAGAGAATACACAACGTGTTCCATGTATCGCAATTGAGGAAGTACATTCCAGATCCCTCGCACGTCATCGAACCCGATCCTACATAGCTCCAAGAAAACTTATCATATGAGGAACAACCCATACAGATCCTAGACCGGCGGGAAAAGCATCTCCGAAAAAAGACGGTGCCCTTAGCAAAAGTCCTTTGGGCCAACCATGAGTCGTCGGAAGCCACTTGGGAGCTGGAACAGGAGATGCGAGGCAAACATCTCCATCTTTTTCCATTGTCAGGTATGTATCAGTTTCGTGGACGAAACCTCCTAAGTGGGGTAGCATGTAAGACCATAGGAATTAAGGACGTATTGGTGGTGTGTCGCGACATAATGAAGTTTCGAGGACGAAACTTTTTTTAAGTGGGGTAGTATGTAAAACCCTGGAAATTTGATTGAAAATTTTTGCCCAGTTGGACCGACCTAGGCCCAAGTCAACCCAAGTCAGTGCCAATTAATCCGCGTGAAATTCTTTTAATAAAGTTCTTGATATATTTTTGGGAAGTATTAAAATTTTCAAAATTTCCTTTTCCGATTTTTGTAAAACTCCTAATATCATTGTTATTATTTTATTACTATTATTCTATTATAAATAAAAAAAATAAAAATACAAACCCTAACCCCCCTTGATTGCCGCCTCTTATAAAAAAAAAATCAAAAAAAATTTGAAAGTGTGTTTTTCTCCCCCTTTTCTTTTCTTTTTAACCTAAAACCTAACCACCCAATCCCCCACTTCCCCCTCACGTCCTCCTCTCTCCCTCTCTCTCCCTCTCTCTCTCTCTCTCTCTCTACCTTTACACCGTCGCCGACCATCGTCCGGCCGCACTAGTGCCGCCACCCCACCGGCCGTTACTCTTGTTTTTGATGAGAAGATCAAGATCATGTATCCAAAAGAAATCACCACTTTTCTTTTCATATCTTTTGTTCTCTTTTTAATCCCTTTTATTCCTGTGAATTTTTATGGCCATTGTAAATGAAGATTTTGATATGACATTTATTATTTTCTCAGCCGATCTAGATCCGGTTTCGATCAAAGGTACTAATAGCAGCGTTTTTTTAACGTTATTTTTGTATTTAATGGTAAAGGTGGGTTCTTTGGCATGATTGGGTCTGGGCGAGGGTTTAAACATGCCTAACGGGTACAGGCGTATTTTTTTTGAGTAACCCAAAATGAGCAAAAACCGTGCAAAAAGGGGTTGAACAATCTGGACAGAATTCGTGCTGTTTTTGAATCAATTTTGAAAATTCGATATATTTATTCTGGTCGTCCAAAAATTATGAAATTGCTACAGTAGTTAGATCAAGAGGTGAAGATGACGTGGGTTTTTGAATTGGATGAATTGGGTTAAATTGAGAGTGTTATGGGCAAAATACCGAGCCTGTCAAAACTGGAAACGGCAGGCATAGGGTGCGGTTTTTGAATTTTTAGACTTGGTTGTGTTGTGAATTTGTGGAAGTGATAAACATGAAAGTTTTAGTAGGCAAAATTATCTTTCTGGATTGGATAAGAACATGATTTTTGGAAGTCGGAAGAAAACGTTATGAGGATGGGAATTTAGGAGTAAAAATCTGGGTAGAATCTAACTGTACTTGGGACTGGGGACAGGAGAGTAGAGCGAGGCTCGAATGCTGGTTGTGCTTAAAAAGGATTTTAGAAGTTGTAATAGAACCTAGTTGGTTTAATTATGATATTCAAGTTTTGTGTTAAAATTCTTAGATCTATGTATGGTGGGCTTTGATTCATAAAGACTTTGTTTTAAATGTCAGTTATGATATCCAGCCTGGTATCTCCAAGAGGGGAATACGGCGGTAACACCCCGTTAGGAGTTCCTGCTACCATTCAGGCTAAATCAGTAGTAAATAAAGAATTAGAAACATGGGGGTGTTACAAAGTGGTATCAGAGCCCAGGTTTACTGACCTGAAGGCTCGCCTAAAGGATAAAGAGAATAATATTAGTTAATAACCCTGAAACAGGTAGACATAAGGACTGCTCGGAGTGTGAGTGTAGGTTGGGAAGGGAATATACTTATATATATGTTACCTTTTTGTGTATATATATATATATATATATATATATATATATATATATATATATATATATATATATCTGATTCGGGCCTACTAATGTCTAGGATGAATGCGGCCCGTCATTGTGGGTGTATGGGACAACTTTGTCGCCACCGGATGTTGGAGAAGATTCCCGGGGCTAGTTTCGAGAGTCACTTGGAGCGAGTGGTGATTTTTCTTTATGGAAGACTAGCTGAGGTTCCTGATGATTGTTTGAGGTTCGACCACAACCAAGCCCTGTTCTTCCTTTTAACTCTTTGGGAGACCCCTTGTGGCGTTTATGGTTGCTGGGGAGAGAGCATTTATGGTTGCTGGGGATTGTTGTTTATGTAAGTGGCAGCCTATGAACTTCAACCTGAATGAGCTAGTACACTACCTCATTGATATAGGTCCTTATGACGAACCCCCCACCCCTGACTCTGGGGACGCCAACCCGCCACCGCCTGTAGAGGAGGATACTGATGAGGAGGGAGACCCTATGGGAGAGAAAGACCCAGAGGAAGACCCCATGGAAGAGGAAGACCCTGAGGAAGATCCAGAGGAATACCCTGAGGAAGACGCTGAAGAAGACCCTGAGGGAGATTCTGAGGCTAGCGAGGGGCAACTTATGATCAGTGAGGACTTAGGGGGAGATCAGACAGATGAAGAAGGGAATCACCTTGTGCAGGATGAGCACTCCAGCCACTCGGAAGACTTAAGAGCAAATGAGGTTGGGATGACCCGCTGGGAGCGGGGTAGCTGTGGTCGGATGTGTAGAGGCACCTGTCCACTGGATGCCCCCAGTCGGTAAAGGCTAGAAGCATTAGGAAGCTGTTTTATTTCTTTTTAGGTAAGCAGTAATAGTAATTTTCTTCAAATTGTTACTGGCCATTGTGGCTATTTGAGTTAAAAGTTGTGCTATAATGAAAGGGGTTAATAGGAACCCTTGTGAAACTGAGAATTTATGCAATAAAAGTGTTCTTGGGTTATTTGAAAATATTTGTGCACCTTGTTGTGAAATATGTGAAACACGTGGATGATATACTTGTGTGCCTGTATGATATAAACCTTCTGAGCTTGTGATGTAATGGATGTACCACTTGAATGTGGCAGTGCGTATTGTGAATGAATCTCTAAGAAAATTGTGGTAATATGCACGGGCATGCATTATGTTCCTGGAACCTAGTGAGTTGTAGGATGTGAACTATTAGGGAAGGAACTGAAACCGAAGTATTTTTCTCGACCAGGATGGTAGGAAACAATACCAACAACCATAATGAAGAGTCTCAGACGGGGCCCCACCCGGTGTCGAGGGTCCCTACGACCCAGGACATACCTATGGTAGCCCTTAGGGAGCGATTGGAGGCCCTGCGCCCCCGGAATGGGAATGGGTCTCGTAGCCATATCGATGAAACAAATCCACCCACGGGAGCCGAACTCACCAACTTGTTACTGCTAGAGATGCTGCAGAAGCAAGGGGAGCAACTGCGGCTCCAGAATGAACAAATCTATATGTTAATGGAGGTTAAGGAGAAAAGGGCAGAAGAGGATAACTCACATTTGTTCAAGAGATTTGTAAGTCATCACCCACCCGTTTACGATGGTACCCCTGACCCCAAAACTTTCGAGGACTGGATTAGGGGGATGGAGAAGTTGTTCGATGCACTCCAGTGCCATGAGGAGTGGAAGGTACGATTTGCGGTATTCGACCTAAAGGATAAAGCCGACCTTTGGGGGGCTACAGTACGAGAAAGACAACAAGAGCCTGGGTTTGGGTGGGGTAAGTTTAAGGAGATGATCAAGGACCATTTCTACCCCACCTCCCTCCAGAAGGCTAAGGAGAATGAATTCATGCAATTACAGCAGGGGAGCATGAGCGTTCTCGAGTATGCCTCCAAATTCATGGAGTTGTCATGTTTCGCCCCAGCCTTCGTAGCTGATGAGCGGCTGAAGATGAATAGGTTTGAGGCTGGACTCAACCCAACTATCAAAGAACGTATGTCGGTGTGGCAGTATGCCTCCTACGTGGATCTGTACGACACTGCGGTCAACGTAGAAAGAGCAATGAAGGAGCGCAGCCATTACTTCAATGAATAGAGGGGTACCAAGAGGAAGGGAGATAATCGGGGAACATTCCAGGCGCAGGAGCAGAACCGTAGACCCGCTGGGGGAGAGCACTCCGGTAGTTTCAATCGAGGGGGCCAGTATCCCAACGCACGACAAAAGGTAACCTGCAACGCTTGCGGGAAGCCAGGACATTTCGCCAGGGAGTATCGAACAGTGAAGAGATGCTTCCGCTGTGGAAGCCATCAACACCAAGTGCGAGATTGCCCGCTTCCTCCACCGCCTCCTGGGCAACGACAAGGACAGAGTCAGGGACAGAGGCAGAACCAAGGGTATGGGCAGCGACCTCAATCCTCATACCAAAGTAGGGGAGGGCAGACGGCCTGCTCCAACCAGCAGAGTCGGGCACCCCAGTCAGCTCAGTCCCAACCCTCCAACCAACCGTCCCGGAACAACGGGGGCCGAGTGTACGTGATGCGAAAAGAGGAAGCGGAGGATGCTCCTAATGTTGTGACGAGTACTTTCTCTCTCCTAACTCAACTAGTAGATGTGTTGTTTGATTCGGGTGCCACACACTCGTTTATTTCTGTTAGGCTGGTTGAGACGTTAGGGCTCACCCCCACTCGTAGATCTTCATTACTATCCGTGACTCTCCCGGATGGAAAGACTGTGTCGTGTGAGGAACTATACGAGGGATGCCCCCTTAGAATGTATGAATGTGAATTCCTGGCGGATCTATATAACTTTGAGTTAACTGATTTTGGGGTTATTTTGGGGATGGGCTGGTTGGCTAAGTACCAGGCTCAGATAGACTGCTCGAAACAGAAAGTTTCTCTAAAAGGGCCCAATGGGGAGAAGATAGTGCATAGGGGTCAGAGTCCTAGAATGGGAGTGAAACTAGTATCAGCAATGAAAGCTCGTAAGTTGTTGGGTAAAGGATGTGAGGGATTTATGTGTCATGCGGTGAATACTGAGGATGCCAAGCCCTCCTTGGAGGACATCCCTATATTGAGAGAATTCCCAGATGTGTTTCCCGATGAAATCCCTGGCATGCCACCTCTTTGGGAGGTGGAGTTCTGTATCGACCTCACCCCTGGAGCCACCCCCGTTTCTAAGGCACCCTACCGGATGGCACCAGTTGAACTTAAGGAATTGAAGACTCAGTTGGAAGAACTCTTAGAGAAAGGGTATATCCGATCTAGCACATCTCTATGGGAAGCCCCAGTCTTATTTGTGAAGAAGAAGGACGGGACGCTAAGGTTGTGTATCGACTACTGGGAGTTGAATAAGATAACGATGAAGAACCGTTATCCCCTACATAGAATAGATGATTTATTCGACCAACTGCGAGGTGCAGGAACCTTTTCCGAGATAGACCTCCGTTCGGGGTACCATCAACTCCGAATCAAGGATGAGGACATACCCAAAACCGCTTTTCGTACCCGATACGGCCACTATGAATTCGTAGTGATGCCCTTTGGTCTCACTAATGCCCCAGCGGCATTTATGGACCTAATGAACAGGGTCCTCAAGCCCTATTTGGATAGGTTCGCGGTGGTTTTCATTGACGATATCTTGATTTACTCGAGAACCCCAGATGAACACACCCACCACTTATGGGTAGCCCTGGATGTGTTAAGGAGGAACGAGTTATATGCTAAGTTCTCAAAATATGAATTTTGGTTGGAGAAGGTAGCTTTTCTAGGACACGTAGTGACCAGAGAGGGAGTATCGGTGGACCCACAAAAGATTGAGGCAGTGGCAAATTGGCCTAGACCTAAAAACCCGACAGAAGTAAGGAGTTTCTTGGGTTTGGCGGGATATTACCGCCGATTTGTCTAAGACTTTTCAAAAATTGTCACCCCGGTTACCAATCTGACCAGAAAGGTCATCAAGTATGAGTGGACGGAAAGATGTGAAGGAGCCTTCCAGAAGCTTAAGAAGAGACTTACGAGTGCACCAATACTGGCTCTACCTACTGCGGAGCAGGACTTCGTGGTATATAGTGATGCTTCTAGGAATAGGGGTGCGTGTTAATGCAAGATGGACGAGTGATAGCGTATGCTTCACGACAGCTGAAGACACATGAGCAGAACTACCCGACTCACGACTTGGAGTTAACCGCGATCGTGTTTGCTCTCAAAATCTGGAGACATTACCTATACGGGGATCGTTGTGAAGTATTCATCGACAAACAGAGTCTGAAATATCTCTTCTCGCAAAAGGATCTGAATCTGAGATAGACAAGGTGGCTGGAGTTTCTAAAGGACTATGACGTCCATTGTCAGTATCACCCTGGAAAGGCCAATGTAGCAGCGGATTCGTTGAGTCGCAGGCCATACCCAACGCTGAGTTGTGTAATAGCGCTTCCAGAGGAGTTATGTTGAGAATTTAGAAAGTTAGAACTTAATGTGATTACGCTAGAGGCTAGACCTATGCTTTGCACCCTGGAGGCCCAACCGACTATCATAGAGGAAATTCGACTAGCCCAAACCACGGACCCTCAACTAGAGTGGATAAGAGAAGAGATATTAGTAGGAAAAGCGCCCGGATTAGTAATCCACGAGGATGGGACCATACGATTCTATAATCGTGTGTGTGTTCCAGCTGTAGAGGCACTCAAGAAGAAGATCCTAGGTGAGGGACACAATACTCCGCATTTGGTACATCCTCGGGGAAATAAGCTGTATAAGAATCTAAAACAAACGTTCTGGTGGAGTAATATGAAACAAGAAGTGGCTGATTATGTGGCAAAATGTCTAACCTGCCAGCGAGTGAAAATAGAGCACCAAAGACCTGCGGGACTCTTACAGCCGTTTGATGTCCCTGAGTGGAAATGGGACTCTGTGTCTATGGATTTTGTCATGGGGTTACCATTGACCCAGAAGAAGCACAGTGCGATTTGGGTTATAGTGGACAGGCTCACGAAGTCGGCACATTTTATAGCCATGAGAAACACGTGGACCCTAGATCAGTTAGCTTGAGCCTACCTCGAGGAGATAGTACGGCTACATGGAGTACCCAGTTCCACCGTGTCGAATCGAGATACCCGGTTTCAATCGGGATTTTGGTAGAAGCTGCAGGAAGCGTTCGGAATGTTGAGTACTGCCTTTCACCCTGCAACCGACGGGCAGGCCGAGCGTACTATCCAAACCTTGGAAGATATACTGCGGGCTTATACCTTGGAATCTAAGAGCGCGTGGGACGAACAACTGGCACTAATTGAGTTTTCTTACAACAATAGCTACCACGCAAGTATTGGCATGGCCCCGTACGAGGTACTATATGAGAGAAAATGTAGGACTCCGCTTTGTTGACAAGAGATTGATGAGGCCTTGACCATCGGGCCAGAGTTAATTCAGGCCACCACCGACAAGGTAAGAGTGATTCAGGAACGAATGAAAGCCGCCCAGAGCCGCCAGAAGAGTTATGCGGATTGGAGGCGTAGACCCCTTGAGTTCCAGGTGGGAGACCAGGTATTTCTTCGCGTTTCCCCAACCAGGGGAGTCGCGATGTTTGGAAAGGCAGGAAAGCTTAACCCGAGATACATCGGGCCGTATTTGGTCATACAGCGAATCGGGGAGGTGGCTTACCGACTAGGGCTGCCGGCTGAGCTTCAGAGAATACATAATGTGTTCCATGTGTCGCAATTACGGAAGTACATTCCAGATCCCTCACACGTCATTGAACCCGATCCTATACAACTCCAAGAAAACTTGTCATATGAAGAGCAACCCATACAGATCCTAGACCGACGGGAAAAGCATCTCCGGAAAAAGACGGTGCCCTTAGTAAAGGTCCTTTGGGCCAACCATGAATCGTCGGAAGCCACCTGGGAGCTAGAACAGGAAATGCGAGGCAAATATCTCCATCTTTTTCCATAGTCAGGTATGTATCAGTTTCGTGGACGAAACCTCCTAAGTGGGGTAGCATGTAAGACCACAGGAATTAAGGACGTATTGGTGGTGTGTCGCGGCATAATGAAGTTTCGAGGACGAAACTTTTCTTAAGTGGGGTAGTATGTAAAACCCTGAAAATTTGATTTGAAATTTTTGCCCAGTTGGACCGACCTAGGCCCAAGTCAACCCAAGTCAGTGCCAATTAATCCTCGTGAAATTCTTTTAATAAAGTTCTTGATATATTTTTGGGAAGTATTAAAATTTCCAAAATTTCCCTTTCCGATTTTTTGTAAAACTCCTAATATCATTGTTATTATTTTATTACTATTATTCTATTATGAATAAAAAAATCCAAAACCTAACCCCCCTTGATTGCCGCCTCTTATAAAAAAAAATAAAAAAAAATTTGAAAGTGTGTTTTTCTCCCCCTTTTCTTTTCTTTTTAACCTAAAACCCTAACCACCCAATCCCCCACTTCCCCCCCTCACGTCCTCTCTCTCTCTCTCTCTCTCTACCTTTACACCGTCGCCGACCATCGTCTGGCCACCCTAGTGCCACCACCCACCGGCCGTTCCTCTTATTTTTGGTAAGAAGATCAAGATCATCATGCATCCAAAAGAAATCACCACTTTTCTTTTCATCTCTTTTGTTCCCTTTTTAATCCCTTTTATTCTTGTGAATTTTTATGACCATCGTAAATGAAGATTTTGATATAACCTTTATTATTTTCTCAGCACTCTCGGCATTGAATTTGAACGAAGGAAGTTTCCCTCGATCTAGATCCGGTTTCGATCAAAGGTACTAGTAACAGCGTATTTTTTTAACGTTATTTTGGTATTTAATGGTAAAGGTGGGTTCTTTGGCATGATTGGGTCTGGGCGAGGGTTTAAACGTGTTAACGGGTACAGGGCATTTTTTTTTTTTTTGAGTAACCCAAAACGAGCGAAAACCGTGCAAAAAGGGGTTGAACAATCTGGACAGAATTCATACTGTTTTTGACTCAATTTGAAAATTCGGTATATTTATTCTGGTCGTCCAAAAAATTATGAAATTTTTACAGTAGTTAGATTACGATGTGACGATTATGTGGGTTTTTGAATTGGATAATTGGAGTTAAATTGAGAGAGTTATGGCCAAAATACCGAGCCCTGTCAAAACTGGAAATGGCAGGCATAGGGTGCGGTTTTTGAATTTTTAGACTTGGTTGTGTTGTGAATTTTGGAAGTGATAACATGAAAGTTTTAGTAGGCAAAATTATCTTTCTAGATTGGGTAAGAACATGATTTTTGGAAGTCGGAAGAAAACGTTATGAGGATGGGAAGTTAGGAGTAAAAATCTTGGTAGAATCTGGGGAAGCAGAATCTGGACTGTTTCGCCCTCAAGTTAGAAAAATTCCCTAGGCTAGTACTGGTGGCCAAAAATTGTGAAATTTACTAAGTAGGAGCCTCTGGATGTGCCAAATAATGTCGTTTTGGAATTGGGTCATTTGGAGTAGCGTAGCCCGAGTTTTGATAAAATTTATGGACTGTCCGGGGAAAGACAGTCTTTGGCATTGCCGGAAAGAAACAAAAAATTTGACTGGGTTCGGGGCTGAACCGAGCCAAGCTCTAAACATAGAAAAGACAGAGGACATTGTAAGGTTTCCAGATTGGCCCAGAACACTGGAATCGGATATCGGGGACTAGAGTTATAATTTTTTGAAAGTTGGACCCATAACTGGCCAGCCGAACCTTCACCCCGGATAGGGTTGGATGAATAAAGATCTAGAAAACTTTTTTTTAAATTTGGGGGAGGCCCAGGGGTGCCCTACACTGAATGTGGACTGACTATGGGCTGTTTGTGGGCCAGGTGCGGAACGGTGAACCCTCATTAAAGTAACCGAGCCCGTAAATTGTACGGTACCCAGGTAACAGTCATGCCCTAACCTTTCCCCTGTGTTACTGAAACCATGGAAGTTTTGGGAGTTCTTGTATTGATTCCTTGGCATTCCTTTCCAATGGGATGAACACTGATGTGAAATTTATGAATGGTTCCTTGATGGGAACTGAATGCTGTGTTTGTTCTGGAAGTTGGAAATCTCCATATTGTAAAAGTTGAAACTTACTGTGATTGTATTTGAAGTTCTGTTTCTGCATTCTGATTTCTGTTGGGAAAAAGTATTTGAATCTGAATGAAACTGAATGTGCCAAGTTGGTATCCATTAACCGAAAGGAACTAAATAGGGTGAGTTAAATCGATTGGAACTGATTGAAGGCCATAGCCTTCCACGGGTAATAGGTGCATGCATGTGAGCGGCCACGTACTCAGCCGAGACGTGGGCCAGGTTATCGGTAACCACCCATGATGGTGGTAGGCCAGGAGAGTTAAGCGGTAACCGGCTGAGGGGCGGTAGGGCAGGAAAGAGTTGAGCGGCTACGCTATGTTAGAGCGCAGGCCATGAGACCCACTGGGGTCACTCACCCAAGACTTATCTGAAGCTGAACATTTTGAATGGAACTATGGAAGTGTGATTCTGAAATTGATTTTTTTTTTTTTAAGAAAGATGGTAATAATAGGTTGTATACCTTGAAAATGTGTTGTTGTTTCCCCTTTTCCCTAAAATGTTTTCAAAAATGAATTTGTACGTATCTTTGACTGTTAGGGGTGAATGTTACTGAGTTTATCTCACTATTATAAAATGTTTTGTCTTCAGGTGATCTAACTGTACTTGAGACTGGGGACAGGAGAGTAGAGCGAGGCTCGAATGCTGGTTGTGTTTAAAAAGGATTTTAGAATTTGTAATAGAACCTAGTTGGTTTAATTATGATGTTCAAGTTTTGTGTTAAAATTCTTGGACCCATGTATGGTGGGCTTTGATTCCTAAATACTTTGTTTTAAATGTCATTTATGATATCCAGCCTGGTATTTCCAAGAAGAGAATACGGCGGTAACACCCCGTTAGGAGTTCCTGCTGCTATTCAGGTTAAATCAGTAGTAAATAAAGAATTAGAAATATGGGGGTGTTACAATTGCCGATTGATGACAATAATTACCTACTGTATCGAGGGCGAAGCAACATTATACTTGGATCTCCCACCATTTAGTACATAAAAAAATATTTCTTTCATACAAATTCCTGAAAAGTTAAAAAAAGCATTTGAAAAGCCAAAATATTTCAAATAAGGTTCGAAAAGACAAAACCCCGCAATTTTTGAAGAACAATAAGCAAGCATGGGGCTTGATCTCGTTATCTAAATCATGGTATAGTAAGAGCAAGACCAGTGGAGCAGCACATTACCTTGGATTAATCTACTCAAAAAAATTCATTTAATCATTGCCGTAAATATATAGGTTTCCTGCAAAGTGCCAGGTGGTGGCATAATCACAAATATCTGAGGCTTAACAGCAAGTTTTCAAGCCCTAGCGGCTACTGCTAGGCCCGTAATTTTGAATCCTAAAAGAGGGCTAAAGTACACTTGAGTCTATATGAATTGATTCCTCATCGGGAGAGCATTCCTACCACATATGAGTAGCTCAATTCCAATAAGCAGTAGAGAAGTTATAACTCGGATAATGAGACGCTCGTAAAAACCAACACGTCATCACTACTTAGCCCAAAACTCTTTCTAACCTCACTCAAAATTCATGAATCTAATCCATTAAAATTGGATTCCATAAGTATTTCAACCAAAATAGAATCGCATCTATTGGACAATAAATGGCAAAGTCATGACTTGAAAAAGTTGAGGCCACCGCAGTAACCGCCCCAGCAACGTAGTGTCTGCCGCTAGGCTTGTCTCGGCCTACACTGCATGAATTTACGCACATTTTATACGGAAGACTCAGTTAACCCACCTAGTCAACCGTTAAACTAGGATAAAACTGATTTTGATTAGTAAATGAATTTGATTTTTGATATTATTTAAATTTTTATTTTATTTTTATTGGACTTGATTTTTTTAATTTAATTTTACTTACAAAAATGTTTTGATTCTTCTCTTAATTAAGTCTACTTCCACCCCTATGAAAAGCAAGTCTCTCCCTCTCATTCACCATCTCTCACAACCTAGAGGAGACTCCACATTTTTCTCTTTACATCGTCACTTCCACCTAGAGGAGACTCGACTATTTTCTCTCGTTAAAGCTTTTACAAACTAGAGGAAACTCTATCACTCTTTCCTTATATAAAACCCCTCTCAAAATTTGATAGTAACTGAATTCTACCACATTCTTCTCTCATATTTTATAAAAAAAAGAGTTCTCTTTCAAAAAAAAGACTAGCTTCATCCTACCCTAATGCACTTGGAAGGAATAAAATCAAGAACCGTTGTTTTGCCACTCTACTCGGATCAAGATAGGTCCTAAGAGCCACAAATCAAAAAGGATAAATTGTTTATTGTTTTTTTATTTCTTATCTTCACTATCATATTCTTATTTTATCCTTTATGGCAATGTTGGCGATGTGCTTAATACTTATTATTTGGTTCGTAACTTAAAGATATGGCAATAACAAGGTGATACAGAATGTGTTCCTTTCTTGTATAGTTCAATTCTTTTAAAATGATATGCGAATAAGTGGTTACCAAAATATACTTCTTGTCAGATGCCTCATCAACAGTTTGTTTGGAAGAGGGAACATTTTCCAAGAAAACTAAAATCCTATTTTCCACTGTTTGGAGTAGAAAAAGTACAAAAATATTTTTCAAGGGATATTCACTTCCTTCTAATGGCAGGAAACCTTTTTTAATTTTCAGGCAACAGAAGTTAATTTTCCAAGCTAATCACGAGATGTTGTTTCACCTCACCCTTCTCCCTCTGTCTTTCTCCCCACTCTATTATTCAATCTTGGTCCGCCTCTCCCACTTTCTCTTCTTTCTCTATGTTCACTCATGGAAGCCTAACATCTAGTAGAACCCTAACATGCCATTTGGATTAAGGAGATAGAGTTGAGTCGAGAGGAAGGAATAATAGTTAGCTCTAATTCCACTTGTTTAGAAAAACTCAATAAGAGGACAGAAAGATGTTCGGTCACCAAAAGTGAATAAATAGATGCTTCTAATTGCTCAGTTTTTACTAGTGATGGAGATTATTTTTAGGTTTTATATGGTCTTTTCATGTTTGTGCAGTGACTAATGATTTAATGCAATATAAAGTCATTTGCTCTAGGGGTGCAAGACTAATTGGACTAATTTGGAAAGTTGTAGCCAAGTGAAAATTGGAAATCAAGTGTATTCCAAGCAATTTTCTTATTATGATGACTTTTGTAATATTGTTAAGGAGTGAAGAACAAGAAATCTACTCCAATTAGAATTTGAAAAGTGAAGGATATCACCACTATAAAAGGGGGTTTGGGGTACTGCAATTCATAAATCAACTTCTGTCCCTCTTAATTCTAGCATTAGCTTCTAGTAGTTTTGATGTTAATGTAATTTTAAGAATTCGTTGGATTTGAGTTATATACAAGTTTTCTAGTTTAGTTTCGATTCAAGTTTTCTAGTTCTATTTTTAATCCAAGTTTTGTAGTTTAAATTTTAGTTTAATTTTGGTCTCTTCCAAAATTATTTCAAAGTTTCAATTTTACTACTCCTTTTGGTTTAGGGTAGATGCTGAATTTTCATGATTGACACCGATCAATGATTCAATACTCTCCGTTGGCTTTTAAACGTATATGACCATTTCTTTCCTCTCTCTTGTTTCTTGATTATGTAGAATTTATTATTTCGTTAGTAGTCGTGATAATTTCTTATGTAGTTGTTCAGTTTACAGTTTTAATTATGATTAAATTAGGTTCAGCTTTTGTTAATTGAATGATTCTATTTGTTTGTTCATTGTTTTTAGTTTAATTAGTATGGGTTAGTTTTAGTTATAATGACCTAGATTCGACCCTATTCCTGGGGATTCAACCCTCAAGTACTATGACTAATAATAGTACACTTGTGGTATTTTTATACATCTCTTTTAGGATCATAACAAAAGGGGACAAGATGGTAACATTTTACCCTATTTGCCTTCGTTACCCTCATTTTTATTTGCCCCAAAATGAGGGGGAATAGAGGGAAAGGGAAGATTTTTAATTGTTCTTCCTCTTTTCCATTAATTCCTCTCATAATATATCTAAGCAAGGTGGTACAAATTATCTTCTTCCCTTCCCTTTCCCATCATTATGTTGCCCTCTCTTTCCCTTGATTACCTAAAAGCAAATAGTTTGTAACTTATCAATCTCAAATTTGTGGGTTTTCCTCAGGTAACCTTTCAAATTTCAACTTCCGCAGGAGAATTATGTTTTTTATCAAATTTTTATCACCAATCTCTTGAAAAATTAAATGTTTGAGTTGATTTCAACTTTTCTTGTATTCGTTAATGTCTCTTAGTCTTTTGGTTTTGAACTTTTTTAATTCAACTTCCGTGCCCATCATTGTTATGCTTAGCTTCTCTATTGCATTGTTGCCCTATAATTATGATTTTAGGGTTTAAGTTCAAGATTTTTGGGTTTGCTCAAAACTTTGAGCATTCTTGCTTTTCATCTATGGACTTCTTATCTTCCTATTCTTCATCTTACTCAAAGTCAACCTAAGTCAACTTCATTGAGACTGCTCTCTTGGCTCTTCTCTCTCACTCCCAAACATTCCGTTGATTTGCTTGCTCAAGTCGACCAAGCTCTTCAGGCTCAAAATTTGTTCTTTTTCCCTTCCACTTTCATGGAATTTTGTTGTTAATTGAGATTAAAGGCGTTTTCTACTACCTTGCCATCGCTACTAGTTTTTCTGTTACTACTTGAATTAGCTTATCTATTGTCTCACTGCACCAAACATGAGGCTTCTTATCATTGTTGTTGGTTTTTGTCATTAATTTCTCTGCTTGTATTATGTTAATTATCATGAGTTCCTATAGCTTATCATAGTGTGATTAGTTGCACTATTAAAAAATACATGTTTTATAGGATCTACCATGAAAAATAATAGAAAAGGACTCTTAAGTGGGATCAAAAGTCCATGAAAGAGTGAAGGAGGCTAGAATATGGCATTTGTTAGAGCTAATAGTGATGAGAACAATGTCAATCACACGCTTTGGATTGATTTATGTTTGTTGGTGGAACTACTTGCTATCTAAAATTACTGGATGGATTTACTGTTTAGGGATTTTAGGTTCATTCCTTTTTAGTTTCAGATTCATCAATAACTTCTTCTATTTTGTTTAGTTGTAAGCACCAAATTAGCTCCCTCAAGATTTTAGACAATCACGTGCTCGCAAGTTTTGTACATTGTTGCTATGTGATGACAATTACCTAACTTGCCGAGGGTAAAGCAGCACAACTACTTGGATTCCTAATAATTATTACACAAATAAAACATTTTCTTGGTGCGTAAAAAATTCTAAAAAGTTTTAAAATATTTAAAACCCAAAAGTTTTGAAAATAATTGTAAAAAAGCAAAATGCTTGCGGCTTGTGCGATTTGCTAGCGTAGGAGCTTGAACTTGAACATGAGTGAGTTAGATTGTAACCAGTGGGGTGGCAAATTGCCTCACATGCAACTTTCACAAACAGTTCTCTTGAACCTAAAACAGGGGATGGCAATATGATTCATAGCAACGCTGGGCCATAGTAGCAAGTTTTTCCTACTTAGCGACTGCTACTAGGACCTACCTTGTTTCCCACTCCTAAAATTACATACGATTATGTTGTTGATTGCTGCAATCTAACTAATTTAGGATTGATTTTGATTGCACACGAATCAACCCATTCTATATCATTTTAAAATATTTGAGAATAAATATGATTTGATTATATTCTTGAAATTATTTCTTGTTTGAAGAAGTCACCTTGCTGCTCCTATAAATAGAGACATGCACCCCTTATTCACACCCACCAATAGACCAACACATCCAAGGGGAAATGTCATTGTATTTTCTATATCACTCACAACCTAGCAAAACTGTTGTAAAATTCTAGCAAAACTCTAGCAAAACTTTCTCCTAAACATGGTAGTACAAAACTCTACTAAAATCCTCACTCAAAAACTTTGGCAAAAGGATTCTCATTTTTGAAAAAAACTAGCTCCATCCTATATTAACATACTTGGGAGGAAAGGAAGCCAAGAACTATTTGCTTTATTGCTATGTTCAGATCTAGTAGATCCTAAAGGTCATAGATTAAAGAGAATGACCTTACTTATTGCTTTCTTTAATTTTGCCTTTTTTTAATCACGCTCTAGTTTGATCCTCTGTGATTATATGCTTTGTGCTTCTATTCTTATTCATAAAATATTCATAATGAAGTGAACACCTAATTTGTTGTTTTGTTGTTCCTTTCAATTAATGTAAAGATCAATTGCTAATAACCTGTTACCAAAACATTCTTGTCGTTTGATGTATCAATAAAGTAAAACTATTTCATGAAAAATACCTATTGTATGGGATCGAAAAATATATAATTTAATATATTAGTGGAGGCCGCTATCAAAGCAGGTGATCCAAAGCTGGTTTTCCACCATCCATTATATCATACCTTAGCCCTAGAATTCATTCTCATTGTTCACAACCATATGATCATTTACTTAGTCCCCATTTAGGCATCTTGGGAATTATTATCCTATAGAAAAACCCTTCTTCTTCTTGAGAGTCAAATCCTTTGTTACTCAGTTACCCCCTAGAATTTTAAAGATTTGATTGAAAAAGCAAATTTGGTATTTTCTATGAAATTAAAGGTTCATACATTACCTAACAAAATATGTTGGTGACTCCCTAAAATTAAAGCACCATTCATTATGAGTGGTTTCCTTGAATAAGTGTTAAGTGTTTCTTATTGTACCTTTGTGTGTGTCAAGAAAGTCTATGTTTTTCAAATCAAGCTTGTATCTTTTAGCCTTTTTAACCAAGAACCAAAGAACTACCACGTACGTAAGGTGTCCTTATAAGGAAGTTGTGAACCCAACAACGATCGTATTCATGTTAGCAGTAGCTAGAATTTTGCCCTAACAGTTTCAGTCAGGATACTATTATAACTTAACAATCAGCCTTGTATAACGGTAAGGGTCATAAAGAAGTCAATAGCCTAAGAAAATCATGTCAAACACCTCGTGTTTCCTCCCGATCTCCTTGGTTTTAAGGGCCTCAAGGTCCCAGCTCTGTTTATAATAGTACTCTTGAGGTTCGTTGAAGGTTCTTCTTTCCCCCAACTTTTCCAAAATCAAAATCTAGTGGCAATTCCTTTTTTTTAAAAAAAAGAAAATATTTCCTTTTTTCTAAAATCATGGATTTTGGGGCTTGTAAAGGCAAAATGTGCCCTTAGAGAATGGACCCCCAAGGTTGCTTAGTAAGATCATTGTCTACTATCTCCAATTTAGTGTCAGGGAATGGCATCAACAATAACTATCGCGAGAAAGATGGTAATGCTACCAAACAAATTAAAACTCGTATGGTTGATTTGATCGCCCAAATGCAAACTCAATTTGAGGGCTAAATTTAATGAGCACCAAACACTAATAAATAACCTCACCAAAGAGAGGCATGAGCATGAGATTGAAAATGAAAAGGGGGAATATGTCTATGCTATTCATTCAATCCATGATGTGGATCTCTCAACAATAGATCCAAAGATAAACGAGTTAGAGCATGCCTTAAAGAGCTTTCAACTATTTGGAAATCAGTTTGTAGATCCAATCCTTTATATGCTCTTGACAAAAAGGAAATTACATGTTAATTATTCCCTTTCTAAAAACTTGAAGTTCATAGGCCTATGAAAGTTTTGCTCCCATTTGAGAAATTTTCCTATGCATTCCATTATAACAAGACATCAATAACTCCCACTGGTTCCAACACATTTAAATATAACTACCCCAACCTACAAACATATTTCTCTAACAATGCTTCACCTTCCCATTCACACCTAATAACATCACTACTATGCAGCCACCATTGTTCATTCATAACTTCCCCTCCATGAAGTTCTTCCCTTATGCCAAAATATAACTCATGTACGACTTCACTCATAAGTTTGGGTATATTATTTCCATTTCCTACGAGTGGTCTTCCATGTGACTTTATTCTTTAATCACTCACATATTTAGTCATTCATTTGGGCTTAATCATCCACAAGTTACCTCTTCTTTAAGCTATCATGTCTGTCAACATTTCAATTAGGACATCAGATTCTACCCATCACACTTACTACCCTAAGCCCCCCCAACACAAATCAAGCCAGTATAATGCTGAGATGCCTACAATTAGGACTCATTGCAAGTTTATGAACTTGTCATATAGATTGTTTTTTCACACATGTGAAGTCGACACAGACACACACATAGGTCAGAACTCTCAACCCCATTCATTGTGGTACTATTCTCTAGCATTACACTTTAGATTTATGAACTCACCCTTGGTTTCCCTTCCATTATAAATTGTCTAATGATAGATTGTCATCTTCCACCACAAATTGTTTATCATTACATACCACCACCCATTATTTCATAATTACCATAGTCCAAAACATTAAATAAATTGCACAACCCTAACATCCTTGAACTAATCTAAGCCTTATATCAATAACCTACTCATTCCCTGACATACTATTGCAAATTTTCCCTACTTTAGATCTACACCATTACATAAAGACATTAACAAATTGTCAGTCACTTACCTACAATGGATGCCTTCTCATTAACCAGCTTTAAGAGTGTTGTACTATTACCAATGCCTTCCGATGCTTCTCCAGAGACTTCACCAACTGCAATTGTGGTGGTCCTTTATCGATATGTATCCCATCACTACCAATTACGCCAATGACAACCACTTGTCATTGCAGCTTATACCAATCCTCCTCCTTTCACCTCTATGAGTGTCTCTTAATCTTTCTTTGAAGTCTTCCTATCTTGCTTTCTCCTTTCCTCAGTTTGCTCTTCTAACATAAGAGTAAGTAGTTTGACTTCTATATGCTTTTTTCAAATTTCCACCATGCCCTTTTTTGTAATGCACCTACCATACAAAGTAATAAGGGCATTTCAAACTTTTTATCTTTTCCCCTAACAATATTAAACTTCTACTATGGGCCAAAACTAAGCCTATTGTGGCCCAACAATTTATTCACCCTTGGAAGCAACCCTCACACTAATTTTTCCCTTTTTGTAAGTAAAGAATTATTTGGCCTAACTCACTAATCACGCAAGTAAGGTGCACCAGTCGAGCGAGATAGGTGCACACTTGGCCACTTTATTTTAAAAAAATTCCATCAAGTTGCACACTAAATGCATACACATAACTATCGAAGTCACATGTTGTTATTTACTTATCTTTCAGATAAATAAATATGCATATAAGAACTCATAGCTATTCATGGTGATACTACCAAATAAATTGGACTAGAATATATTTACCAGCTCAAAAATTCACAATCCTTAAACTAACCCCGTAGGCGCACAATATCTATTAGCCTATTTTAGAAGTTTAGAGCAGGGAGCACTAGTTTTATGGCTATGAGGAGCATCCTTGCCATTACTGATCATTACTTATAATTATGCTATAGTTGAAAATCCACGAATGAAAGTTAGAATGCTTTTATCTCAAAAAAATAAAATCACTCTCTTTATTTTAAGTACTTGGTGCATTTCAATAGTGATTGAGTCAATCCTTTAAATTAATTCTTGGCACTTGCTTTAGAGAATAAATTGATAGATTGTTAGTCTAAGTGATGGCTTGCACCTTTAGTTTAGCCACGCCTACTTTATTTGCTTTTCTTCCGCCTTAAAAAATTCACCAAAAAAAAAAAACTTCCTTCACTTTCCGTTTTTGACTCAAGGCTTAGCTTGGTTCAAGATCTTCTTACTTTGGTGTTGATTGATGGCTATGTTGTTGACATTTGAACATTCTTGCAAGCGAGGGTCCTTATTCCACACTAATCTTGAAAGGAAACTCCTTACTTATGAGATTCATCTATTATAAAAGTCTATAGAGTGTACACACACACACACACATACACACACACACACACACACAGACATACATACATGTACACATGTATACACACACACACACACACACATACACACATACATACATACATATATATATGTGTGTGTGTGTGTGTGTGTGTTTGTGTCTGTACCTATGTACATGTGTGTGTGTGTGTGTGTGTGTGTGTGTGTGTGTGTGTGTGTGTGTGTGTATACATACATATGTATATATATATGTAAATATCTATATTATATATATATATATATATATATGTATATATATAATTATATATATATATATACATACTACATACATACACACACCATCACATATATATATAGAGAGCGAGAGCGAGAGCGAGAGGAGAGAGAGAGAGAGAGAGAGAGAGATATGTACATATATATATGTGTGTGTGTGTGTTGTGTTGTGTGTGTATATTATATGTATTATGTATGTGTATGTATGTGTATATTATATATATATATTGATATATATATATATATATATATATATTATATATATATATATATATATATATATATATATATATGTAATTGTATGTGTGTGTGTGTGTGTGGTGTGTGTGTGCGTGTGTGTATATATATAATACACACCACACGACACATATATATACATATATATATGTGTTGTATGTGTGTACATATATATGTGTGGTGTGTGTGTATTTGTGTGTGTGTGGATATATATATATATATATATATATATATATATATATATATATATATATATACATACATATATATATATATATATATATATATATATATATATATATATATATATATATGTGTATGTGTTTGTGTGTGTGTGTGTGTGTGTGTGTGTGTGTGTGTGTGTGTGTGTGTGTATTCACATGATTTTTGAATGTAAAATTTATAACTGTAAGTGTACAAACTTTTGTTGTAGTGTTTGAGGGTCGTTCCCTCAGGGACGGGGTGTAAAATTAGGTCACTGCTACAATTTAAACTAATTAGTTTAGTGAAATTTAAACTAACCTACCCAATGCAATAAGCCAACTAAGTACATTAAAAAAATGTTTAACAAAATCTTATGAACTTGGTGTTAATTTATTCATGATTAGACTTCCTAAAGCATTCAATCAAGCCCTAAATCACTAAGGAAACAAATAAAATTGAAAGAAAAAAGTTCAAATACTGAAATAGCAAGCCATTTCAAGCCTAATTTGTCCAAACCCATTTCTAGCTAATGTTAACAAAATACAAGCATTTGGACAACTAAGATCACAATTAAAATAAAGTAACATTAAACCCAAAGAAAATTCAAAAATTAGGGAGGAAGAAGACAAAGCACCTTCAATGAAACACAATCAACACAAACTAGACTAAAACTGGAGCTCACCCATGGAAGATCACACTAAGCTTTGCCTAGGATGAGGCTCCCAGATTTAGAAGCACAGTCATAGTCCAAGTCGGGTAAGAAGTAGGAGCAACAAACAAAGAAGGAAAAAAACAGAGAAAAGGAAAACTAAAGGAACCATAAGCTAATAAGGCATCCCTGCTCAAATGGGAGCTCAACTCTGGTTTCAAGTTACTGCCATTACTGGCAGAAATCAGCGCGCCAAGCCAAGGTCAAAAGTCCAAACTCGAACCAAAAATTAAAATAGGGGAGGAGAATTCCAAAATCAGCAAGAAGCAACCCATAACCGAGCTTCAAGCTCGCCTAAAAATGACAAAATCACCATTAAAATAACCTCGGATTCCAATGAAAAAACAGGGGAAGAAGGAAGAATATGAACCGCAAAAATCGAATCAATATTTCAGCAAATTCAAGCATAAGTTACGAATTAAACACAAATCCAATTAGTTCAAACAAAGAGTTTAAGGATTCGAAGTGGAATTATAAACTAGAAAATGAATCTAACATTCAAAATCAAAATAGTTGAAACAAAAATAAAACCCTAAATTAGTAAAACTCAAATTAAAACTAACTAAAAACCTAAAATTCAACCTAGATACCTCACTTCCCATTTCATTGCTGCATGCTTGATTTATACTCCTTCGAATCAACCATGGTTGCTTGATTTGAGGATGGCATGGACAATGGAGATGGATGTTGTGCTGGCATCCATCAAGGGATTCGGAAGGGGTGAGTGCACGAGATGATGGTGGATACGAGGATTGTGGACGTCGCCTGATGATGGTGGAGGTAGAGATGGTGGTGTTGTGAGTGACAGAGTTGCTATAGATGAAGATGAAAAAGATAGGGGGAATTCAGTCGGGTTTGAGGAAAGAGCAAGAGAAATAAAAGAAGGGGGTTTAGGCAGTCACGTGATAGGGAAGTGGGGGGAGGGAGCTGGTGGTTTATTTGGGGTTTTTCTTTTCTTTTTGTTTGGGCTGGGAAGAGAGACGGACTCAAGGTTTTATTTGGGTCCTTGATCTAATTTCTTTATTTTCATCCTTTTCTTTAACTTTTTTACCTTTTTTCTGATTTTTTCTCAAAACCTACAAAGTAAAACAAAGTCAAATAAAAATCCCAATTTCATATTTATTTTGGGCATAAATTAAGTATAAGGGCATCGTAAAAAGATCATAATTTTGATGCAAACAAATATCCCCACAGTTGGATTTTGCTCATCCTCATGCAAACAAGCTAAACTACCTAAAAGAAAATGGAAAATAAGAAAAATAAAATCCTAACACATTTTCATAGGAATCACGGCTTCATGCAGCATATACAACAAACCTTTTAAACCCCTCGATTTTTCAAGTGGATTAGTGAGATCTCGTGAGGGTTTTTAAGTAAAATTCCCACAAAAATCTTTTGAAAGACAAAGAAAAATCTTTTTGATTTTTTTTTTTCAAAATAGAAACATATAAACAAGTAATAGGAAAAATTATGTGAGAAACTTAGGCAATTGCATTACCCTAGTAACCAAATCACCAAATTATATACAAACTGAATGTACAATTGAAAGATATCTAAGTCTTAAGAAGCACCTCGACTTTCATTTTTCACCACACACTACAATATGCGATGATAAGTATACCTTGGTGCAAGTGCAAATGTGTATCAATCCTTATGAATCAAGTTGTCAGCATTGACAAGATCTTGGTTTCCTTACCTAATTACCTTTTTTGCTGCCTTTTTCTCCTTTTTTCTTTTTTTCATGAATAAAACCCACTTGACTTACAAATATTCGACCCACTTGACTTATAACTATTTGAATCTTCCCTAAAAAGGGGTTTTATTAAAATGTGCAAAGCATTTATTTCATTGCTCAAATAGACGTGTAATCAAGTAAAATAGCACATATTTAAGCCAATTAAAGATATGAAAGAGAGATAGTAGCTTTGAACATCAGTGCCCGGCTTTTTATTCATTTTTAGGCTTTTTTGTCATTTTTTTCCTCTTTTTTTTGGACATTTTCAAGAGCTTAGAAGGCAACTTTGACAAAAAAATAGTTCACATGCCAACTTAACAGCAAAACATGAAGAATTGATGACAAAGTGAGCAAGGTAGGCACATAATCATGCATATGAGATGGGGTTATTATGAAAAGTTAATTCTACATCTTCAACTAGACATGTCAGCAACCAAACTCTATTTACATATAACTCAATAACCTAGCAATATGAGATCATAATCACAAAAGAAAGAACAAGAATTCTCAAAGAAAAAAGAAAAATCTTTTTGAATTTTTCAAAATTTTTGAAAAATATATGCAAATGGGCACCTCACCCTTGCACCAAAACTCCACAATGTCCTCATAATGAGACCCAAGGTACCAAAAAGCAGGCATATAAGTTATATAACCGTAAAACCAATCCAAACTCATAGGTATGTATAAACTAGGACCCCGCCAAAATCAAAATCAAAATCAAAATCACAAAAAGAAAACAAAAAACAAAAACAACCTATAAAACAAAACAAAATCAACATCATCAAAATAAAAACAGACAAAACCAAGGAACTACTAAATACAAAACAAAACAAAACAAAACCTTAAACAAAACAAAACACAAAACAAAAGCAAAATAAAATAAAATATAAAACCAACAAAACAAAAAAAAAAGCACTGACACATATTTACCAAAGCTTACGACCAATAAACAAAAACACCTAAAACCAAAACTAAACAAGGATACTAAATGAAAACTAAACAAAATCAAAACCAGCTTAACAAATACTCACAGCCAAATACACCACTAATAACACAAACATAAAACGAACAAGGGTGATTATAGCCAACTCGACTCAACAAATCCCAAATTTCTCTTCAAAATCGATCACCCACAAAACCATAATCCTAAATACCCATAACTATGTACAAAAAGCAAGAAAGAAAACAAAAGAAAAATGAGAATAGGGACAGGGTGGAATGATCATACCAGGTTGGATAGAAAATATACCTAAACTAATGCATCACTCAGATGATGTTGATGAGGACCATAGAGCTTCAGTCACTCTATCTCAGCTCATATGCTATGACTCATATCAAAACCCACCAATGCCCGTAGCAGCTTATTAAACAATTGAGCACAATCCTCAAAAAAATGAATATAGTAAGAAACAGGAGGTGTAGTCCAAATAAAGTGCATAAGAAAATGCAACTCAAGGTGCTCTTGAGCTTATCAAAGCTCTCAGCCCAATCAAAAGAGAGATGTATATATGCAAAATCAGACGCACAAGTCAATGGTCTAAGAATGATGTGACTATATGAATGCATAAACCATCAAGAATGATCTGAATGACGTAAGTGATGTCCAAATATATCTAAGAGGGGAGAGGAGAGGACTTAGACAAAGCCAATCAAATGAAATATGAAAATAAAATCTCACAGGATGGCCTATAGTCAAGTCCTTCACCTCAAAGTGATCCTTGAGTTTCTCTATGTCAATATCATCGAGAGTCTGATCTAAATAATGGCTGCCAAGTACAATAGTCTCAGACTCTACAAAAATAGACTCGGGAGGGTCTAAAGAATGGTGAAAATGGGGAGGGAAGAAGAAAGGGGTGAAATGGGAGGGGGTGGGAGCTAAGTTAAGGGAAGATTCAACCTGAATAGGATCACTAAACTCCATAGGAGGTGTAATACCACTCATCTCCACAGCATCAGGCTCGTCAAGTGAATGCTTATCAAAAAAAGTATCCTCTAACACGACATATAGGCCATAGGAATCATCAGAACAAGCATTAGTTTCAAGTCTATCTCCCTCCTGGAGCTCTCCAAGAGGAGCTTGCGGAAGAGAGGGGTCGGGGATAATCGTGACATCCTCGGAGGTTTCCACAGAAGTACTAGTCTTAAGGGGAGATGCATATGCAAAAGAAGGTGAAGATATGTCATTCTTAACCACAAAGTCACATAATTGAGTATCAACTCAAGATTCAGAGCTCAAAGGGTAAGAAGACCCAAAATCATCCAATAAACAACCCTCAAGAGTGGTTGCTCCTATCCTAAGATCGAATCATATGAAATAGGCATAGTGCTCTATACATGACCTTTAACCAACTCTGAGAATTGGTTAGTGAGTGTTCTTGTCATGTTCTCCATGGACTCCTTATAGCTGTTCAATTCTTGCTCAATTTGACCAATTTTAGAGTCTATTGAAGCAACATGAGGACAAGACTTGGCATTATGGTAAGAAGAACAACAATAATCACATGAAATAGGAACACATGGAGTATGACGATGCTTATAAGATATAACCCCAAACTGACTCTCATCTAAAGGTGTAATATGCATAACATAAGGTTCAGGAATGGGGGTGACTAAAGGTTGCTCTAGCATTGTCATACTTGCAAGTATTATGAGCCAAACACTCAAAAATATCCAACTTTCATTAGGAGTCTTAGTGAATAAATATCGCAAACCCAAGGAGTACATATTCTTAACATAACACGATATTCATCATTAAGACCCTCAAAATCACTTAGTGAATTTTCCATTTCTCAGAATATCGATCAACACATTGAGCACAAAATTCAGTCAATCAACTAAAATATCGTCAAAATATTTCATGCTTAAATTGGGGGAAATAGAAAATTATCATTTAATTTTTTAAAATTTTAAAATTTTTAATTTTTAGGGGTTTTTAAATTTTTTTCAAAATTTTTTTTGATGTTTGACTTTTCTAAGCCTTTTTTTGGATTTTTTTTTTCAAGAAATAGATTGGACTAAGTCAATACTAATAGCAAAATAAAGAGAGCAAATAAAATATACATGCAACTAATAAGAAAGTATCAAATAAAAGAAAATGTGACCTAATCTAATGTCGGTGTCCCTGGTAACAGTGCCAAAAACTTTCACGTGATTTTAGAAAGTAAAACTTATAGTCACAAGTGTACTACTTTTGTTGTAGTACTTGAGGGTCGTCTCCTTAGGGATGAGGCGTAAAATTAGGTCACTGCTATAGTTTAAACTAATTAATTCAACGAAATTTAAACCAACTAACATAATAAACCACGAAAACTAAGTATGTTAAACTAATATCTAATGAAATCTTATGATATTGGTGTTAATTTATTCATGATTAGACTTCCTAAAATGTTCAATCAAGCCCTGAATCAATAAGGAAGCCAATAAAATTGAAAGCAAAAAGTTCAAATACTAAACATACCAAGCCATTTCAAGCCCAATTTTGGCCAAACCCATTTCTAGCTAATTTTAACAAAATACAAGCATTAAGATAACTAAGATGACAATTAAAGGCAAGTAGCATTAAACCAAAGCAAAACCAAAAGAACAAAAGCACGAAGGAGGAAGACAAAGCACCTTCAATGGAACACAACCAGCACAAACTCAACTGAAACTGGAGCTCACCCATGGAAGATCAGACTAAGCGGTGACTAGGATGAGATTCCTAGATTAGAAGCACAGTCACAACCCAAGTAGGGGAAGAAGCAGGAGCAACAAATAGAGAAGATAGAAAACAAAGAAAAGGAAAACTGAAGGAACCATGAGCAAATAGGGCATCCCTGCTCAAATGAGAGCTCAACCCGATTTCAAGTTACTGCTATTAGTGGTAGAAATAAACGCACCAAGCAAAGGTTACATGTTCAAACTAAAGCCAAAATTAAAAACATGGAAGGGGGGATTCCAAATCAGCAAGAAACAACCCAGCACTGGGTTCGAAGCTTGCCTAAAATGGTGAAATCACCCTTGAAATACCCTTGAATTCCAGTGAAAAATAGGGGAAGAAGGAAGAACACAAATAGCAAAAATTAAATGAACATTCGAGTAAATTCAAGCATAAGTTGCAAATTAAACACAAACCTAATTAGTTCAAATAAAGAGTAGAAGGATTAGAAATGGAATTATAAACTAGAAAATCAATCTAACATTCGAAATCAAAACAGATGAAACGAAAACAAAACCCTAAATTACTAAAACTCGAATTAAACTAAGTAAAACCCCTAAAATTCAACCTAGATACCTCGATCCGAATTTTGAAGTTGCTGGCTTGATTTACACTCCTTCTAATCAACCATGATCGTTCGATTTGAGGATGGCATGGATGGTGGCGAGCGCAGGAGATGATGAGATGCAAGGATTGTGGCAGTGGCTTGATAAAGGTGGTGATCAAGAGGGTGGTGCTATGAGTGATGGAGTTGCTGTAGATGACTATGAAGAAGATATGGCAGGGAGATTTACTTGGGTTCTGAGAGAGAGAAAATTAGAAATAAAAGAAGGGGAGTTACGCAGTCTCGTGACAGAAAAGTGGGGGGGCCGCTGGGAGTTTTTTGCTTTTTTTTCTTTTCTTTTAGTTTGGGCGGGGAAGACAGAAGGCCATATACAATATTTGGATCCTTGACCCAATTTCTTCACTTTCATCCTTTTCTCCATCTCTTTTACCGTTTTCCTAATTTTTTCCCAAAACCTACGAAACAAAACAAAATCAAATAAATATCCCAATTTCATATTTATTTCGAGCATAAATAAAGTACAAGGGTACTATAAAAAGATCATAATTTTGGTGCAAATAATATATATATATATATATATATATATATATATATATATTATATCTGTGTGTGTGTGTGTGTGTGAGCACACGCGCGCGCACGTGAGTGTGCATATGTGTGTGTATGTACGTGTGTGTGTGTGTGTGTGCGTGTCTATATATATATATACACACACATATGCATATATATGTATATGTACACGTATATACATATACATATACATATATACATATATAGATATATGTATGT
>JAKOGI010001613.1:0-72500 GCA_029747015.1 Carnegiea gigantea
GGGGTCGTCATGCAAACCCGGCGGTTGCTGGCGTGGCGCCGCCGCCGCCGCGCCACCTGGCCCCCTTCTCTCTCTTTTCTCGCTCAACCTCCCTTCTCCCTCTTGGTGTTGGGGGTTGCGGGCTGGGTTGCAGAAAGCCCCCCCGTCCTTGGTTTCTAGAAAATGAAAATGGCTTCGGCCCTTTTTGTTCTTTTTCTTTTTTTTTTTGTTGCATTTTATTTCTACACAACTCTCGTTCTTAGTCACCAAATTATGAGCGCATAGTTTAGGTTCGGATCTAAGCACTCTAATAATCTACATTCCAATCGAAACTAGGAAACGACTTAATTAAACCATCGGTACGATTTGCTAATTTCGCATTATTATGACCTGTCTAATTTATAACAAGCTCGCTAATCATATAAAACCTCGTAATTAACCTAGAAAATTGATAAAAATCATTCATATAATTATTATACCCAATTATCACCCAAAATAAATCAAATAGAGCTAAATTAATTAAATAAGCTAATAAAAATTATTAAATCAAATGATTAGCCTAAGGTTACAAACCCCGGCTATTACATACACACACACACACAAAAATATATACATACATACATATATATATATATATATAGAGATAGATAGATAAGGAGATGAGAGAATATAGATATATATATATATAGTACTATAGATATATAGATATAGACATACATTATACATACAAACATAGATATATATATATATATATAGATGAATAGTACTAGATATATAGATATATAATATATATAGAATATCCATATATATTATATAATATATATATATACACACACACATACATACACCTCGTGTGTGTATATCTACACACACACACACACACACACACAATAACATGCACATACATACAGATAGTATTAGTTTATACATATACATACATATACATATATATATACATATATTATAATATATATATATGCTAGATATTATATATATATAATAATATCTATATATATATATATATGTAGACACACACATATATATATATACACACACACATACATACATACATATATGCATACACACACATGCACACATATATATTTACATATATACGCACGCACAAGTGCACACGCACAAACATATATATGTGTGTGTGTGTGTGTGTGTGTGTGTGTATATATATGTATGTGTACATATGTACACACACACACACACACATACACACACACACATATATATATATGTGCCTATATATGCATACGTATACGTATATCTATACATATATACATATTTGTATAGATATATATATGTATGTATATATATAATTATATATTATATATATATATATATAGATATATATATTATATATATATATATATATAATATATAATATATATATGTATATATGTTACATAGTGTGTGTGTACATATACCATATATATATATATATATAAATATATATATATATATATATATATATATCTATATATACACATATATATATATAGTATAGGTATATATATATATATAGAATATATATATATAATATATTATAATATATATATATATATATATACATATACAGGCTTGTTATACATATATGCATACACTACACACACACAAATTAGGTGCCATATGTATATGTGTGTTGTGTGTGTGTGTGTGGGTGTATTATATATATTAGAAATATATATGTATATATCTTATATGTGTGTGTGTAATATATATATATATCTATTATCTATCTACTATCTAATCTATCTCTCTCGTCTCTCTATCTCTTTCTCTCACCTCCTTCCTCTCTCTCTGTATATATACTCTATATATATATATTATATATATCTAATATATACTATATCGTAATATGTACATACACGCACGCATTTGATATATATATATATATATATATATATTATACTCTATTAGATATATAGATATAATAGATATAGATATATATGTATCAAATGACCACACACACATATATATGTACATATATACATAAATATATATAATATATATTATACTACATATAAATATATAGCTATATATATATATATACAATATATATATATATATATATAATATATATAGATACCTAATGTATGTATAGATATATGTATATGTGTGTGTGTGGATATAATATGTATAGATAATATGATATGTATGTGTATATGATATATATATATATATATATACACAAAGATCATATATATATATATATGTATGTAGGTATGCATATATACATATATATATGCATATATATACATATATATATAATGTACATAATATATGTATATGTGCAGATATTCTATCATATTATATATATATAGAATATAATATATATATAGATAATATATATATATATGATCTATCTATTGATAGAATATATGTATATATATAAATATATATAATATACTTATATATATATATTTATAATCAAGATACGTATATCTATTCGTGAGAGTGGACACTGGTTTCCTAATGGTCATCTTGTTAAGCCCTCTATAATCAAAATATTGTCGCAAACTCTCATGTTTCTTCTTAATAAAAAGTATGACGGCACCCTATAGAGAGACACTAGGTAGGATTAATCATTTGTCTCGTAGGTCTTACAAATGACTTCAACTAACTCTGCTATTGCCATTCGGTAAGTGCCTTAGATACAAAAGTGATACTGGGCATTCAATTTATAGCGAACTCAATCTGCCCATCTGGCGCAAATCCTTGGACTTGCTTAAACACTTTGGGAAATTCATTGGCATGTGGAATTTCACTCAAGTTTGGCTCCTTCAAGTTATCTATTTCTGTTGCACATGACTAGCCTTGGTAACCCTCCCTCCTCATCCTAAAGGCTGTTGTAACTGATGTGCTTCGGGTTGATTTTTGAGGACTAGTTCCCTTTATTCAAGCTCCTCACTCATGGGAGTAATAAATGAGACTAGTTTTCATTTGTAGCCAATGTTCATGTGATACTTAGCTAAGTGGTCCGTCCCTCAAATGACATCAAAGCCTTGTCTCCATTTTCACTAAATTAATCAAAAGATTCTTGCTACTAACACTAAGGGGACAGTTTCTAAGCATTATATCAGTTTGTAGAATAGAACCCACTAGAGTAGTACAAAGAGTTCATGATGCATTTTAGAAATTTTTTTAAAGGGTTTCTTAGCAAATTTGAGGTTTGCAAAAGAATGACTCACACCAGGATCAAACAGAACATGAGCATAGGTTTTATCAAGGAGCAAAGTACCTGACACAACTACATAAAGGTCCTCTTCTTTGTCTCCATGAAGGTAGAAGACTCACCCTATAGCTCATAGCTTCTTGCCTTCTTTCTTTTTATAAACTAAAGGGTGACCTCGTGGTGCTAAAGTTTGAGGTCTGTAGCTATACCTTTGGGTTTATATTGGTTGTTCCATTGGTCATTTAGGTAATTAGCCGCTAGAAGGTCCACAAGCGCACGGGTGTCTTAGTATAGACTAAAAGATCCACAGTGTATCACCATATGTATGAAAGGCTTTGACAGAGTTTTGATATGTATAATTTGGTGTCGCAGTTTATAGCAACTCAAGTGACTTTTGGATAGATAAAGGGCTCACTATCTAAGCACCACCAAGCATGATAAAATTTAGAGAGATTTGAGAGAGTTTTGCTTAAACCAGTAAACCAAGATTTCATTAATTAATGTCTCCCCCTTATAATGAAAAACAAGGCTTTTATACTCAGCCTTTCATACAAGATCAATGGCTAAAATAGAAACTAACTTGTAACAAAAACAACTTAAATAGTTTGAATGTAAACTACCTAAAACAGTAGCTAACCCTTGACCTTTGACACCTAATGCCCTTGCTAATCTCCAATACTGAGGTTTTGAGCTAAACCACTTCCAAGGACTGCTAATAATGGCTTTGGAGGTGACTTGCAGCTGCTTACATCGAGATTAGGATGGCTGACATCGAAGTGCAACAGCTTGAAATCCATTGGATCAAAGGGTATTTCAAGGACGTTTGTACTAGATAAAGGCTGATGCTGAATAATCTGATTCTGCAACTTTAGGAGCTCACTTGGTAATATTTTTAACACATTTCTAAGTCTTACAACAAGCCATAATGAGCTACCAAGTTGAGGTTAAAATAAACTCCAAAATTACTACTATTGGATTAATCTGCTGACTATTTTCAATGAAAGTTAAGCAACCTTTATCACTTACTAGTTGTTTTAAATGCCAACAAATGAGCTAAGTTACTATCTAAAAGGGGCTGATGCTCCCTGACTGATGATGATTCACCAATAGCTGTTGGAGCAACTCAAACATGCACTGAACTTCAGGTAATCACTTATTAAAATTGAACTTACTAAGGCTGCTGGATAGCCTCAAAATAACTTGTGTATGCTTGTAGGAGTACTCAGGGTATCTAGCATAGCAAGGACCTCCCTAGGCAAGCATTAAAACTGCATTGCTTCCCCTCATAGAACTGATCATCATGGTGACGAGTAAGCATGGACCTCCTATTGTCAGGTATATTGTTGAATTAGACTCAGATCTGCATCGTCTGCCCCTCTTTTGAAACGATTTGCCCTCAGATCCCCATAGTCAATCTCATCCTCCATATATGAACTTAAGTCACCTACGTTAAAGGTGACAGAGTAGTATCTCCAGGGAGTTCTATCTTATATACATTGGCCCCTACCTTAGCCAGAACTCTAAAAGGACCATCTCCTCTAGCCATCAGCTTGCTTTTTCTTCTTCTGGGGAATCTCTCCTTCTTGAGATGGAGTGAAACAAGGTCACCAGGTTGATACTTAACCTCATTTCTGTTCTTGTTGGCCTTAGTCTTGTAGGCTTCATTGACCTTCTCAATACAAGCTCTAATCTGCTCATGCAGCCTCTTCATCTCCTCGGCTCTCTTCTTAGCTTCAAAACTAACTTTGTAATTAGTAGGCAGTGGAATGAGATCAGTAGGAGTAAGTGGATTGATCCCATATAATGCCTTAAATGGAGAACATCCGGTAGCTTTGGCAGGTGTCCTATTGTATGTAAATTCAGCATGTCAGAGCTTGATATTGCACTCTTTTATGTTTTTCTGGACCAAAGTCCTAAGAAGTGTAGACAAGGTCCTATTTGTGACTTCAGTTTGCCCACCAATCTGGGGATTACAGGTGGTGCTGTACAGTAACTTAATTCATAGCAGATGTCAAAGACTCCTCTAGAAGTAAGATAAAAACATGGTGTCCCTATCACTCATAATGGCTCTTGGTACCCATGTAGTGTAATTATCTCCTTAAAATATAGGTCTGCAACATAAGAAGCATCATCAGCTTTGTGACAGGCTAGAAAGAGAGTCCTTTTAGAAAACATATCAGCAACCACCATAACTAAATCCTTGCCCTCTGTGTCCTTGGCAAAGCTACCACAAAACCCATGCTGACATCTTCCCAAGCCCTTAAAGGAACTGAAAGTGGAGTATAAAGGCCTTGATGGAACTAGTTCTCGGCTTTATGGCAAATAGAGCATCTTGACATAACCTTGTAAACATCCTCTCCCATTTTGGGTCAAAAGAAGTGCTCCCTGAGGATATCTAGGGCCTTGTTCATCCTAAAATGACCTGCAAGGGATCCTCCATGGGCTTTCCAAACGAATAATTCTCTCAATAGATAAGCTAGAACACATAGTTTGTTGCCCTTCAATAGGAATCCTTCTTGTGTCACATATTGTCCTTGAGCTGGAGTGTCTTTCACCAAATCTTAAAATATTGGATCTTCAGAATAACAAGCTTGCATGGCTTATAATCCCAAGAGTTTTGCTCTAAAAACTAAGATAAAAGTATACCTCTTGGAAAAGGCATTAGCCACCACATTTTCAGTGCCCCTCTTGTGCCTTATAGAGAAAGTGAAATCTTGTAAGAACTCAACCCACTTAGCATGCCTGACATTGAGTTTAAGCTAGCCATTGAGGAACTTTAAGGCCTGATAATTAGAGAGAAGAACAAAAGCCTTAGTGTAACACCCACGTTCCCTATTTTACGTTAAGCTGGCCATATTGCCTTTTCACATTATAAAATATCATATTTTTATTAACTATATAAGTTAAATTATTACTGATGTGCTCAGATGAACGATACTTTTATTAAAAAGAATATTTTTATCACTATTAATATCATTATTATTAGTTTTGAAAGTTTTTTTATGATTTTTATAAGCGTTAACAAGTACTTTTGTCAGTTCTTAAATCGAGTAAGAACCTGAGTATGATTAGATCGTCAACCATAGAATCAGTTTCATCGTTTATTGAAATGAACCTAGATATATTTGGGAACGAGTAATCAATGAAAGGTCATACCATTGATTTGAGGTTTGGAGTAGGAGGTTGAGATTGAATGAGACTAGACTAATTAGCACCGGGACCAGTTCATCAAGTGAGACTAAAATAAACAAAAAAAAAAAGGGAAAAGAGAACAAAGACATCGAGGCCCCTTTCTTTCGGGAAGAACCACGAGCAGGGGGGTTTTCTCACCCAGCCCCTGTAACTTCCAGCACCAAAAGAGAGAGGAAGAGAGAGAGATTGAGCGAGAGAGAGGGAGAAGGGGCCGGCTGAGCACCGCAGCGACGGTGGGGCCACACCGGCGACTGCTGTTTTGCACAATAGCTACGACCCCAATGCCATGAACTCAAGAACAGTGAGAGACGGATCGAGGATGAGCGGTGAGGCGGCGCGATTTCGGCGACTGTCGCGACTGAGGCCGGTGACCGGCAGCGGTTGAGGGTGGTTCCGGTGAGCACCGGAATAGCATGAACAGCAGCAGAACTGGGTCTGGAGCTTGCTGATTCGGGTCTGTGTCGGGGTAGGGTTTCGATCGCAGCAATTGGGCGAGCATTTTGGGCTAAGTGGATCAAGGATTGAGGTTTTCTAACACTCAAAGTCGAGTCCCAAAAGCCTTAGAACGGGTCCAAACCTTGTAGTCAAGGTGGCTATTTCTCTCCTCCTAAATTATTGTAATTTCAACGAATTTAAAGATTTTAGGCATTGCATGTTTAGATTCTGATATTGAATTAATAATTGGAAGGTTTAGTGCTGAATTAAAGTGAAAAATGGTTTTGAAACTATTATAGAGTTCATGCATGTAATTAACGCTTAATTTTACTAATCGGGTGATTTGAAGAATTATGGAGCAAACCGAAATCATGTTTGAATGTTGCTATTTAATCAGTTTAATATGTTTAATTTTCATTGGTGGTTGATATGAGGCTATGCTTATGGACATAAGCTTCGTGAATTAATCGATTGAAACTATTATGATATTGAACCGAGCTTAGAAATTGGATGGCTTGAGGTGGAACTAATGGGAATTTGAGGTCCTTGTGATCGGTGTTGTGTGAGGAGGGAGCTTGGTTTGTGAATTACCGCAATCATGTGGATTACGAAGCCATGAGTAGCTCATTAGGCAGATTCTGCCGAGTTAAGTTATGAAGTGTTTTGAATGTGCTATGTGCGACCACTCTTCCCCTTGAAAATGTTAAGTGATGCTATGTGACTGACTTTTGAACTAAGACATCTTTAAGAAGGGTCGTTAAAAAGCTTGTTTTTATGATTTTGCATGCTTTTAAGTACTTGCCAATTGCCTGTTAGTTTATCAAGATGTTTGCAGCCCAAAATAATCCTAAATTGTCAAACTACTCAGAGAGTGACTCAACTGAATAGCCGATAGGTTTGGGAAGTTTAAAAGCAAACTAAAAGTCAGTTCGAAAATGTCTTAAGACATTGGTTTATGTGTAATCTCTCCTTGCATTTAAAGGATTTAAATGTCTTGAAAAAGGACATCTTAAGGTACTAATTATGAAATTTAGCTAATTTGTAAGCCAGTTGCTTATTTAGTTTCGATTGAATTTCAAGTTACGAGCTAGTAAAATCATTATGATTTTAAGAAGCATTTATGTTGAAAAATTATAGAGAAACCTTGTTTGAATTATAACCAACCCACGCACTTTCAGTTTGGAATCGTGATAAGTTTGAAAACGTTTTAAGGCTTTAGCTATTATGCATTCCCCCTTTTGAGTTTTCAAAAAAAAGAAGGTTTGAAATGAACTGAAAAGTGGAATCTGAGGATTTTATTAGCAAACTTATTACGTTTATAAGAAGTTTTTAAGTTAAAAACGTAGTCGATTTATGAGTTGGCAAACTTATTTCGTTTATAAGGAGTTTTAAGTTAAAAACGAAGTCGATTTAGGAGTTAGCAAACTTATTGCGTTTATAAGAAGCTTTTAAGTTAAAAACGAAGTTGATTTACGAGTTAGCAAATTTATTACGTTTATAAGAGATTTTTAAGTTAAAAACGAACGAACTATAAACATTTCAAAAGGTTATGGCCGTTTTGTTAAAAAGTAAGATTTTAGCGAAGCAAGCAACTAAAAAAGAGAAATGAAATGTGTTTTAAAGGCTGAGAAAGTACTTTTACCAGTTATAAATCGAGTAAGAACCTGAGTACGATTAGATCGTCAACCATAGAATCCGTTTCGTCATTTATTGAAACAAACATATATATATTTGGGAACGAGTAATCAATGAAAGGTCATACCATTGATTTGGGGGTTGGAGTAGGAGGTTGAGATTGAACAAGACTAGACTTATTAGCACCGGGACCGGTTCATTGAATGAGACTAAAATAAACAAAAAAAGGGAAAAGAGAACAAAGGGATTGAGGCCCCTTTCTTTCGGGAAGAACCACGAGCATGGGGGTTCTCTCACCCGGCCCCCGTGACCCCAGCACCAAAAGAGAGAGGAGGAGGGAGAGATTGAGCGAGAGAGAGGGAGAAGGGGGTCGGTCGAGCACCGCGGCAGCAGTGGGGCCACACCGACGACCACTGGTTTGCACAACAGCCACGACCCTGACGCCCTGAACTCAAGAATAGCGAGAGACAGATCGAGGGCGAGTGGTGAGGGGCCGCGATTCCGGCGACTGTCACAACTGAGGTCGGTGATCGGCGGCGGTTGAGGATGGTTCCGGTGACCCCTAGGATAGCATGAACAGCAGCACAACCGGGCCTAGGGCATGCTGATTTGGGTCTGTGTTGGGCTGGGCTTTCATCGCAACAATTAGGCATGTGTGTGGGGCTAACTGGATCGAGGCTTGAGGTATTCTAGCACTCAAAGTCGAGTCCCAAAAGCCCTTAGAATGGGTCCCATGCTTAGAGTTTAGGTGGGTGTTTCTTTTCTCCTAAATTATAGTAATTTCAACGAATTTGATAATTTCAAGCAGTGCATGTTTAGATTCTGATATTGAATTAGTAATTGGAATGCTTTGAGTTTAATTGAAGTAAAAAATGGTTTTAAAACTATTATAGAGTTCATGCATGTATTAACGCTCGATTTTGCTAACCGAGTGATTTGAAGAATTGTAGAGCAAACCGGAATCATGTTGCTGTTTAATCAGTTTAATATGTTTAATTTTCATTGGTGGTTGATATGAGGCTGTGCTTGTGAACACTGGCTTTGTGAATTAATCGATTGAAACTATTCTTATATTGAACCGAGCTTGGAAGTTGGATGGTTTGAGGTGAAAATAATGAGAATTTGAGGTCCTTGTGGTCGGTGTTATGTGAGGAGGGAGCCTGGGTTGTGAATTACCACAATCGTGTGGGTTGCAAGGCCATGTATGGCTCCTTGGGCAAATTTTGCCGAGTTAAGTTACGAAGTGTTTTGAATGCGCTATGTGTGACCCCTCTCCCCCTTGGGAATGTTAAGTGATGCTATGTGACTGACTTTTGAACTAAGACATCTATAAGAAGGATCTGTAAAAGCTTGTTTTTATGATTTCGAATGCTTTTAAGTGCTTACCAATTGCCCGTTAGTTTATGATGATTTTTATAGCCCAAAATAATCCTAAATCATCGAACTACTCGGAGGGTGACTCAACTGAATAGTCGATAGATTTAGGAAGTTTAAAAGCGAACTAAAAGTGAGTTCGAAAATGTTTTAAGGCATTGTTTTATGTGTAACTTTTCCTTGTATTTAAACGGATTTAAACGTCTTGAAAAAGGACATCTTAAGGTACTAATTATGAAATTTAACTGATTTGTATCTAGCTGCTTATTCAAGTTTCGATTGAGTTTCGAGTTACGAGCTAGTAAAGTCATTACGATTTTAAGAAGTGTTTATGTTAAAAAATTATGGGGAAACCTTGTTTAAATTATAAGCAGCCCAAGCACCGTAAGTTTGGAATATTGATAAGTTTGAAAATGTTTTAAGGCTTTAGTTATTATGCATTCCCCTTTTTGAGTTTTTTTTTTTTTTAAAAAGGAAGGTTTGGAACGAACTGAAAAGTGGCATCTGAAAATTTTATTACGAACCTGGTTTGAATTAAATGCTAACTAAGTACCTTAAGTTCCAAATGAGTTCCGATTTACAAGTTAGCAAACTTATTCGGTTTATAAGAAGTTTTAAAGTTAAAAACGAGGTCAATTTACGAGTTAAAAAACTTTTTACGTTTATAAGAAGTTTTAAGTTAAAAACGAAGTCGATTTACAAGTTAGCAAATTTATTATGTTTATAAGAAGCTTTTGAGTTATAAGCAAAGCCGATTTACGAGTTAGCAAACTTATTACGTTTATGAGAAGTTTTTAAGTTAAAAATGAAAGAACTATAAACATTTCGAAAGGTTATGGTCGTTTTGTTAAAAAGTAAGATTTTATCGAAGTAAGCAACTGAAAAAGAGAAATGAAATATTTTTTAAAGGCTAAGAAAGTACCAAGTAATTAGCTAGACCTTGGGAGTGGGAACTGGATGCAAAAATGGCGTGAACTATTTCCCTCAAAGGTAATGTGGGGAGCTGGACGCCAAGATGGCGTGAGCTGTTCTCGGGAACTGGACTTAAGATAAGACTATCATGATGGGAGCTGTTCCCTAAGCATATTATGATGTGTGACGTGTGATAAAACCTTGAGGGGGATTGAACTCAAGATATGACCATCTTGGTGCAAGCTATTACCTCACAGAGGACAATATCGAAGTTAGAGTTGCCCTACTAAGATGTGTTTTGGCCAAAAAATTATGCACGTATACCCCGGGGATAACGTGAGTTGTGAGTGATGATCTCACTTAGGGCAAGTGTAGATCTCCCCTAGCCAGCACAATGGGATTATTTTATGCTAAAAGCATTTTTCCTAATGAGTAAGAAAAGCAGTGGGCGTTTCACCATTTTAAGTATTTCAGAAAAGAATGATTTTTAAGGGCCATTCTGAGGCCGTATTGAATAAGATTTGAAAAGCTAGTGAGCGTCATTAGAGGATCAGAATGAAAGAGATTTTTCTTTTGAAGAATGTGAGCCTCAAGAGGCTAAGTGGAGTATTTTTAAGAAAAGAGCAAAAGTTTACTTGCATGTTTTATAAATGTGATTCCAAGTATGGTTTAAAAGAATTCTTTTAAGGGAATATGGCTATATTCTAGTAAAGCCTAGATCTTTTCTGTTTTCAAAAGTGAATACCCTACGAGGAAAAGCTCTTGTCAAGTCTTTCCTGCCAACATAAGTAGTTCAGAAACTTTTAGAAAGAATTATGAGTCTTGAAGAAGCTAACGTGATTTATAAACCATTCTTAGAACATATCATGAGTCACTTCATTGTCTAAAGTGAGTTTGAAAATGTTTTACTCAATCTTTGTTACCTACTGGTCTATGTGCCTGAATGCTTGCTAGTAGGGAAGTTTGGTCATTAAGGGCCTGGAAATGAGTTGAGTGGCTGGAATGAAGATTATAGATGGTAATCTTTCCTTCGAGACAATGATTGCCTAATATGATAGTAAAATATAAATGCGTGATATGTGGCTATTATTAGTATTACTACCTGCAAATGGTTTTGGTTTTTAAGGAGTCGGGAAATACTCACTAGAGTGTAGCTACTCATCCCATTACTATTTCCCCTTTTCCCCAGGTTTTCATTATGATAGGTGGAAGATAATCTATGCATGCTAAGTTGGAGTATTCCCTGCTTGAAAAGGGTGCGTTGTGTGTCATATAGAATGAGACTTATGAATTAACAATGTAATATAATGCCTCCTAGAGTTGTAAATGTTTGTAAATTAAGTGCTCTAGTTCATGTAATGCATATTGATTATGAGTCGCTCTGTATGACATGCAAGCCAACCATCTTATTAGCCAGATGTCTTTTTAGCAAAGATTAGTTACATTTGGGATGTAAACCCCAATACTCCAGATGTGCGATCCATTGAGTTGTATCCTTTTTTTCCCTTCTTTAAAATTGAATTTATATGGTTTTGGAGTACTCCGTGCGAGTGACTTATTGAGATATGGACTCCGACGTATACCCGTCGAGCTTATTTAGAGTCCTTTACGCTTCTGTCAATTGCAGGGATTTATTATAAGGCTTTTAACTTGGGAAATGACCAGGTTCCTGGTGAAACTCTATCCGTTTTGCCCCAGAAGTGAAGTAGGAGGTAAGAAACCGTAATGCCCTTAGCCCTATGGGTTGAGGGTGTTACAAGATGGTATGAGAGCAAGGTCCTGTGACCATAGGCTGCAACCTAAGTCTTGCATCTCATATAGTTATCTAGGAGCGCATTCATGATGATGTGATTATGCCTCTTTTATGTGCAAATGTGAGTTATATGTGAATGTCTATACGTTTAGCTAGTTAGATGCGGCTCAAGTGACCTGATTATTTGGATAAATGAACCATTTACTAAGGTATAGGCTGAGTGACTCGTGTTCTCGTAGAGAAGTTAAATGTTAGCTCAATCGAAGGTTATTTGCTTATATGCCTTGATGATTTGAATCAAAAGGTTGAAGTGCACGTGGTTTGAACTCAAACAACTGAGAATGTTGTACCTTCAATCTCATTCTTGCCCCTTAAGTACGATTTACTCCTCGAGCGCGATAATAAAGTGAGCAAACGCACTCAATGGTTGGTAGGAAAAGAGCTAAATGCAGTTAAACCATCCTTCTTTTAAAAATAGAGGCTTTAAAAGTTAAGACCCTTCCTAGATAGTGAGTTAAGTTTTCCTTTCGCATTAAATGACCTTTCTAATTATTTAGCTAGGCCCTACTATTACATGTAAAGACTTGCCTTTGTTTTACATTAATGTTTGAGCCTCGTTCTGTGAGTGTAAGCTTCTATGTGTGACTAGATGTATCGAATACCTGCTTGCCAAGATGCATTGCGTAATGTATTCACGACATATATTTAGTAAGTGATTAAGGATTACTTTCCTTGACTAATAGTTCTTTTAGATGACATCCCTTTTCACGTGATTTCTCATTTAGTAAAGGAACTATGTGAGAACTTCGTATACGTGCATATCAATATGGGTGATTGTGATAGAGCCTAGTTGATTGTTGCTTAAGTGTCGTTCTAAGCATTCGTATATGTTTCATTAATGCGTAAATGTGGTCCTAAGCCGAACTGTCATTTACGTAAAGAGTCATCCTTATTTCCCATCACGTAACCACTACTACCCACTAGTCGGCTAAGCGTTGTGCTCTTCAGGGCATGGAACGCTATTCTTTTCATAAGAATGATAATGTCCTGTCTATATCAACCTCAACGCACCTAGAATAAAGATGAAAGAAAGAACCTGACAGACTTTGGAATTGTTACACCATATGTATCACCTCGTCACCCTTGAGGAGACAATCCATACCTTTTCGACACTTTATAAGTTTTAACAACGAATGTGGAAACCAAGAGTTTCTGAAGGAGATTGAACTGCTCCCTCCATACCACGAGTTCCTAAGACCCCTGCACCAATCCTCTGAGAAACGAGAGTCACGAAACCTCAATGGATACTCGTAAGACCAATAATACCATTGTTCTTACCCCCTGGTTAGTTGATTGATGGCTAACTCCAAATAGTTTGGACAGACCTTGAGGCATAACCTCGACCTTAGGTTTTAAATGAGGGCTGAATTCATGTATACCTACCTAGATGTCTTTTCGTGAGATACTACTAGGAGCCCAAATGCTTTAAAGCATAGTCATAGCGCTGTATACAGTCTAAAGCCCATAGAAAGTTATATAGTTATTTAAGTTCGTTATGTTTGACCAGTTATGTGTTTTATGAATAAGTTATTGCACTTCTTGGTGCTCACTTGACTTGAGTCTGGTTTGGTATGTGACTTGATTATCCAGATGATTTGAGTTTCATAATTTGCAACATGGCAGGACCTTTGACTCGTTGTTTGCATTTTGTGGATTCTATGATTCCATATCATAGCTGAATGACTGCATGCGCACATATTTGAAGCATGATGAGGCAACCCTAGAAACCTACTTTCACATATTCTTGCCCTTATATGCCTGATCTGACACGGCGGAGGCGTGTAGGCCCATAACCCATAGGTCCTAGGAATGTCGGTTGCATATATTTTCATTTTGTGAATTGCTTACTATATACGTATTCGACGGTTTTATGTTACTTATAATTTTTAGGCTTGAGATTGCTGAATTGCTGATACTATGCGATGCTGATGTGCTTAAGTGATGCTATGTGGTGCTATGTGATATTCTTGTTACTCCAATGTGTTATAGAAGTCTCTCAGTTAACCGTAGTGATCCTAAAGATGTCTTGAATTCATGATTTAGAGTGAGACTGTATATGTATGACCTTGAGACGTTGTTGCCTAATTGCCCTACTTTTAGATTTCGAATCATAATTTACGCACATACATACAGTGGTTGTTTGCTATGCAAACTGAGTCTAGATAATTGGAAGTCGTTTTCATTTTCATTTTTTTACAAAACAAGCTTAATATGGTTTTTCATGCCAACCTTTTTGCCCCTCTTCGATGCGATTTGCCCTCGATGCCTAAATAGATTGAGTAGACGCTTGAAGAGGATTGGCAAAGAGGAGATTGGATACCATAAGCTATATCCTTTCAATTTAAAAGATGCAGTTGATTGCAAATGAAATTTTTGATCCTAGCACAAGTCGTGTAGATCATAGTACGAGCGTGTGCACATTTTCGGTATGACTGAACATGGCCTTGGAATCTCGATGACGAAATTCTTTTAAGGGGGAAGAATGTAACACCCGCATTCCCTATTTATGTTAAGCTAGTCATATTACCTTTTTGCATTGTGAAATCATATTTTTATTAACTATATAACTTAAATTATTACTGATGTGCTTACGTGAACGATAACTGTATTAAAAAGAACATTTTTATCGCTATTATTAGTTTTGAAAGTTTTTCGATGAGTTAATAAGCGTTAATAGAGATTTTTATCGGTTACTAAATTGATTAGGAAACCGAGTATGATTAGATCGTCAACCATAGAATCAGTTTCGTCGTTTATTGAATCGAACCTATATATATTTGGGAATGAGTAATCGACGAAAGGTCATACTATCGATTTGGGGATTAGAGTAGGAGGTTGAGATTGAACGAGACTAGACTTATTAGCACTGGGATCAGTTCATTAAGTGAGACTAAAATGAACAAAAAAATGGAAAAGAGAACAAAGGGTTTGAGGCCCCTTTCTTTTGGAAAGAACAACGAGTAGAGGGGTTCTCTCACCTAGCCCCCGTGACCCCAGCACCAAGAGAGAGAGGAAGAGGGAGCGACTGAGCGATAGAGATGGAGAAGGGGGTCGGTCGAGCACCGCGGCAGCCGCAGGGGCACACCAGCGACCACCGGTTTACGCAACAACCACAGCCCTGACACCCTAAACTCAAGAACAGCGAGAGACAGATCAAGGGCGGGTGGTGAGGGGGCACGATTCTGGTAACTGCCATGACTAAGGCCGGTGACCGGCGGCAGTTGAGGGTGGTTCTGGTGACCACCAAGATAGCATGAACAGTAGCAGAACTGGGTTTGGGGCAGGCTGATTCGGGTCTATGTCGGGCTAGGGTTTCGATCGCAGCAATTAGGCGTGCGTTTAGGGCTAATTGGATCAAGGATTGAAGTTTTCCAGCCGTTAAAGTTGAGTCCTAAATGCCCTTAGAACGGGTCCTAAGCTTGGAGTTGAGATGGGTGTTTCTCTCCTCCTAAACTATAGTAATTTCAACGATTTAACGATTTTAGGCATTGCATGTTTAGATTCTCATATTGAATCAGTAATTGGAAAGCTTCGAGTTGAATTGAAGTGAAAAATGGTTTTGAAACTATTATAAAGTTCATGCATGTGATTAACGCTCGATTTCACTAATCGGGTGACTTAAAGAATTGTGGAGCAAACTGGAATCATGTTTGAATGTTGCTATTTAATCAGTTTAATATGTTTAATTTCCATTGGTGGTTGACATGAGGCTGTGCTTATGGACATTGGCTTCGTGAATTAATCGATTGAAACTATTGTGATATTGAACTGAGCTTGGAAGTTGGATGGTTTGAGGTAGAACTAATGAGAATTTGAGGTCCTTGTGGTAGATGTTGTGTGACGAGGGAGCCTGGGTTGTGAATTACAGCAATCATGTGGGTTGCGATGCCATGTGTGTCTCCTTGGGTAGATTCCGCCGAGTTAAGTTATAAAGTGTTATGAATGTGCTATGTGTGACCCCTCTCCCCCTTGAAAATATTAAGTGATGTTATGTGACTGACTTTTAAACTAAGACATCTATAAGAAGGGTCATTAAAAAGCTTGGTTTTATGATTCCGAATGTATTTAAGCGCTTACCAATTGCTTGTTAGTTTATGAAGATGTTTGTAGCCTAAAATAATCCTAAATCGTCGAACTACTCAAGGAGTAACTCAACTGAATAGTCAATAGGTTTTGAAAGTTTGAAAACAACTAAAAGTGAGTTCGAAAATGTTTTAAGGCATTGGTTTATGTGTAACTTCTCCATGCTTTTAAAAGGATTTAAACATCTTGAAGAAGGACATCTTAAGGTACTAATTATGAAATTTAGCTGATTTATATGCTAGCTACTTATTTAAGTTTCGATTGACTTTCGAGTTATGAGCTAGTATAATCATTATGATTTTAAGAAGTGTTTATGTTGAAAAATTATGGAGAAACCTTGTTTGAATTGTAAGCAACCCAAGCACCTTAAGTTTGGAATAGTGATAAGTTTAAAAACATTTTAAGGCTTTAGTTATTATGCATTCCCCGTTTTGAGTTTAAAAAAAAAAAAAAAAGGAAGGTTTGAAACGAAGTGAAAAGTGGCATCTGAGAATTTTATTACGAACTTGGTTTGAATTAAATGCTAACTAAGTACCTTAAGTTCCAAATGGGTTTCGATTTATGAGTTAGCAAACTTATTATGTTTATAAGAAGTTTTTAAGTTAAAAACGAAGTCGATTTACGAGTTAGTAAACTTATTTTGTTTATAAGAAGTTTTAAGTTAAAAACGAAGTTGATTTATGAGTTAGCAAACTTGTTACATTTATAAGAAGCTTTTAAGTTAAAAACAAAGTTGATTTACGAGTTAGCAAACTTATTACGTTCATAAGAAGTTTTTAAGTTAAAAACGAATGAACTATAAATATTTCGACAGGTTATGGTCATTTTCTTAAAAAGTAAGATTTCAGCGAAGTAAGCAACTAAAAAAGAGAAATGAAATACGTTTTAAAGGCTAAGAAAGTACTAGGCGATTGGCTAGACCTTAAGAGTGGGAACTGGACGCAAAGATGGCGTGAGCTGTTTCCCCCAAAGGTAATGTAGGGAGTTGGACATAAAGATGGCGTGAGCTGTTCCCGGGAACTGGAGTCAAGATAAGACTATCCTGGTGGGAGCTGTTGCCCGAACATATTATGATGTGTGACGCGTGATGGAACCTTGAGGGGACTAGACTCAAGATATGACTATCTTGGTGTGAGCTGTTGCCCCACAGAGGACAATATCGAAGTTAGAGTTGCTCTGCTGAGATGCGTTTTGACCAAAAAGTTATATACATATAACCCTGGGATAACGTGAGTCGTGAGTGATGATCTCACATAGGGCGAGTGTAGATCTCCCCTAGCCAGCACAATGGGATTATTTTATGCTAAAAGCATTTTTCTTAATGAGTAAGAAAAGCAATGGGCATTTTGCCATTTTAAGTATTTCAGAAAAGAAAGATTTTTAAGTGCCATTCTAAGGCCGTATTGAAGAAGATTTGAAAAGCTAATGAGCGTCATTAGAGGATCAGAATGAAATAGATTTTCCTTTTAAAGAATGTGAGCCTCAAGATGCTAAGTAGAGTATTTTCAAGAAAAGAGCGAAAGTTTACTTACATGTTTTATGAAAGCAATTCCAAGTACGGTTTAAAAGAATTCTTTTAAGGAAATATGGCTATATTCTAGTAAAGCCTAGATCTTTCAATTTTCAAAAGTGAATACCCTGTGAGAAAAAGCTCTTGTCAAATGTTTCTTACCAGCATAAGTAGTTTAGAAACTTTTAGAAAGAATTATGAGTCTTGAAGAAGCTAACGTGATTTATAAACTATTCTTGGAACATATCATGAGTCACTTCGTTGTCTAAAGTGAGTTTAAAAACATTTTACTCAATCCTTGTTGCCTACTTGTCTATGTGCCTAAATGCTTGCTAGTAGGAAAGTTTGGTCATTAAGGGCCTGGAAATGAGTTAAGTGGCTGGAATGAAGTTTAAAGATGGTAATCTTTCCTTGGGGACAATGGTTACCTAATATGATAGTAAAGCATAAATGCGTGATATGTGGCTATTATTAATATTATTGCCTACAAATGGTTTTGGTTTTTAAGGAGTTGGGAAATACTCACTGAGCGTGTGGCTACTCATCCCATTGCTATTTCCCCTTTTTCCCAGGTTTTCATTGTGATCGATAGAAGACAATCTGTGGATGCCAAGTTAGAGTTTTCCCCTGCTTGAAAAGGGTGCGTTATGTGTCATATAGAATTAGACTTATGAATTCACGGTGCAATATAATGTCTCCTAGAGTTGTAAATGTTTGTAAATTAAGTGCTCTAGTTCATATAATGCATACTGATTGTGAGTCACTCTGTATGGCATGCGAGCTAACCATCTTATTAGCCAGATGTCTTTTTAGCAAAAATTAGCTACATTTTGGGATGTAAACCCCAGTACTCCGGATGTGCGATCCTTTAAGCTGTATCCTTTTTTTTCCTTCTTCATAATTGAATTTATATGGTTTTGGTATATTCTGAGCGAGTGACTCATTGAGATATGGACTCCGGCGTGTAGCCATCGGGCTTTTTTAGAGTCCTTTACGTTTCCATCAGTTGCAGGAATTTATTGTATGGCTTTTAGCCTGGGAAACAACCAGTTTTTATGTGAAACACCGTCCGTTTTGCCCCAGAAGTTAAGTAGGAAGTAAGAAACCATAATGCTCCTAACCCTAAGGGTTGGGGGCGTTACAAGATGGTATCAGAGCAAGGCCCTACAACCGTAGGCCGCAACCTGAGTCTTGTATCTCATATAGTTATCTAGAAACGCGTTCAGGATGATGTGATTATGCCTCTTTTGTGTGCAAAAGTGAGTTATATGTGAATGTTAACACATTTAGCTAGTCAGCTGCGGCTCGAGTGAGCTGATTGTTTGGATAAATGAACCATTTACTAAAGTGTAGGCCGAGTGACTCGTATTCTCGTGGACAAGTTAAATGTTAGCTCAATCGAAGGTTGTTTACTTATATACCTTGACGATTTGAATCAAAAGTTTTAAGTGCACGTGATTTGAACTCAGATAACTGAGAATGTTTTAACTTCAAGCTCATTCTTGGCCCTTAAGTACAATTTACTCCTCGGGCCCGATAATAGAGTGAGCAGATGCACTCAATGGTTGGTAGGGAAAGAGTTAGAAGCAGTTAAACCATCTTCCTTTTAAACATAAAGGCTTTAAAAGTTAAGACCCTTCCTAGATAGTAAGTTAAGGTTTTCCTTTTGCATTAAAAAACCCTTCTAATTATCTGGTTAGGCCCTGCTGTTACGTTTGAAGACTTACATTTGTTTACATTGATGTTCTAGCCTCGTTTTGTGAGCATAAGCTTCTATGTGTGACTAGACGTATCGAATACCTACTTGCCAAGATGCATTGCATACTGTATACACGACATGTATTTAGTAAGTGATTAAGGATTACTTTCCTTGACTAATAGTTCTTTTAGACGACATCCTATTTACGTGATTTCTCATTTACTAAAGGAACTATGTGAGAACTTCATATGTGTGCATATCAATATGGGTGATTGTGATAGGGTCTAGTTGATTGCTGCCTAAGTGTCATTCCAAGCCTTTGTATATGTAGCATTAATGCTTAAATGAGGTCCCAACCCAAATTCTCATTCACTTAAAGAGTCTTCCTTATTTCCCATCAAGTAACCACTACTACCCACGAGTCAGCTAAGCGTTGTGCTCATCAGGGCATGGAATGCTATTCTCTTCATAAGAATGATGGTGTCCTGGCTATATTAACCCCAACACACCTAGAATAGAGATGAAAGGAAGAACCTGATAGACTTTGGAATTGTTATACCACATGTATCACCTCGTCACCCCTTGAGAAGACGATCCATATATTTCCAACACTTTGTAAGCTTTAACAACAAATGTGGAAACCAAGAGTTTCTCAAGGAGATTGAATAGCTCCCTCTATACCACGAGTTCCTAAGACTCCTGCACCAATCCTATGAGAAACGAGCGTCATAAAACCTTAATGTATATCCGTAAGACCAATAATGCAGTTGTTCTTACCCTCTGTTTAGTTGATTGATGGCTAACTCCAAACAGTTTGGACAGACCTCGAGCCATAACCTCGACCTTAGGTTTCAAATGAGGGTTGCATTCATGTATACCTGCCTAGATGTCTTTCTTGAGATGCTACTAGAAGCCCGAATGCTTTAAAGCATAGTCACAGCACTGTATACAGTCTAAAGCCTATAGAAGGTTATATAGTTATTTAAGTTTGTTATTCTTGACTAGTTATGTGTTTTATGAATAAGTTGTTGCACTTCTTGGTGCTCACTTGACTTGAGTCTGGTTTCGTACGTGACTTGATTATCCAAATGATTTAAGTTTTGTAATTTGCGGCATGGCATGACCTTTGACTCGTTGTTTGCATTTCATGGATTCTATGATTCTATATCATAGCTGAATGGCTGCATGCGCACATATTTGAAGCATGGTGAGGAGAACCTAGGAACCTGCATTCACATATTCTTGCCCTTATTTGTCTGATCAGAGTAGCGCAGTAGAGGCATGTAGGCCCATAACCCACAGGTCCCAGGAATGTCGGTTGGATATATTTTCATTTCGTGAATTGGTTGGTATATACGTATTAGACGGTTTCATGTTAATTACAATTCTTAGGCTTGAGAATACTGAATTGTTGATACCATGCGATGCAGATGTGCATAAATGATACTACACGGTGGTATGTGATGTTCTCATTAATCTAAGGTGTTATAGAAGTCTCTAAGTTAATCGTGGTGATCCTAAAGGTGTCTTGAATTCGTGATTTAGAGTGAGACTACATGTGTATGACCTTGAGATGTTGTTGCCTAATTGCCCTACTTTTAGATTTCGAATCTTGATTTAGCACATACATAGAGTGGTTGTTTACTATGCAAACCGAGTCTAGATAATTGAAAGTCTTTTTCCTTTTCATTTTTTTTTTAAAAACAAGCTTGATATGGTTTTCTACGCCAACTGTTTTGCCCCTCTTCGATGTGATTTGCCTTCGGACCCCAAATAGAGTGAGTAAACGCTTGAAGGGGATTGGTGAGGAGGATACTGGATACTATAAGCCTTATCCTTTCAATTTAAAAGATGCATTGATTGCAAAATGAAATTTTTGATCCTACACAAATCGTGTAGATCATAGTATAAGCGTGTGCACATTTTAGGTATGACTGAACATGGCTTTGGAATTTCGAAGACGAGATTCTTTTAAGGGGGGAAGAATGTAACACCCGCGTTCCCTATTTTACATTAAGCTGGTCGTGTTAGCTTTTTACATCATAAAATTGTGCTCTTATTAACTATATAAGTTATTATTACTGATGTGCTTACGTGAACAACAATTTTATTAAAAAGAATGTTTTTGTCACTGTTAATATTATTATTATTAGTTTTAAAAGTTTTTTGATGATTTTAATAAATGTTAATAAAGATTTTTATCAGTTACTAAATTGAGTAGGAACCCGAGTACAATTAATCGTCAACCATAGAATCAGTTTCGTCGTTTATTGAATCGAACCTAGATATATTTGGGAACGAGTAATCGACGAAAGGTCATACTATCGATTTGGGGTTTGGAGTAGGAGGTTGGGTTTGAACGAGACTAGACTTATTAGCACCTGGACCGATTCATTAGGTGACACTAAAATAAACAAAAAAAAAGCGAAAGGAGAACAAAGGGGTCAAGGCCCCTTTCTTTTGGGAAGAACCACGAGCAGGGTGCTTTTCTCGCCCGGCACTCGTGACCCCATCACCAAGAGAGAGAGGAAGAGAGAGAGATTCAGCGAGAGAGAGGGTGAAGGGTGTCGGCCAAGCATCGCGGCGGCGGTGGGGCCACACCGGCGATCGCCGATTTACATAATAGCCACGGCCCCGACGTTCCGCACTCAAGAACAGCGAGAGACAGATCTGGGGTAAGCGACGAGGGGGCGCGATTCCGGCGGCTGTCGCGACTAAGGCCGGCGACCGGCAGCAGTTGAGGGTGGCTCCGATAACCACCGGGATAGCATGAATAGTAGCAGAACCGAAACTGGGGCATGTTGATTCAGGTCTATGTCAGGCTAGGGTTTCGATCGTAGCAATTGGGCATGCATTGAGGGCTAATTGGATTGAGGATTGAGGTTTTTCAGCACGTAAAGTCAAGTCTCAACAGCCCTTAAAACGGGTCCTAAGCTCGGAGTCGAGGTAGGTGTTTCTCTCCTCCTAAATTATAGTAATTTCAATGAATTTAACGATTTTAGGCCGTGTATGTTTAGATTCTGAAATTGAATCAGTAATTGGAATGCTTAAAGTTGAATTGAAGTGAAAAATGGTGTTGAAACTATAATAGAGTTCATGCATGTGATTAACTCTCAATTTTACTAACTAGGTGATTTGAAGAATTATGGAGCAAATCGGAATCATGTTTGAATGTCGCTGTTTAATCAGTTTAATATGTTTAATTTCTATTGGTGGTTGATATCAGGCTGTGCTTGTGCACATTGGCTTCGTGAATTAATCGATTGAAACTATTATGATGTTAAACCGAGCTTGGAAGTTGGATAGTTTGAGGTGGAACTAATGAGAATTTGAGGTCCTTGTGGTCAGTGTTGTGCGAGAGGGACCCTGGGTTATGGATTACCATGATCGTGTGGATTGGGAGGCCATGTGTGGCTCCTTGGACAGATTCTGTTGATTTAAGTTTTGAAGTGTTATGAATGTGCTATGCGTGACCCCACTCCCCCTTGAAAATGTTAAGTGATGCTATGTGACTGACTTTTGAACTAAGACATCTTTAAGAAGGGTTGTTAAAAAGCTTGTTTTTATGATTTCGAATGCTTTTAAGTGCTTACCAATTGCCTGTTAGTTTATGAAGGCGTTTATAGCCCAAAATAATCCTAAATCATCGAACTACTCAGGGAGTGACTCAATTGAATAGTCGATAGGTTTAGGAAGTTTAAAAGTGAACTAAAAGTGAGTTCGAAAATGTTTTAAGGCAGTGGCTTATGTGTGACATCTCCTTGCATTTAAAAGGATTTAAACATCTTGAAAAATGACATCTTAAGGTACCAATTATGAAATTTAGCTGATTTGTATGCTAGCTGCTTATTTACATTTCGATTGAGTTTCGAGTTACTAGCTAGTAAAATGATTACAATTTTAAGAAGCGTTTATGTTGAAAAATTGTGGAGAAACCTTGTTTGAATTATAAGCACCCCAAGCTCCTTAAGTTTGGAATAGTGGTAAGTTTGAAAATGTTTTAAGGCTTTAGTTATTATGCATTCCCCTTTCTGAGTTTCAAAAAAAAAAGAAGGTTTGAAATGAAGTGAAAAGTGGCATCTGAGAATTTTATTACGAACCTGGCTTGAATTAAATGCTAACTAAGTACCTCAAGTTCCAAATGAGCTTCAATTTATGAGTTTGTAAACTTATTACATTTATAAGAAGTTTTTAATTTAAAAACGAAATCGATTTACGAGTTAGCAAACTTATTTCGTTTATAAGAAGTTTTAAGTTAAAAACGAGGTCGATTTATGAGTTAGCAAACTTATGACGTTTACAAGAAGCTTTTAAGTTAAAAACGAAGTTGATTTACGAGTTAGTAAACTTATTACATTTATGAGAAGTTTTTAAGTTAAAAGCAAATGAACTATAAACATTTCGAAAGATTATGGTCGTTTTGTTAAAAAGTAAGATGTTAGTGAAGTAAGCAACTGAAAAAGAGAGATGAAATATGTTTTAAAGGCTAAGAAAGTGTAAGGTGATTGGCCAGACCTTGAGGGTGAGAACTGGATGCAAAGATGGCATGAGTTGTTTTCCCCAAAGGTAATGTTAGGAGCTGGATGAAAAGATGGCGTGAGTTGTTCCAGGGAACTGGACTCAAGATGAGACTATCTTCGTGTGAGCTATTGTCCAAAAATATTATGATGTGTGATGCATGATAAAACCTTGAGAGGGACTAGACCCAAGATATGACTATCTTGGTGTGAGCTGTTGCCCCACAAAGGACAATATCGAAGTTAGAGTTGCTCTGCAAAGATGTATTTTGGCCAAAAACTTATGTACATATACCCTGGCGATAACGTGAGTTATGGGTGATGATCTCACTTAGGGCAGGGGTACATCTCCCCTAGCCAGCACAATGTGATGACTTTATGCTAAGGGCATTTTTCCTAATGAGTAAGAAAAGCAGTGGGTGTTTCGCCGTTTTAAGTATTTCAAAAAAGAAAGATTTTTAAGGGCCATTCTAAGGCCTTATTGAATAAGATTTCAAAAACTCGTAAGGGTCATTAGAGGACCAGAATGAAAGAGATTTTCCTTTTCAAGAATGTGAGCCTCAAAGACTAAGTAGAGTATTTTCAAGAGAAGAAAGAAAGTTTACTTGCATGTTTTATGAATGCAATTCCAAGTGTGGTTTAAAAGAATTCTTTTAAGGGAATATGGCTATATTCTAGTAAAGCCTAGATCATTTCGGTTTTCAAAAGTGAATACCCTGCGAGAAAAAGCTCTTGTCTAGTCTTTCTTACCAACACAAGTAGTTCAGAAACTTTTCGAAAGAATTATGAGTCTTGAAGAAGCTAATGTGATTTAGAAACCATTCTTGGAATATATCATGAGTCACTTCATTGTCTAAAGTGAGTTTGAAAATGTTTTACTTAATCCTTGTTGCCTACTTGTCTATCTGCCTGAATGCTTGCTAGTAGGGAAGTTTGGTCATTAAGGGCCTGGAAATGAGTTGAGTGGCTAGAATGAAGTTTAAGGGTGGCAATCTTTCCTTGGGGACAATGATTGCCTAACATGATAGTAGAGTATAAATGTGTGATATGTGGCTATTATTAGTATTATTGCCTACAAATGGCTTTGGTTATTAAGGAGTCGGAAAATACTCACTGAGCAAGTGGTTGCTCATCCCATTACTATTTCCCCTTTTTCCTAGGTTTTCATTGTGACAGGTAGAAGATAATCTACAGATGCTAAGTTAGAATATTCCTCTACTTGAAAAGGGTGCCATGTGTTCATATAGATTCGACTTATGAATTATTGATGTAATATAATGTCTCCTAGAGTTGTAAATGTTCGTAAATTAAGTGCTCCAGTTCATGCAATGCATATTGATTATGAGTCACTCTGTATGGCATGCGAGCCAACGATCTTATTAGCCAGATGTCCTTTTAGCAAAAATTAGTTACGTTTTGGGATGTAAACTCCAGTACTCTGGATGTGCAATCCGTTGAGTTGTATCCTTTTCTTTCCCTTTATAATTGAATTTATATGGTTTTGTTGTACACCTAGCGAGTGACTCGTTGAGATATGGACTTTGACGTGCAGCCGTCGAGCTTGCTTAGAGTCCTTTATGTTTCCGTCAATTGCAGAGATTTATTGTAAGGCTTTTAGCCTGGGAAATGATCAGTTTTCAGGTGAAACTCTGTCCGTTTTGCCCTAGAAGTTAAGTAGGAAGTAAGAAACCATAATGCTCCTAGCCTTAGGGGTTAGGGGTGTTACACTTAGGCTTGAGATAATAACTCCAGTGACTCAATGGTCTGACTATTGCATAAGTTTTCTTGTTATATGTGGAATAGTTGAGCTTCGGACCATTGAGTTTTTCATTGAAATAGGCTAAGGATTTTTTGAGTTGAGTCAGAACAGCCCTAATGCCCACTCTGCTGGTATCAACCTCTAGTTCAAATAATTCCTCAAAATTAGGCAAGCCTGGAACAGGTGCCTCAGAAAGCTTCTGTTTGATGGTCTCAAAAGCCTTCTGAGCTGCTGGAGGCCAAGAGAAACTACCTTTCTTCATGCATTCCATGATTGGAGCCATGATTAAGCTAAAAGCATTGTTAAACCTTCTATAGAAAGAAGCAAAGCCATGAAAAGTCCTCACTATTATAACTGAATTTGGAATTGGCTATGATCTGGTTGCTCAACCTTGGTCTCATCTACCTGAATGCTATTATAGGAGATTACATATCCAAGGAAAACAACCATTAGAACAAAGAACTCATGCTTTTCAAGCTTCTCATAGAGCTTCTGATCTTTGAGTATAGGAAAGACTTGCCTCAAATGCTAGATATAATCTTATTCAGTCTTGCTATACACAACAATATCATTAAAATATAGTGCCATAAATAAATGAATGTAGGGCCTAAGAACTTCATTCATTAGCCTCATAAAAGTTCTTGGGGTGTTAGACATCCCAAATGGCTTAACAAGCCACTCATAAAGCCCTTGCTTGGTTTTGAATGCAGTTTTCCACTCATCCCCTTCCCTCATTCTAATCTGACGATATCCACTTCTTAGATCAATCTTGGAGAAAACTGTAGAACCATGTAGCTCATCCAACTTGTCATCAAGCGTGCGAATAGGATGCCTATACTTGATTACAATGTTGTTGATGGTCTTACTGTCCACACACATTCTCCAACTCCCACTCTTGTTTGGCACTGAGAGAGCTGGTACTGAGCATGGTCTCATGCTCTCCCTCACATAACCTCTATTAATCAACTCCTAAACCTGCCTCTGTAACTCCTTAGTTTCAGTTGGGTTGCATCTGTGAGCAAGTTTATTAGGCAAGGGGGCCGTAGGAACTAGGTCTATTTGGTGCTCAATTCCCCTTTTGCGAGGAAGGATTGGAGGAAGGTCTTGAGGACAAACATTCTCAAACTCTTGTAGTAAGGGCTGGACTGAGAGTTGTAAGGCTATGGGGTTTGATCCAGGGGCACGTTCCACCATAAGGATAGTAAATGTAGGCTTTTCCTTAGAAATAGCCTCTTAATAAGTGCTTAAAGTGTATATCATTTTAGGGTCTTTTTACAACTTGTTTAAGGAGAATTATGTGCTCATTGTCATAATTTATACTCATATTCTCGTTTCATGCTTGGGTATGTGTGCCGCCCGCGTTCCCTATTTTACGTTAAGCCGGTCGTATTGCCTTTTGCATCGTAAAATCATGTTTTTATTAACTATATGAGTTAAATTATTACCGATGCGCTTATGTGAATGATAATTTTATTAAAAAGAATATCTTAACTTCCTTCATCAAGAATATCTTAATTTTTTATTTGTAATTTAGAGTATTTCCTTTAAAATTTATCTTTAGTGACTCAAAGCATTTATCTTATTTAGGGATCTCAATTTTGGGTTCTAATCTCACAATCACCTAGGCTGTTAGAGATTGAATCGAACAAGTATCATCTATTATTATGGGTCCTCTTGAATGATTTATGAACATAAGAGTTAAGGATTCATCCCTCATGAAGTTGATATCAAAGCTAAAAACTTATCTTTTGATTGGTTATTAAATCAAACACTTTATCTCCGTTCTTTAACCAAATCCCCACCCCTTCATCCAAAATCCACCCCCCCCAAAATCCACACTTCAGTTTCACTAAATTAATCTCACTTTCCCACCTTAATCAACTCTTCTTGGTCCAAAAAAACGTAGAATAGCCTAAACACAATTTCTAACCCAAAGACAAACCTAAAATCCATTTAATAAAATCCTTCACAAAAAGCCGTAGAGTGCAGTCGCCCAAAGCCGACCGCGATCTACCCATGGACAAGCCCTAGATAGTGGCAGCTTACCTCCACAACCCCTTCTTTTCTAGAGTCGACCATGGCTCCTCCTTGGTCAACCCATGCTCTGTGGTCCCCTAATCTCATTCTAGTTCTTCATTACTTACACCAATATGGCCAATGAAAGAGACTCTTCTCATTCTAGGGACATTCCTTTTGAGCAAGCCCATGAGATAAGGAGAGATAAAGCCATCCTTTGAATATCAAGATCAAGTATAGAAGCTTAGAAATCAAATAACACAAGTGAAGAAGGCCATGAAGGAACCTACTCAGACATTTAAAATTATTATAAGGTCAAAGGGTGTTTAGGTGAAGAGAGTTTCATGATGGCTACTCCAAAATTCTAAGGCTTTGTCAATTGTTAGTTTGCTTTAAAAACCAAATCTATAATCAAGACATGGAGTTTGCTTACGTCATATGTCTATGTCAAGTTCTACAAAGATCTACTCCTTAATAAAGAACTCATGAACAAAGGACCTACCACTACTCAAGAAGTGATCAAATTCCAAACAAAGATCTACTCCTTGGTGAAGAACTCATGAATAAAACACCTACTGTCACTCAAGTGAAGACCAGCTTCGAGCAATAAGATGGGCTTATTTTAGTTTTTAATGAGAAACGGGAAAAAGAAAGCTTAGTCATGGATATGAGCTCTCCTAAAGCTGTCATTCAAAAGGATCGTTAGTAGTTCTTCCGTTTGAAGAAACTATGGGGGTTCAAAGTTAAGTTAAAGGAGAGGGGGCCATCTTGATTCTTAGGAGAAAGGTAATGAGCCAAAACCTACCTTGGAGGTTATGTTGCCTATTGTGTCTCAACCACATCTTACATTCTCCATTGGTTTGATGTGGGAATTAATGTAAACATCACCAAACAAGCTCTATTTTTCATTCTCAATAAGCAATTTTAGAGATGAATCATTGTATGGAATGTTTCCTTTGGATTCTTGTCAAGTTTGGCTTCTTGGATCATGGTTGTTAGATGATTGTGTCAGTTATGATGACCATGCCGATGCCCCGACCCTTAACCACAAAAGCCAAGGCTTAGTAGAGGCTTTGTTACCTCCACTCAAACCTCACAAAGTAAGCTAGGAAAGGATGCAAGAAAAGCCTATATATGAATAAAACATAGATTGAGCAAGAGCAAGCCATTATTTGCCATACTTTCAGTTGAATCAAACATAAGGGAGGAAATGACACCCCTACACCATTTAGTTCAATCACCTTTGGATGAATTTTAGGATGAATCCTGTTATCATGTGATACCCTTTGATAATTATCATCTACCTATTGACATTGAGCCTCCACATTCTTTTAATTTAAGTTGTGATGAGCACATTGGGATTTCCAATAAGTTAATGGGCGTTAGATACTATACATTTAATTACTTTGAAAAAAGGCCCTTTAAGAGTTTCAGGAGCCTTTATATGCTCAAGAGAGGTGGCGTTCTTAGCACATTGGGTATTTTCAAACCTAAAGAGAGTATCAAGTACTCATGATTGGTGTTAGTGGATTTAACGTTCAAATCCTTCTCAAGTGGGAGAAGTTGATACATATTGAAACACCCTTAGCCTTGTGCCAGTATTTCAACTACCTAAAAGTCACTTAATGCCAAATTTTAGCACATAGGCCCAATTTATTATGGTATTTCACCCAGTAAATGGGCTTGAAAATTGATGATCTATGACTTATTGGAAAGCTTCTTAAGTATGCTATTGGAATATGAAAATATTTCCTGTACACGTTTGCATCTTAATTCCGTAAAGTGGCAAAAACCTCATATGCACCGGTGTAAATTGTTGATGGTAAATTTGATGTATTTGGGTAAAGTTTGGTCACTAGCTAAGAGTGCCCAACTGATGTAAGTCTTAGTATAATTATTTTCCTATGATGCTATTTTAGTCCCATGTGCTAAAAATTGGAATTGCATTCCTGTGAGAGAGAAATGTTCAAGATTATGTGGAATGTGCATAAAATTCAAATTTGGAATAGTCTGGATTTTAGCACAATTTGGGGAAAATAAAGCTATGATCCTTGGCATTCCCGTACTTGAATTGAAACTACACATGCACAGGAAGAGGTTTGAGATGGCGAAACTCCTATTGTTTGAGTATAATTTTCTACAACCTTTCCTATAAAATAGAGAAGAAATTCTAGAAATTACGGCTCATAATATTTATTATTATCTTCTGATCTATTCAATACTGGAATCAAACTAGCAGGAATTCCTATACATCCCATCGTAATTCTTTTTTGTGAATTTATACTAGGTTCTATCTCATGGAAAACCTTTTTCACTCCACTTAGTCGCCGTCCTTCGAAGCCAGGATCGGACCTCTTTTCATTTGGCCCAATTTTTGATTTCTTTCTGAAGATATTTTGTAGGATCCTCATTGGACCACTTTTCCCTCTAATGCATTATCTTCCTCTCATTTTTGATATTTAAAGACCTATGCTTCTTAATGTATACTTAAATTTGATGAATGAATGAATGGAAATGGTAGAGACCATTTCCTCTCTCAAAAATCTCTTAATCTTTATCTCTAATGTAGAGTAGTGATTTTAGAGTCTTTTCTTTAAAATTTCACTTTGATAGCTCTAAGCCTTTAGGAGAGAAATTGGGGGAAAAGTGTTTATCTTATTTTTAGGCCTCAATTTTAGGATATAATCTCACAATCACCTATATTATTAGAGATTGAATACAAAGAAGAGCATCCATTGTGTTAGGTTCTCTCAAGTGATTCATGATCTTGGGAGTTGAGGATTGATCCTTCATCAACATGAGAGTCCCAAAACATGTTTAAAGCATCTTTAAAGGAAAAATATCTCACAAGCAACATGAATGCACTCTTTATGAAGCATCAAGCCAAATATAGAACCAGCTCCGATATATTCAAAGATCTCATAACAAGAACTCAATATTCTCTTGATCTCACATCTAACTTATCTTACAAGACATTAACGAAACTATAAGTCATTTGTACATATACACAACAACGAAGAGTACTAGAAAACGCATACAAGAAACTTGTGGACACATTAGGTGACAACTAGCCGCTTTACATAATCAAGAGAGCTTACACTAACTCACGAGCATGGTTCTCTTTCCTAGCACTAACTATTCACCCTAGCAATTTTTCAATTACCACTAAAGCCATCAATCTCAATATGTTTAAAGCACAACATTGTCTTGAAGTTTCTCTAGCTAGAGTACTTAAAAAACCTCACCAGAAACTCAGATACCTTGCATGTCAAATTTATAATAAAACAAGAGTTTATCCGTATCTCCAAATATCTATGGAAAATCACAAGCTACACACACACACACACACACACATGTATCTGCGTACATGTAGATATGTATGTGCATATTTATGTACATGTATGCATGTGTCTACACCGATACGTATTTATGTATGTATATCTATTTATGTATATGTGTGTGTGTGTGTGTGTGTGTGTGTGTGTAGACATATATATGTCAATGTATGTGTGTGTGCATGTGTGTGTGTGCGCGTGTGTGTGTGTGTGTGTGTGTACACATATATATGTCAATGTATGTGTGTGTGTGTGTGTGTGTGTACGTATATATGTCAACGTATGTGTGTGTGTGTATGTATATATATACGCACACATACACATGTATGCACATACATACATACACACATACACACACACACAGAGAGAGATGTGTGTGTGTGTGTGTGTGTGTGTGTACACACACACATATATATATATATATATATATATATATATTATATATATATATATATATATATATATCAGTACATATACATATACTATATATACATATTATATATATATGTGTATATATATATATATATATATAATATATATATATATATATATATATATATATATACATGTATGCTCATATATTTAAATATAAGTGCTCACATACACACACACGCACGCACACACACACACACACACACACACACACACACACACACACACACACATATATATATGCACATATATCTAAGTATATATGTATATATGTATATGTATATGTATGTATATGTGTGTGTGTCTGTGTGTGTATATATATAATATATATATATATATATATATACACATGTATATATACATATACATATACATATACATATGCATATACATATATATATATATACTGTATATATAAATATACATATATATATAATATACATATATATATATATATACATATATATTATCCACACACACACACACACACACACACACATATTATATATATGCATACATATATATATATATAATATATATATATATATATATATAATATATATATATATATATATATATATATATATATATCTATATATCTATATATCTTATATATATATATATATATATATATATATATATATATATATATATATATATATATATATATATATATAGATGCACACACACATAGAGCAAAGATCATAATCGTTTTCTTGAGGTTTTGAGATTGGAGAAGAGCGGCTTTTGCCACCAACTAGCTAATTAGATGCAAGTCCCTCCTTGAGTGGATTTGTCATGCTGCTCAGACTGGAAATGGGTCGAGTAAACTAGCCTGGGGCATAAGAGATGGTTTCATATACTGTTAGGCACACACTCTGGTAGCTTAAGCTTTCTGAGCAACTGATGTGCTAAACTATTTGTAGGAGCAGAAAGATCTTCAAAAAGATGTGGTTGAGGAATTCGATCATAATATGTCTAGAAGAATTCTTCTACAGTTGATCTTTGACAAAAGATTCTTAAAAAAATGAGAGGCCTAGTGCAGGAGAGAACTTTGCTTATACCGAATAGTAGCATAGGTAATAGAGGGTCCAGTTTTGCCTTTACAGCCTTTATTGTGTCTTGTCGGTGGAATAGGGGGTAAAGATTGCCCTACATGGCAGCTTCTCCATTTTCTTCAAGTAGTTTGGTGGAATGACTGTGGTAGTGGGAGCTTATAGACGAATACCAGTTCTTCATATGGCCATTGTCAGACCGCGAAATGTCGGAGTGTCTGTGGTTGCCTCTGTCTCAAAATTCTCTGGCTCTTCTTTTCCTTAATGGGCACGGCAACTTGGAGGCATCCATAGAGAGTCAAACCATACTCAATTGCGGATCAAAGTAAGGGCACAAAGGTCCAAAAACCTATAAAATATAGAAAAGAACCATACATAAGCGTAAAACAGGAATCAGAATGTAGATTATAACATAGTGTTCATAAATCTCCTTAAAAATACAACAAAAACGACCCCAAAATGAAGTAAATTCTAAGCAATTATCAAAGTAGGGGGCCAAAAGATATAGAATCAATGAAACCTAAAGCCTATGGTTTGATTTTAAATTGGCTTTTTAAGTGAGGGTCAGTAGCACGAGTCAAACATTCAAAACCTCTACCCGAGCCTAACCCTCATCACAGTTACGTATTCTCAATTTGAGAGTTAGGTAGGCCAGGCAGGGCCCCAACCCGTTGATTAAGTCAAAGCACGAGTAAGAAATCATTTTTCCAAAGTTTCAATAGAACGAAATAGAAACAATTTGTCCTTTTATTTTAAAACAAAACACGGATAAAACTGACTTATTTTCAGTATAAATTCATTTTCTTTCACATAATTGTAAATCACATAAAATAGGTCGAGAACGTAACTTCAATTTTAACTAAACACATTTGAAAACTATCTAAAGTCACCATGTGGGTGAAAACTCTTAGAACATCATGAAGCTCCCTTTATTTGAATCCAACATTCACTTTTAAGACATTGAATATTTTATATCGTCCAGCTCTATTTTCATATAGGTGAAATGCAAACCTATTAGACACTTAGGTTCCCGAGACACACTAAAGTCTTGGATGTTTTTTATCCTCATCATAGTAAGATTAGCTTGAGGATAACTAGGAAATCGAGAAATGGATTGGGAGCTATAGGCTTGAGAGGCATAGACTAAGCTCTTCTTTAGAACTAGGTAATATTACATCACCCTTATGTCATTCACAAACACTAAAATGTTTTTCTTTAAACAACTGTGCAAAATAAAGAGCTACCCACTTTGTTAGCTTTGTTTGGAAACTATAAGAGTCACAAAACTTGTTTGAAGAATCTTTAGAGGCACAATAGCTCACAAGCAGCATGAAAACCATGTTTTAAAAGCATTAAGGCCAAATCTACACCAACACGTCAAAAAGTTCAAGGATCTAATCATAAGCACTTATATTCCTCTTATTCTTACATCCAACTTGCCTTACAAGGTGTTCACAAGGCAATAATTCATTAATTAACAAAGACAACATCAAAAAGTAATAAATATCTCATAAAAGATAATTTTGAATGCATTAGATGACAACCACCCACTTTACATAATCAAGAAAGCTTCTAGTAACTCGCGACCAGTTTCTCTTTCTCAACTCTCACCACCCACCCTTTTACTCACCATAATAATTTGCCAATTATGACTTAAGCTATCTACTTGTGCGTATTTATAGTAACATCTGACTAAAGAGTTACATTATCATAATATCATTCCTCTATCTCAAAAAGAATTCATGATGAACAAGAGTTTACCCATATCTTGCAAATATCCACAACAAATTAGAAGCTATATATATATATATATATTCATCTCCATTATTTAACACCCAAATTTCCACATTCTTTATCACATTATCTGCCAAATACTTGATCCCAAACTTTATTTTACATAAATTCAACATTTGGCATGTAAAACTCATGAATCTTCCAAAAGAGGCATAATTTCACTCATATAATAATTTTTTATTTGAAAACACTACCAAAATCTCCGAATTCCCAAATTTCCATAGTAAAATTCTAATTTCCAATCCTTAGTCCACAATCCACTCATAATTGCTGTATTCAAGCATATAAACTCTATAAATTATTCAAAACTAATATTGAACCCGTGCTTTGCATGGGCTGGTGTAAATATGTCTTTACATTTATGGATTTAATATTTGTAATATGCTTAGTTCATGATTTTGTATTAAGAAAATATAAATTCAATACAACTTAATTTAATTAATTTGTTCTTGAGTAGAAAGAAACAATTGAACAAAAAGTATATAAAATGCAAAAGTTTGGATGAACGTCTATAATAAGAATCAAACATTAATTGCTAATAAATTCAAACAAATGTAAACTAAGATTTGCAAAACCTATTGCTAACTATATAATATTTACGAAAAATTAAGATAGTGAAGAGTAGATTGTAAGACCCCGCATTTTCGTTTTCCGTTAAGCTAGCTAAATTTCCTTTTTACGTTCTAAATTCGTATTTTTGGCAACTGTATGAGTTAAATTATTATCGATGTGCTTATGGGAGCCCATAATTTTACTAAAAAGAATTATTATTGCTATTATTCATTTTAAAGTTAATTCGTGCTATTTGTACCTCTAAACTGTATCGATAGTTTAATTTAGTCGTTTTTCGATTTATTTAGTCGCTTCCTGAATGCGAGTAGGTTGTTAACCTCAGAATTAGTTTCGAGGTTTATTAAATCGAACCTTGACATATTTGGGAATGAATAGTCGATGAAAGGCCGTATTAGGGATTCGGGTTTAGAGTTCAGGATATGAACTATACTAGCTGTGCCAATTACTGATCAGCTTGAGTCAAAAATAAAAAATAGAGAGGGGCATTTTTGTAATTGCGACCGACCCTTTTCTTCTTCCTCTACCTCGCACACCCCCCCGGAACTCCCGTGCCTCTCTCTTCTTCAGCATCTCCTTCTTCTTCTCTCTACACTCATAGCCTCAAGCGCCGATTTCCATTGATTTTTCCTCAACCCACCTCAGAATTCCTCACATTTAACCTTCCCCACCACCAAACAAACCCTTCGCCATGAAATCTGGGCAAAATTCGAGGGATTTCATCGTGATTTTGGAGAGTTTGGACGACGATTTGGGGCATCGAACGCGTACCCATGCTTGGCCATGCAATCTAGCCGGTAATTGCTCCAATTCCTCTGTAATTTGGGAGTAAATTTGTTGCATCGATTGTCCACCACGCATTCAAATCAGCGAGCAAGGGTTAGACATTTTTGGAGTCTGTTCGTGTGTTCTGGGCATGGGTTAGGGCTCTGGTCGAGTCATCAACAAGCCAAGGGTCAGGGAATCATGTCTTTCCAGCACTCAAAGCCAAACCCAGCAGCCCTCGAACAAACCTCTAGCATGGAATCGAGGTGGGTGTTCTCACCTCCTAAGCTATTACTATTTTCGAAATTAATTTTCAGCAGATTGATGTTACATGTCAAGTTAGGGTTTGCTAAATGCGTTAGAAATGCCACGAAGTGAGCTGTACCTGCTTGAGTTTGATTCATGCAGTCAATTTATGCCTGAGATTGTGATTCGAAATGAACTGTACGTGTTTAGCGTTAATTCGAATGCATGAAGTTAATTTATGCCCGAGATTGTGTGATTCGAAATGAATTATACGTGTTTAGCGTTAATTCGAATGTATGTAGTTATGGATGCCTGAGATTGTAATTCGAAATGAATTATACCTGTTTATCGTTAATTCGAATGCATGTAGTTAATGGATGCCTGAGATTGTAATTCGAAGTGAATTATATGCGTTTAGCGTTAATTCGAATGCATGTAGTTAATAGATTCCTGAGATTGTAAATCAACACGAATTATGTGTGTTTAGCTTCAATTCGAATCAATAAACGTAAATCATGCCTGGGTTGTTAATTGGAAGTAAATTAAATATGTTTAGCGTCGATTCGAAACAATGAATGTAATTCATGCTTGAGATGTTAATACGAAATTAGTTTAACGTGTTTAGCATCCATTCAAGTTAATGAGTTAATGTATGAAAAAGAATTAAAATCGAAGTTGCGTTAACGTGCTTAGCTTCTATTCAAGTTATTTAGCTAATATATGAAAAAGGATTAAAATCGAAGTCCTTTTAACGTGTTTAGCTTGCATTCGAATTGATTAACCGATGCGTGCAAATGAGCTAATTTCAAGGTTAATGAAATGTGTTTAGCATCGAATCAAGTGGATTAGCTAATGCATGTTAAAGGAATTAATCTTGAAGTTATATAAACGTGTTTAGCTTCGATTCGAGTTAAACTAGCTAATGCATGTAAACGAATTAAATTCGAAGCTATTGAAATATGTTTAGCTTTCATTCGAACCGTTTTTAGTACATTCATGCTTAGGAAAGTTACTTCGAAATGTATTGTGTATGCTTAGAATCAAATTATGTTTGATTTATTGAATAAAGTGTTGTCGATTCATGAATAAATGTGGCCATATGAACGCTTGTTGTAGCGCACCGCTGAATAGTGCTGAATGCTCAGGTAAGAACCTAAACTTCACCCCCTTTTTTTATAAGCTAATAGGATAATATGTTGTGATTAATGAATCGATGAATCGAGTTGGTAGTTGGATGGTTTGAGGAAAGAATCATAAGCGTTCGAGGTCTTGTGGTACGGTGCTTGTGAGGAGGGAGTTCGGGTTGTAAAATTACCGCAATCGTGTGGATTGCGAGGCCATGTGTGGCTTAATGAATATTGATATGAAGTGTATGAATGTGCTATGTGTGAATCCCCTTTTCCCTTAATGTGTTAAGTGACATTAAGTGAACAGTTTTTGAAATGCAGACAAGTTTAAGAAAGACTGCATGTTTTCATGATTTCAAATGCTTCTAAGTATTTACCAATTGTCTGGTGGTTTATGAAAATGTTTGTAGCCTATAAGAAATCCTAAATCGTCGAACTACTCAGTTAGTGGCTCGACTGAATAGTCAATAGGTTTAGAAACTTTAAAAAGTAAACTAAAAGTGGATTTGAACATGCTTAAGGCTTTGGTTTGTATACGACCTCTCCTTAAGTTTAAAAGGATTTAAACGACCCGAAAAAGAGCACCTTAAGGTGCTAATTATGAAGCTTAGCTTATTTGCATGCGTTTTGCTTACTTAAGTCGCTATTGAGTTTCGATCTACGGTTTAGTAAACGTGTTATGTTTATAAGAAACTTTTAAGTTTAAAGTGAAGTCGTTTTAAGTATTAATTGCCTTTATAAGAAGCTTTTAAGTTTAAAAAGGAAGTCGTTTTACGAGTTCATAAACGTATTATGTTTATACGAAATTTTTAAGTTAGAAATGAAGTCGTTTTGCAAACCAGCAAATGTTTTACGTTGATAAGAAGCTTCTTAAGTTAAAAACGAAGTCATTTTACGATTTAGCAAACCTGACAGGTTTAAACGAAGATTTCAAGATGAAAACAAAGTCGTTTTACGATTGAGCAAACCTAATACGTTTATACGAAGATTTTAAGCTAGAAATGAAGTTGTTTCATGATTTAGCCAACTTATTATGTTCGTACGAAGCATTCAAGTGAGAAACTAAGTCGTTTTACGATTCAGTAAACGTATTACGTTTATATGAAGCTTTTAAGTTTAAAGCAAAGTTGTTTACGTGTTAGCAAACTTATAGCGATTCTAAAAAGCTTTTAAGCTATTTATGAGGTCGATTTATGACTTGGCAAACTTATTTCGTTCATGAGAAGTTTTAAGCCAAAAACGAGTAAACTACAAACATTCAAGAGGTTATGATCGTTTTATTTGAAAAGTAAGTTTTCAGACAAGTAAGCATTTGAAAAAGAGAAATGAAATACGATCTTAAAGGCTAAGAAAGTGCTAGGCAATTGGCCAGAGGGTAGGAACTGGACTCAAGATATAAGTTATCTTGGTGTGAGCTGTTCCTGAAAACTGGACACAAAGATGGCGTGAGCTGTTTTCCCCCTAAAGAAATGTTAGGAACTGGGCTCAAGATATAAGTTATCTTTGTGTGAGCTGTTCTTGGGAACTGGACTCAAGATATGAACTATCTTGGTGTAAGCTGTTCCCCAGATAAGTTATGATGTGTGACGCGTAAGAAAACCTTGAGGGGGACGGGACTCAAGATATGATTATCCTGGTGTGAGCTGTTGCCCCACAGAGGATAGTGTCGAGGTTAGAATTGCTCTACTAAGACGTGTTTTGGCCAAGAAGTTAAGTACGTATACCCCGGGGGTAACGTAGATTAAGAGTGACGATCTCACTTAAGGGCGGTGTTGACCTCCTTAGCCAGCACAGTAAGATGTTTTTAAAGGAGATCTGGCTTTTTGCCATTCTAATCAGTTCAGGAAAGAAAGGAAGTTCTTTTAAAGTAACACGAGCCTCAAGAGGCTAAGTAAAGCGTTTTAAGAAAAGAAGAAAGCTTTTAAATGTACGAAACTTGCATAACTTTTATGAACATGTTCTGAATATAGTTTAAATGAAGCTTCTAATGAAGTATAGCTACATCCTAAGTAATGCATCGTACATTTGAGCTTTTCAAGGTACTTATCTTATGAAAGAATGTTCTTGCAAAGCCTCTCTTATAAAATTGGGTATTTTAAGAGCTTTTAGAAGAGTTGTAAGCATTAAAGGAGTTAGCATGATTTATAAACTGTTCTTTGTATATAATGAGAGTCACTATGTTTTCACAAGTGTGTTTGAAAGCATCATATTCATCCATGTGCTACTTGATTAAGTGTCTGAATGTTTGTTAGAAATGAAGATTGGCCATTAAGGACCTAAGAACGAGTTGAGGGGATTGAATGAAGTTTTTAAGGACGGTAATCTTTCCTTAGGGACTATGATTGCCTAATATGATAGTAAAGTATAAATGCATGATATGTGACTATTATTAGTATTATTGCCTGCAATTGTTTTGGTTTTGAGGGGGTTGGGGGGCACTCACTGAGTGTGTGGTTGCTCATCCCACTACTCCTTTCCCTTTTGCGCAGGTTTTCTTTATGATAGGAAGAAGTTGAGTCAGATAAGTCCAGAAGGAACCTATTCTTGCTTGCAAGGCATCGTATGTGCCCATTTGAATGGATCTTACGTGTTTAATGAAGTCATCTAATGTATTCTTAGTTTATAAAGGTCTGTGAATGATTATTCTCGTTCATGTAATGCATACGGTATAAAGGTCGCTCTGTATGGCTACCTGAGTCAACCATCAAGTTTGTTAGATGTCTTCTTGGTTTAATTTAGCTATGCCTAGGGATGTAAACCCCAATACTCTGGTTGTGTGAACCGTTGAGTTGTATCTTTTACTTTTTCTGTATTAATGAACTATTTTATTTGGTGTACTCCGAGCGGGTGGCTCATCGAGTTATGAACTCCGGCGTGGGGCTGTTGAGCTATGTTTTATATGTTTACGCTCCCGTTAATCTACAGGGACTTATTATAAGGCGTTTAGCCTGGAAACGGTCAGTTTTCAGAGGAAACTCTGTCTGTTTCATCCCAGAATTTAAGTAAGAAGTTAGAAAAACGTAATGCTTTTGGTCTAGGGGCTGGGGGTGTTACACATGGTATCAGAGCAAAGGTCCTGCGACCATAGGCCACGACCTGGGTCATGCATTTCATATAGTCTCCTAGGAACACTCTGTGGTTATGTGTCATATGTTTTGCTTGTGTGCAAATGTGAGCTTTGTATGATTGTTACTGCACTTAAGTAGTTATGTATGGTTCGAGAAGGTCGATTGAGTAAAAGTGGCGAGTTGTGCGTTAATATAAGAGCCAAATAGCTCTTCCCACACCTTTAAGTGACGTGGTGAGTACTTCAATGGTGCAATATGTTCCTAACGTGCTAACTGACTTCACTGATTGACTTTTAGGTGATCCGGTAGAGCCAATAGGATGTATGTGAGTCGTGTGTTAGGAAGTGAGTCCAATTCACTTGTGTCGTGTGAGCTAAGTGATGTTTCAAATGATAAGTGTTTTCTTCGTGCGCTCTAATAAAATGATCAATAGTTCAAGCACGTCAACTAGACTCAAGCGATTGAAAATTCTTTTATACGCTCGTCTTTGCCCCCTAAAGTACGATTTGCTCCTCGGGCCCCATAATGGAGTGAGTACATGTAGTTAATAGTCGGTAGGGATAGAGCTAAAGGTAGTTGGACTATTTCTAGTTTGAAAATCTAGAGATTTTGAAAGTTAAGGTCCTTTCTAAATAGTGAGTTAAGACCCTTGCTTCGCATTGAAAGATTTCTAATTATGTAGTTAGGCTTTAATGCCGCATTTGAAGGCTTGCATTTGCTTTGTATGACGTTTAAGCCTATGCTACTGTCGTAAGTTTCTATGCGCAACTGAATGTTTTAGATGTACACCTACCGAGATACCTATAGTGCTTGATCTGTCAATGATAAGTTATAAGTGATTAAGGATTACCTTTCTTGTCTGAAGATTTCTTTAGATAGTGCCCCTTTTGCGTAGATTCTCAATTGTTAAGGGAACGAAGCGAGAACCCTATTTATACGCGTGTCAATGTGATGGTTGTGATATGGTCTTATTTTGTTGCCAAAGTGTTATCCTATATATGTGTTATTGACACTTTGGTGTGGAGTTTTCCTTACACCCTTACATGTCACTACTGTCGCCCTCGAGTCAGCTAGGCATCATGCTTATGGTAACATGGAATGCCATTTTTATTATAGGCTTGAAAGTTCCCCAACCATATTAACCCTATCACACCTAGAGTGGAGATGTAAGGAATGACCTGACGGATTTTGGAACTGTTATACCACATGCATTACCCTGTTACCTTATAAGGCAACAATTTGTATCTTTCAGCATTCTCTTAAGCATCAACACCAAGGGCAGAGGCCAGAGTACATCAAGATAGAAGGCAGAGCCACCCCCATGTGTGTTAAAAGTTCCTTGAACCTCTGCAATTACCCTATGAAACAAATAGGTCGTAAAGTCTCAATGTATGTCCGCTACACCAGTAACGCCAGTGTTCTTCCCCCTTGTTATTTGACTAATGGCTAGTCTGTAGTTACTTCGGACAAGCCCAAGACATACCTTTGACCCTAGAATGCTAATGAGGAATGATATTGTCTATACTCGTCTAGGTGACTTTTGTACAACATTATTGTGAACCATTGTGTTTTACAGCATGCTATGTTTTCATAAACATTTGGAAGCCTATATCGTTATATGAAATGGCATGTATGGTTATTCGTGTGTTTCATAAGTGAGAGGTATAGTAAATAAACCATTTGGTACATGTTCAATTTATTTCTAGTTAAGCTATGTAAGAGCAACACTAGGTATGTGGATCCGGTGTTAAACCCGCCACAACCAAGAAGCCATGTATCAACCTCCCATGAACAATTAATGCATGGATACGTACAGGTCTATTGCTGAGTACTGACCCACATCCCTGTCACCTAACTTCCCAAGTTGCTTCCTTGCATGACTAATGGGTTGTGTATTTATCCTCTTGTAAGTTGTGTACCATGTGTGTGTGATGGATTGATTCATGCTGCATGTGATTCCTGGTTTGAAAACGTTGAGTTATCGATTTCATATGATGTCATTATGCTAAGGTGATCCTACGTGATGCTTTGAGTTGCTCTTATCACTCTAGAGTGTCATAGGGTCTCAGAGTTAACCGTTATGATCCTTGTTCTTTGCAGCGTGACGTCAAACCTTGGACGCCAACCCATAGCGATGCATGTGCATAGAACTCCTTGTCATGATACGAGTGCTGTGTAGGTGATTCAAGTCCTTGTCCCTTTCGAAATGAGTTTAATATGGTTTTCCACGCCAACTCATTTGCCTCTCTTCAATGTGATTTGCCCTCAGCGCCTAAATAGAGTGAGTAGACGCTTGAGGAGGATTGGCGAATAGGAGATTGGATACCATAAGCCATTTTCCTTTGATTTAAAAGAAGTAATGTCTGGAAAATGAAGCCTTTTGAAAACCTATCAGGTAGATCCTAGTCATGTGTGCGCATTCTGGGAAAGACCGAGCTTAGATCTAGAATTTCGGAGACGAAATTCTTTTAAGGGCGGAAGAGTGTAAGACCCCGCATTTCCGTTTTCCGTTAAGCTAACTAAATTTCCTTTTTACGTTCTAAATTCGTATTTTTAGTAACTATATGAGTTAAATTATTATCGATGTGCTTATGGGAGCCCATAATTTTACTAAAAAGAATTATTATTGCCATTATTGATTTTAAAGTTAATTCATGCTATTTGTGCCTCTAAACTGTATCGATAGTTTAATTTAGTCGTTTTTCGATTTATTTAGTCGCTTCCTGAACGCGAGTAGGTTGTTAACCTTAGAATTAGTTTCGAGGCTTATTAAATCGAACCTTGACATATTTGGGAACGAATAGTCGATGGAAGGCCGTATTAGGGATTCGGGTTTAGAGTTCAGGATATGAACTATACTAGCTGTGCCAATTACTGATCAGCTTGAGTCAAAAATAAAAAATAGAGAGGGGCATTTTTGTAATTGCGACCGACCCTTTTCTTCTTCCTCTACCTCGCACACCCCCTCGGAACTCCCGTGCCTCTCTCTTCTTCAGCATCTCCTTCTTCTTCTCTCTACACTCATAGCCTTAAGCGCCGAATTCCATTGATTTTTCCTCAACCCACCTCAGAATTCCTCACATTTAACCTTCCCCACCACCAAACAAACCCTTAGCCGTGAAATCAGGGCAAAATTCGAGGGATTTCATCGTGATTTTGGAGAGTTTGGACGATGATTTGGGGCATCGAACGCGTACCCACGCTTGGCCATGCAATCTAGCCGGTAATTACTCCAATTCCTCTCTAATTTGGGAGTGAATTTGTTGCATCGATTGTCCACCACGCATTCGAATCAGCGAGCGAGGGTTAGACGTTTTTGGAGTCTGTTCGTGTGTTCTGGGCATGGGTTAGGGGTCTGGTCGAGTCATCAACAAGCCAAGGATTAGGGAATCATGTCTTTCCAGCACTCAAAGCCAAACCCAGCAGCCCTCGAATGAACCGCTACCATGGAATCGAGGTGGGTGTTCTCACCTCCTAAGCTATTACCATTTTCGAAATTAATTTTCAGCAGATTGATGTTGCATGTCAAGTTAGGGTTTGCTAAATGCGTTAGAAAGTCAAGAAGTGAGCTATGCCTACTTGAGTTCGATTCATGTAGTCAATTTATGCCTGAGATTGTGATTCGAAATGAATTATACATGTTTAGTGTTAATTCGAATGCATGAAGTTAATTTATGCCTGAGATTGTGATTCGAAATGAATTATTCGTGTTGAGCGTTAATTCGAATGCATGTAGTTATGGATGCCTGAGATTGTAATTTGAAGTGAATTACACGTGTTTAGTGTTAATTCGAATGCATGTAGTTAATGGATGCCTGAGATTGTAATTCGAAGTGAATTATATGCGTTTAGCATTAATTCGAATGCATGTAGTTAATAGATGCCTGAGATTGCAAATTAACGCGAATTATGTGCGTTTAGCTTCAATTTGAATCAATAAACGTAAATCATGCCTGAGTTGTTAATTCGAAGTAAACTAAATGTGTTTAGCATTGATTCGAAACAATGAATGTAATTCATGCTTGAGATGTTAATACGAAGTTAGTTTAACGTGTTTAGCATCGATTCAAGTTAATAAGTTAATGTATAAAAAAGAATTAAAATCGAAGTTGCGTTAACGTGCTTAGCTTCTATTCAAGTTATTTAGCTAATATATGAAAAAGGATTAAAATCGAAGTCCTTTTAACGTGTTTAGCTTGCATTCGAATTGATTAACCGATGCGTGCAAATGAGCTAATTTCGAGGTTAATGAAATGTGTTTAGCATCGAATCAAGTGGATTAGCTAATGCATGTTAAAGGAATGAATCTTGAAGTTATATAAACGTGTTTAGCTTCGATTCGAGTTAAACTAGCTAATGCATGTAAACGAATTAAATTCGAAGCTATTGAAATATGTTTAGCTTTCATTCGAACCCTTTTTAGTACATTCATGCTTAGGAAAGTTGCTTCGAAATGTATCGTATATGTTTAGAATCAAATTATGTTCGATTTATTGAATAAAGTGCTGTCGATTCATGAATAAATGTGGCCATATGAACGCTTATTGTAGCGCACCACTGAATGGTGCTGGATGCTCAGGTAAGAACCTAAACTTCACCCCTTTTTTTATAAGCTAATAGGATAATATGTTGTGATTAATGAATCGATGTATCGAGTTGGTAGTTGGATGGTTTGAGGAAAGAATCATGAGCGTTCGAGGTCTTGTGGTACGGTGCTTGTAAGGAGGGAGTTCGGGTTGTGAAATTACCGCAATCGTGCGGATTGCGAGGCCATGTGCGGCTTAATGAATATTGATATGAAGTGTATGAATGTGCTATGTGTGAATCCCCTTTTCCCTCAATGTGTTAAGTGACATTAAGTGAACAGTTTTTGAAATGTAGATAAGTTTAAGAAAGATTGCATGTTTTCATGATTTCAAATGCTTCTAAGTACTTACCAATTGTCTGGTGGTTTATGAAAATGTTTGTAGCCTATAAGAAATCCTAAATCGTCGAACTACTCAGTTAGTGACTCGACTGAATAGTCAATAGGTTTAGGAAGTTTAAAAAGTGAACTAAAAGTTGATTTGAACATGCTTAAGGATTTGGTTTGTATACGACCTCTCCTTAAGTTCAAAAGGATTTAAACGACCCGAAGAAGAGCACCTTAAGGTGCTAATTATGAAGCTTAGCTTATTTGCATGCGTTTTGCTTACTTAAGTCGCTATTGAGTTTCGATCTACGATTTAGTAAATGTGTTACGTTTATAATAAACTTTTAAGTTTAAAGTGAAGTCATTTTAAGTATTAATTGCCTTTATAAGAAGCTTTTAAGTTTAAAGAGGAAGCCGTTTTACGAGTTAATAAATGTATTATGTTTATACGAAACTTTTAAGTTAGAAATGAAGTTGTTTTACAAACCAGCAAACGTTTTACGTTGATAAGAAGTTTCTTAAGTTAAAAACGAAATCATTTTATGATTTAGCAAACCTAACGGGTTTAAACGAAGATTTCAACATGAAAACGAAGTCGTTTTACGATTGAGCAAACCTAATATGTTTATACAAAGATTTTAAGCTAGAAATGAAGTTGTTTTATGATTTAGACAACTTATTATGTTCGTACGAAGCATTCAAGTGAGAAATTAAGTCGTTTTACGATTCAGTAAACGTATTATGTTTATATGAAGCTTTTGAGTTTAAAGCAAAGTTGTTTACGTGTTAGCAAACTTATAGCGATTCTGAAAAGCTTTTAAGCTATTTATGAGGTCGATTTATGACTAGGCAAACTTATTTTGTTCATGAGAAGTTTTAAGCCACAAACGAGTAAACTACAAACATTCAAGAGGTTATGATCGTTTTATTTAAAAAGTAAGTTTTCAGCCAAGTAAGCATTTGAAAAAGGGAAATGAAATACGATCTTAAAGGCTAAGAAAGTGCTAGGCAATTGGCCAAAGGGTAGGAACTGGACTCAAGATATAAGTTATCTTCGTGTGAGCTGTTTCTGGAAACTGGATGCAAAGATGGCGTGAGCTGTTCCCCCCCTAGAGAAATGTTAGAAACTGGACTCAAGATATAAGTTATCTTCGTGTGAGCTGCTCCTAGGAACTGGACTCAAAATATGAACTATCTTGGTGTGAGCTGTTCCTCAGATAAGTTATGATGTGTGACGCGTAAGAAAACCTTGAGGGGGACTGGACTCAGGATATGATTATTCTGGTGTAAGCTGTTGCCTCACAGAGGACAGTATCGAGGTTAGAATTGCTCTACTAAGACGCGTTTTGGCCAAGAAGTTAAGTACGTATACCTCGGGGATAACGTAGATTAAGAGTGACGATCTCACTTAAGGGCAGTGTTGACCTCCCTAGCCGGCACAGTAAGATGTTTTTAAAGGAGATCTGGCTTTTTTCCATTCTAATCAGTTCAAGAAAGAAAAGAAGTTCTTTTAAACTAACACAAGCCTCAAGAGACCAAGTAAAGCATTTTAAGAAAAGAAGAAAGCTTTTAGATGTACGAAACTTGCATATCTTTTATGAACATGTTCTGAATATAGTTTAAATGAAGCTTCTAATGAAGTATAGCTACATCCTAAGTAATGCATTATACATTTGAGCTTTTCAAGGTACTTATCTTATGAAAGAATGTTCTTGCAAAGCCTCTCTTACAAAATTGGGTATTTTAAGAGCTTTTAGAAGAGTTGTAAGCATTAAAGGAGTTAGCATGATTTATAAACTGTTCTTTGTATATAATGAGAGTCACTATGTTTTCACAAGTGTGTTTGAAAGCATCATATTCATCCCTGTGCTACTTGATTAAGTATCTGAATGTTTGTTGGAAAGAAAGATTGGCCATTAAGGACCTAAGAACGAGTTGAGGGGATTGAATGAAGTTTTTAAGGAGCGTAATCTTTCCTTGGGGACTATGATTGCCTAATATGATAGTAAAGTATAAATACGTGATATGTGACTATTATTAGTATTATTGCCTGCAATTGTTTTGGTTTTAAGGGGGTTGGGGGACACTCACTGAGCGTGTGGCTGCTCATCCCACTACTCCTTTCCCTTTTCCCCAGGTTTTCTTTACGACAGGAAGAAGTTGAGTCAGATAAGTGCAGAAGGAACCTATTCTTGCTTGCAAGGCATCGTATGTGCCTATTTAAAGGGATCTTACGTGTTTAATGAAGTCATCTAATATGTTCTTAGTTTATAAATGTCTGTAAATGATTATTCTAGTTCATGCAATGCATACGGTATAAAGGTCGCTCTGTATGGCCATCTGAGTCAACCATCAAGTTAGTTAGATGTCTTCTTGGTTTAATTTAGCTATGCCTTGGGATGTAAACCTAATACTCCGGTTGTGTGAACCGTTGAGTTGTATCTTTTACTTTTTCTGTATTAATGAACTATTCTGTTTGGTGTACTCCGAGCGGGTGGCTCGTCGAGTTATGAACTCCGGCGTGTGGCCGTTGAGCTATGTTTTATATGTTTACGCTTCCATTAATCTACCGAGACTTATTGTAAGGCATTTAGCATGGAAACGGTCAGTTTTCAGAGGAAACTCTGTCCATTTCATCGCAGAATTTAAGTAAGAAGTTAGGAAAATGTAACGCTTTTGGCCTAGGGGCTGGGGGTGTTCTTATAATCAAAGACAAAGGCAATTTAAAAACAAAAGAATTCTACTACTCTCTATGTTCTATCATCATTGAAAATATTTAAAAGAAATGAAGGAAGGAAGCTAAATGAATGAAGAAGGAAAGAAAGGAATTAAGATGTCAATCCACTCAATCATGTAATCCCCTTTTATACTAAATTTTCGGCTATTCTAGCTTTCGTTAATGTCTTTTGATTTGCTTTACATTTTGATTGTACAATTTATGGGCTAATACAATGGATTGACGACTATTATATTTTTGGTAGTAATTAATGTTTTAATGGTACTTAATGAATTATAACGTATAATATATAAATAAAGAAACGAATCCAAGCAACTCTTCATATACCTTATTTGTCTTCTTATTGTAATTTTGCATTTATGTGAATATTGCTCAAGAACAAAAGAAGTTTTAACTGCCTTAGAATAAAAATGAAGCTTCAATGCTAAAAAGAATTGACAATACATTTAATTGTCAACTTTAAAACCCAACTCTAAAACCCGAAAGTAAACATTGTTTGCATACCCCTATTTATCGAGGTATAGTACCTTCCCCTGCTATGTTGTACGTATGTTTACATAGTTACTACTACTTGATTTATTAGTACTTCATATTTTATTCTCTGCTGCTTATCATTATTTTCTCTCCATAAAATGTTTTTACAAAATCCTTCTTCTACAAAATATTTTTACACAATCTACCTTTGTGGATCTTTTGGAATCAGCCTCCCTACGAGTAGGGATGCTGGTAGAGGTAAGGTTGCCTATATCTAGATCTCCTCAGACCCCGCAAAAGTAGGACCCATATTGGGAGGTGTTATTGTTGTTGTAAAACCCCAAAATAAGTATATATATGATTGTATATATTCTCCAGTCAATCCAAAATCATTTTAGTTCAAATTAGTATAAATATTGGGAGAGAGTTACCCACTTTGAATTTTGAGTGAGCAAGTGATTAAATTGTAAGTAAGAAGATGGTTGTTGGGTCTCCTTTTCTTCTCTGTCTTCCTCTCACGTTCTCCTCCTCCTCCTCATTCTCATCTTCTTCCTCCTGCTCCTCATTCTTCTTTTTCTCCCTTCCTCTTCCCCTCTCTCTTTCTAACTATTGTTATATGTGCATTGTGAGAAAATTCTTTCTTTCTGCTGAGCTTAACTCCCCATCCACACTTTTCTTTTTTATTTTTCTTCCTCTTTCTTTCTTACCCACTGATACCTCAGTTACTCCTATTTATTGAATACAATGGCTAAATTAATATAACCCTTGTAATTAAACTATAAGAATTTTTACGGCCCTCACACTCTCCCCCACTTCAAGAAATTTCATCCTTAAAAATTGGATACATGTAGTGAAATGGGATAGTTCTCTCGTATCTCCGGCTTGGGCTCCTAAATTGTTTCGGCCACTTTATGGTGTTTCTCGCATCCTTTTTGTCCCTTTTAGGAAGCACAAAAGTTCCTCTATAAAGGTAAGATTCTCCTTAACATGGAGGGGCACATAGTGGATAATGTATTATGAATCATATGCCACATACGGAAGTTATAAACATAGAACAACTCATGTATGTCTTGGAAAGAGGATGGTAAGGCTAATTGATAAGCTATTAACCGACCCCACTCCTTGTAAGATCTCAAATGGCTCAAAGAACCTAGGCATAAGTTTACCTTTTTGTCCAAATCTCACACTCCATTTGCAGAGTTGAAACCTTTAGAAACACATGGTCCCCTCCTTGAAACACCAATGGCCTTCTTCTGGTGTTTGTATAGCTCCTTTGTTTGCTTTGAATCACTTGAAGTCTTTTTCGAATGGCTTTGACCACCTCCAAGGTTTGGTCAATCAACTCCATCGTAGATGGCTCTCTTTGTCCCACTTCATCCCAACAACTAGGCGTTCTACGTTGCTGTCCATGGAAACCCTCAAATGTTGGCATAACAATGCTAGTGTGATAATTATTATTGTAGGCACCACTAGAGATAGATTGCCATCCCACTTACATGCATAGTTTAGGGAACAAGCCCTTAACATATCTTCCATACCTGGATTATTCTTTTCATCTACCCATCAGACTGAGGGTGGAAAGCTATGCTTAGATGCAGTTCTATGCCCAATAGCTGCTTAGAATCCATTCTAAAATTTATATATGAGCATAGTATCAAGATATGACATGATGCTAAAGAGCACAATATATAGTTTGACTATACATGGATGTATAAAGCAACAAGATACTTTGAAGTAAAAATGATCTTAATGACAACAAAATATGTCTTTAGCTAATTTGTGGACCACTACCTAAATGGCATCATGGTGTTTGGAGGTTTTAGGTAGAACAGTGATGGAATCTGTGGTGATATGCTCCCTTTTCCATATAGGGATTGATAGGGGCTAGAGTAAATCGATTGATTTTTGGTGCCCTATTTTCACTCTCTGCTAAGTCAAGCAGTTCACCACAAAATCTGCCACATCTCTGTTCATCGTAATCCACCAAAGTGAGTTTCCAAATCAGGGTGCATCTTAATAATCCATGGATGTGCAGTGAAAGTAGAGTTATGCGTCTCATTTGTCACTTCTCTCTTTAGTTCTAGAACATTTAGCACACATAACCTTCATTTGCACCACCCCCCCTTTAAGGTGAAACTCTTTGAACTTGCATTTGATATACCTTTCTTCATTTTTATTAGCTTAGGGTCTTCACTTTATCGATCATTGATTCTATCCACTAGGGGTGACGTTACTTGTAGTGCTTATAACGCCCCCAACCCCTAGGGTCAGGAGCATTAACGACTTCTTAAATCCTACCTAAATCCTCGGGAGAAATAGACAGAGTCTTGTCTAAAAACTACCGATTTCCCAGGCTTAAAGCCTTGCATTAAATGTCTACAATCAATAGAAGCATAAAGAACTCTAAAATAAGCTCAATGGCTACATGTCGAAATTCGCAACTCTACGGGCCATTCGCTTGGAGTACACCAAACAATATAGTTCAATAATAAAGAAGGAAATAGAAGATACAACTCGACGGATCACACATCTAGAGTACTAGGGTTTACAACCCAAAATGTAACTAACTTCAGCTAAAAAGGACAACTGGCTAATTAGATGGTTGGCTCACATGGCCATATAGAGCGACTTCTAGCAATGTATATTACATGAACTAGAGTACTTTGTTTACATACATTCACAACTCTAGGGATACATAATATTATATCGTTTAACTCTTAAGTCTACTTCTATATGTGCATATATGACACCTTTTCAAAGTAAGGGTAGACTCCACCTTGACATAGGTAAATTGGCTTCTGCTTGGCACAATGAAAACCTGGGAAAAAGGGGAAATGGTAATGGGATGAGCAACCACACACTCTGTGAGTATTTCCTAACTCCTTAATAACCAAAACAATTTTAGGCAATAATACCAATAATAGTAACATATCATGCATTTATACATTATTATCATATTAGGCAATTATAGTCCCCAAAGAAGGATCATCACCATATATACTAGCCACTCAAGCTCATTTCTAAGCCCTTGATAACCAAACTTCCTTAATAAACAAGTATTTAGGTACATAAGCAAGTATATAACGAGGATAAAGCAAAAGTGCTTCCTAATACTCAAATCAAAAACGCGGTAACTCATGTTTTCCTCAAAGAACATGCACATTTAAAAACTTATATGCTCGATGCATTACAAGGATGTAGTCACACTTTATTTGAAATTTCATTCAAACTATAGTTGAAATCTCATTCATAAGATATGCACAGGATATACACCGGAAGCTTTCTTTCTTTTTTTTTTTAAACACTTTACTTAGCTTCTTGAGGCTCACATTCTTTAAAAAGAAATCTCTTTCGTATTGGTCCTATAATGACCCCTATAAGCTTTTCGAATCTTATTCGAACTGGCCTCTAATGGCCCCTATAATTCTCTTATTTATCAGGAAAACATATTCTCTTTTCAGGCGTATGATCTCATAAGGTGCTGGCTAGGGGAGATCTACACTCGCCTTAAGTGAGGTCATCACTCAAAAATCACGTTATCCACGGGGCATATGTAATATAACATTTAGCCAAAACACGTCTCAGCAGAGTAGCTCTAACTTCGATATTGTCCTCTGTGGTGGCAGCAGCTCAAACCTTATCTTGCATCCAGTCCCCCCTCAAGGCCTTATCACGTGTCATCGAACATTACCTTTGGGGGAAATAGCTCACGCCCTATCCTGCGTCCAGTTCCCACCCTCAAGGTCTTATCACATGTCATCAAACATTGCTTTTGGGGGAAACAACTCATGCCTTATTCTGTGTCTAGTCCCCACCCTCAAGGTCTTATCACATGTCATCAAACATTACCCTCGTTAGGATCTTCTAGGGTTCCCACTTCTGGGTCTAACTCCCTAGGCCTGCCAATTGCTTAGCACTATTTTAGCCATTAAAATCATATTAAATCCTTATAGGTTAAAAAGAATTCACTATCTCGCATAGCAAGTTTCACCTTCAAGTGAATCTCGAATCATTTCTCTTTAATAGTTGCTTACTTCTTTAAAATCATGCTTGTCTAGCCAAAATAGTCCATAACCCCACTAATGGTTTATGTTTCTTTCATTTTGAACCTAAAAAGCATTCTCAAAATCACATTGAGTTTACTAACTCGCCATTCGAAACTTAAAGTAATTGGCTAGCATACAATTCAAACTAAGTTTCATAATAAACACCTTCAGTTGCCCTTTTTCGGTTCGTTTTCATCCTTTTTAAACTCATAGAAGGGGACTCAAACAAACCAAAGGCTCAAAACATTTTTGAACTCGCTACTAGTTTGCTTTTTAACTTCCTAAACCTATCGACTATTCAGTTAAGTCACTCACTGAGTATTTCGACGATTTAGGATCTTTTAGGCTACAAATATCTTAACAAACAAATAGACAACTGGTAAATGTTCAAAATGTTTGCAATTATGAGAACAAGCCTGTCACGACCCTTTTTGAGGATGTCTGAGTTCAAAATTTGATCATATAGTATCCTTTAACAACATAAAGAGGGAAGGGGTCCACAAGCAGCACATTCATTACACTTAATAATTCAACTTGGCAGAATAAGCCACACATGGCCTTGTAATCCACACGATTGCTGCCAATCACAACCCAGGCTCCCTCCTCACACAACATCGACCACAAAGAACCTCAAAAACTTTCATTAGTTCAACCTCAAGTCATCCAACTACCAACTCCGTTTCAGTTTCACAATCATAGCACTTATTCACAGACATCATGATGAAATGAGTAATAACGACATATTAACTTACCGAGCAAGCAGCACTCATCGAGCGACACAATGCGGCATATATAAATATATATATCGTTAGCTTAAATAAGGCCCTCAGCGGACCGAACTGAACTAACATGGCATGAAACTAGCTTTGTATTCATAATTCACAATTAGCGAAAAGCATATCCAATTCATGTTATTTTCAAAAGCATAATCTGGTCACATTAAGGCTTTCGAGTCTATTTTAATATAAACAAGGTTATTAGGTAATTTCAAGGACATTTTAAACATGATTAACCAAGTTAGCACGCATCGATTTAAAGCATTATTAGGTCGTTTCAAGGGCATTCTCAAACATGAACTAACTAACTTAACATACGTCGATTCGATGCATTCTTAGGTTGTTTCAAGGCCGTACTCAAACACGAACTAACTAACTTAACATTCAAGAATCCCGAAATCAGCATCATAATTATAATTACCCAAATTTTCGTTCTAAACCCTCTAAATGCTCATTACTAACTCCGATTCAGACATGCATCAACTAACATCAGTAAAATTTGTTGCGAATTAATAATAATTTAGGAGGCGAGAAACACCCACTCGAATCCATGCTAAGGACCCAATTCTTAGGCTAATTCGGCTGATTTAAGGCTGAATTTTGGGCCTCTCGACCTTGGATGCGCTGAACTTCACCCTCTCTAAGCAAGCATGCAAATGGCAGGGGGTTGACCTGGAGGAGGGGAGGGTGGCTGTTTCGGTGTGGTGTCGTGAAAGGAGGACTAGCAGTGCGTGGCCGGTACTACTCGCAGCCGGTTTGCCATCACCCGATCAAGCCGCTGTGGACCTCGTCCTCCCCCCCTCTCTCTCTCTCTCTCTGTGTGTGTTCTTGTATTTAGGGCGTCGAGGTTGCTGTGCAAACCTGGCGGTCGCCAGGTGTGGCACCATTGCCGTCGCCATCTCTGCGCCACCTGGCCCGCTTCTCCCTCGCTCTCTCTTGCGGCACAACCTCCCTTCTCTCTCTTGGTGGTTCGCTAGGAAGGGGGTTGCAGGGAACCCAGATGGAGAACCCCCTTGTGCCTTTTTCCTAGAAAAGGAAAGGGCATTCGGCCCCTTTTGTCCTTTTTCTATTTTTATTTTTTTTATCTAACTTTGCTGTTTTGGGTAATTGTTTAATGTCACTTAATAAATTGACCCTGATGCTAATCAGTCTAGCCTCGTTCAATCTCAACCTCGAACATTCTCAGTCAGCTTACCAATTTTGCGTAATCCTATCTTGGCTACCTAGTTATCGAATTCACTAATTCTATGAAATTGAATAGTTAACTAAGAAAATTTAATAAGATTTACTCACATAATTATTGCACCCAGTTATCACACAGAAAGTAATCCAATATAACTAATTCAATCAAATAAGTTAATAAAAATATTAACTTAAATGCTTAGCCTAAGGTTAAAAACCCCGGCTGTTACAGTGCTGCGAAATTTCCTTTATCTCATGGTAAGGCAATTTAAATTCAAAGCTCTTCCACTCCTTTTTGAGTCTCTTTTCTTGAGTAATTGGACAACAATTGAATCTGTTGATTTTCTGCATCACCTACCATGTTTGCCTTCCTTAGATTGTACTTAATTTCCATAGCACAGTCCGTTAGGAGTGCTAATCACCTTCTTTGCCTCACGTTTAGCTCTTTTTGTGTGAAAAGGTACTTAAGGTTTTTACAGTAAGTGTAAATATCATATCTTGCTCCACTATTGTATCTCAACATTGCCATAGTTATAGCACTATTTGGTCGTCCACATAGACAGATTGAATTTAATTACTCGTACCAAACCACTAAGCAAATCTAAAGTTAATCTAAATTAAATTAAATTCCAAAAATAGCAAGTAACGTCACAAAAATCGTAATCTAAATCATGAAATTGAATTAAAAACTATAGGAGAGAAGAAAGAAATTACCTCGACTACTTAGAATTAATAGATGTAGAAAATCCAAACCTTGACTAAGAGATCACTTCAAGACTTCAATATCCACTATTGACCCCAAAGAGTAATAGACAGTAGAACTTTGAATAAGAGAATTTTTGGGAAGACGAAAATTGAAACCAATAAATTTGAATTGAAACTAAAAGTAGAAAACTTAAGTTAAAAGTAGGACTTAGGAGAATTGAAACTTGAGAATTCAAATTCAACTTGAAAGAATTTTAGGAATCACAATAATCTCTCGAATTCTAAAACTAATGCCATAAGAGAAAGGAAGAGAATTTGATGATCTACTAGCACCCCTAAGGAGCCTTATTTATACTAGTGTCAAGCCCCCCATCTTTCCTAATTATAATAGAATTCCTAATACACAAACTAGTATTCAACTTTCCTAATTGCCATTGATTTCCTTTTCCCTCCAATTTTCCACCATAATAATCTACTTGCTAATTTTCTTTGGAAATAAGTAAGCCACCGTCAAATTCTAGTCTACCAAGATGGCCTGGACTGCTGTCACCTAATGGGTTGGACAACGCTGATCAATGAGCTACTGAGCTCCTAGAACCAGAACTGGGCCGCCGATAAGACAAGCTCACATAGAGCTGGGTGCAACTAGAGCTTCTTCTTGTGCTGGTCTTTATTCACCACGCTCTTGGTTTGGGTTGTGGGTAGGTAAAGTAGACTAATGGCCTCAAAGAAAAACCCAAGCAAGCTGGACTTCTTCTTTCATTAGGGCGACTGGACTTCTTTTTTTTTTTTGGGGCAGGTGTTCTGGCCCAAAGCATGTGCTATAGGGCGGAAGGTGCTGCTGGACCATCTTCTTCCCCTTCTCCTTTCTCCCGTTCTTTTGCTGGGTTGGGCTGCTAGCTGTGGGTATTGGTTTCTCCCTTTCTTTTTTCTTTTTTGTTTAAATGTTGTCATTGTTGGGTGTTTGACCTGAGCCATAAGACCAGGTTGAAGACAGGCCGCCAGTCGGGCTGAGATAGTACTGGGCTAGTTTTTCTCTTTTTCTTCTTTCATTAGGTTGGGTCTTATGATTGGGACCAGTTAGCTATATTCTGGCTCGATTTATGTTCTCCTGATTTGCTTTTCTTAGTTGTGTGCCTTTCTACATACATTATTTCATTGGATTGCTGTTTCCTACAAGAATTAGAAAACCAAGTAGAATCCAAAAATAACCTTGATTATGAGTAACAACTAAGTAATTAGATGTACTTAAATGGATACCTTTGATGACCAAATAAATACTTACACACCAAGATTTTGCTCGTCCTCGAGTAAAATAAAAGCAAGGAAAATCCTAACCTAAGACGCCTAATTTACTTTCATAGGAATCATGATTGCACTTAGCACGTGTGATAAGCCCTTTAAATGCCTTGCTCCTCTAGTGGACGAGTGTAGGCTCATGAGGGTTTGTAGAACATATATGTACAATATATTTGAAAATGAAAAAGAAAAAGAGAACTAAAAATAGAAAATCTTTTTAAATTTTTTAAATGTATAAGAAGATGTAAAAGGGAAAAACTTTACATACTTGATCAACAAATCACTCTTACAACCCGAATATAAGATCATACATAAGCACAATGTACATATCAACACTCTTAAAATCTAAGCATGACACGCATACACTGATTTTTCACCCCACAAACCATCAAAACTATAAATCCATCCTCAGTGTGGTGTAAAGGTGTACCATCACCCGAGGAGTTAAGCTTACCAAGGTTTGACTAAATCCTGTTTGACTAATTTATTGACTTCTTGACTTGGGAAGCACACTTTTCTAGTAGCAATATTGTCTCAAGGAGTAGCACCCAGTAGCGCATGCCTCAAAGGGTTACTTGTCATTCCCGACACTATACTTTTTATTTTTTTTCTTCTCTTTTTTCTCAAGCTTTTGGCAACATAAGAAAGACTGGCAGGAAAATCAAACCATTAATGCCAAAAACCCTAAGATAATGATGATATATAACTAAGGATTATACTCTACATTATAATGAAATGACGGAGGTAGAATTGGGATATGGAGTGACACACTTTCAATTAAGGTCTATCGTGTACACTTTATTATATACAAACTAAGGACAGGTCACGAGGGGACACAGTTAATCAAGATATTACAACTCCCTAAAATCACACAAAGATAGAAAATCTTTTTAATTTTTCAAAACGTTTCCCTTTTTTTAAGAAATTTTTTGAAGCATAGCTTCCCCTCACCCACACCAAGATCACACAATGTCTGCGTTATGGGAAAATGAGCATATAGGGCACAACATAAAAGAAAAGATCAAAATAAAAGAAATATACACTCCGTATACAAGGGATATAATGACAACATCACGTCGGAGAGTAAATGTATCTGAACTACCTCACTACCCATAAGAAATCACTAGGTGGTTCATGGGGCATCAGACACTCCACATCCTTCTATGTAGGGAGCTCCATGAGTTATTTCGATCTTTAATTGTTAACCTTTTGCTTCGCTCCAGAGCTACGATCCTACATCTCAACTGCACTATAAGGAAAAACATAAGTAATAACAAAGGGACCTGGCGAATGGGATCTGAGCTTACTTGGGAATAGGTGAAGCCTCGAATGATACAAGAGTACTTTCATGCCTAGGGCAAGGCCCTTCCTAAGAATCCCTTGTCATGAATCAACTTTGCCCTCTTCCTAGACAATATAGCACTTTCATATGCCTTAGCTCAAATCTCCTATAACTTACTCAACTACAACCTCTTCTCTTCTCAAGCTACAGCAAGATCACAGTTGAGGGTCCTAACCCCCCACCAAGGCTGATGCCCAAGCTCAACTAGGAGATGACAAGCTTCCCACAGACAACCCTCTCAGGTGACATACCTAAGGCTATCTTCGAAGTCATCCTATAGGCCCATAAAGCATCAATAAACTTGTCAGCCTAATCCTCCCTATTCCTGTTGACAATTTTCTCCAAAATCAGCTTGATCTGCTGATAAGTGCTTGAAGTGTATATCATTTTAGGGTCATTTTATGCTATTTTTAGAGAAAATAGTGTACTTTATGTTATAATGTTTACTCCTTTTTCCGTTTTACGCTTGGATATGATTCTTTTCTATGTTTGCAGGGTTTTGGACCATTTTACCCCATATTTGATACTAACTGAGTACATTTTGACTCCCCATAGGCACCCCTAGGTTTCCACGCCCGTGGAAGGAAGAAAAAATAAAAGAATGTCGAGCTAATGGCCACTACGGATGGTCTGTGCTGAAGGCCATGATTCATGGTGTCCTCTTTCTCCCGAGGCTATTTGTTTTCTCGCGTTTGTTCGACCTCCAGTAGTTTTGCTATAAAAGGGGTTGTTTGCATCCTCAATCCATGATCCCATCTATTCCATTTTCTCCATACTCCATTCCATTCTAATTGGATTACGATTTAGATTTAGAGAGAGTTGGGAGCAAGTGAAGGTGAAGATTGCAAGGATTCTAGGTTGGGTTTGCAACGATGGTTCAAGAGCGCATCGACTGAGCAATTCCTCTTTGTTCTCTTGTCTTTTTTCTTTAGATTTTTATGCTTTCAGATTATTATTGATTTTTATATTAAGTTTTGGATTGTTAATCTTGGAATTGAGTTGAATTCTTATGAATGAATCAATTCTCATTTTGATCTGAAAGTGCTTTGGATTTGTTGGATTTATTCAATTGAATCTTATATGTTGATTTGGTAGTAAGAAACTTAATCAATTTCTTACTTATTTTAGACATTTGCTAAAGAACTGAAAGGTGAAACTAAATATTGAAAAACTAAGATTTGACTTACGTGTGTGGAATCTTGAGAAAGACTCACTGTTTAAAAAATCACTAAATTTGATAATTGCATTCTTAATGCTCTTAGATTAATAAAAAACCCTTGAGACATGACAGTTGATTAGATTTAAGAATTTCATTCCATCTTGGAATAGGAGTTTGATAAATAGATTATTGATTTTAGAATTATCCATCTAAAGAAGAGGCGCTTGACTTATTCTTGGGTTAGAAAATTGCTTGATTTGATTAAATTGCTTGATTGTTTACCTATTAGATTAGATAAGTAACATAGTTAAATTTTATTTTCAAATTTAGGATTCACTTAGCTTATATTAAAGGGATAAAACCCAATAGATCAACCTAGTCCTTATGGCAGAGGACCTTGATTTGCTACAATGCCATCGTGTGCTGGCGATCGTACCGAGTTTTTGCTGCTGCTGTCGGGGACTACTGTCGAATATTGGGTTTTTCTCGATAGGTTTGACTAAGCATTTTGTTTTTCTTAGAAAAAAACCAAAAAAAGAAACTAAGTTATTGGCACTAGGCATGTAAATAGTTTGAGTTCCTTTCTTTGTCAACTCATTTCCTACATGATTCATGGGGTATGTTCATTGAATTATTGGAGTTTGGAGTGTTGGTGAACTTATTAGTTACTTGGTGCTTTGATTGGTTGCTCCCAAGTCGTTTGGCTAGTAGCTCCACCTTGCCTAATTATATTTGTCCACTCCCTTCCCTTAACCCTTCTAACCCACAATACAACCCATATAAAGTCCTCTTAATTGCCATGTGCACATTGCAGTTTTAGTGGTAGAGAATTTGAGAGTCTTGGCAAGCATATGATAGATTGCATTTTTGGAATGAGTCTTGAGTGAACCTATGCTGTATTTCAAATAAATGAGCAGGAGTGTTCCACATTTCCCAAAAGTGAGGTTCTATCGGTCCATTTGGCTCTAGTCAATTTCATGTGCTCGCATGACATGCTTTGTGATTCTTTGGGGCTGATCAAGTTTGGTATCGAGCTTGTGATCTTGTACTTTTTTGAAAACCCTCTCCTCCTACTAATTTTGAAATGTTTTACGCACTATTTTTGGTTTCTATTGATTAATACTCTCGCTTTTGTGATATGCTATGACTTGCCTACTTTAAGAAGGTTGTTATGTTTAGAGTCTTAGATGTATCTCCCCTTGTTCATTTTCTCTAGTGTTTGCTTGAGGACAAGCAACGATTTAAGCATGGGGGAGTTTGATAAGTGCTTAAAGTTATATCATTTTAGGGTCCTTTTGTGCCATTTTTAGGGTGGATCGTGTACTTTATGTTATAATTTATACTCCTTTTCTGTTTTACGCTTGGGTATGGTTCTTTTCTATGGTTGCAAGGTTTTGGACCATTTTACCCTAGATTTGATCCCAACCAAATATATTTTGACTCCCCACGGACACCGCTGAGTTGCCATGCCCGTGGAAGGAAGAAAGAACAGAAGAATGTCGAGCCAGTGGCCACCACGGATGGTCCGTGGTGAAGGCCACGGTCCGTGGTCTCCTCTTTCTCCCGAGGCTATTTGTTTCTTATGTCTATTCAACTTCCAGCAGTTTTGCTATAAAAGGGGTTGTTTGCATCCTCAATCCATGATCTCATCCATTCCATTTTTTCCATACTCCATTCCATTTTAATTATATTAGGATTTAGATTTAGAGAGAATTGAGAACAAGTGAAGGTGACGTTCTAGATCGGGTTTGCAACAACAGTTCAAGCGCACATTGGCTGAGCAATTCCTCTCTCTTTTCTTCTGTTTTCTCTTTATATTTCAATGCTTTCAGATTATTATTGATTTTTATGTTAAGTTTTAGATTGCTGACCTTGGGATTGAGTTAAATTCTTGTGAATGAATCAATTCTTCTTTTAATCTAAAAGTGCTTTGGATTTGTTGGGTCTATTCTGTTGAATCTTAGATGTTGATTTGCTAGTAAGAAACATGATCAATTTCTTGCTTGTTTTAGATATTGGAACTGAAAGGTGGAACTAAATGTTGAAAAACTAAGATTTGACTTACGTGTGTGGGATCTTGAGAAAGACTCATCGTTTAAGAAAGCCCTAAATTTGATAATCGCATTCTTAATGCTCTTAGATTAATCAAAAACCCTTAAGAAATGGTACTTAATTAGATTAAACAATTTCATTCCACCTTGAAAAAGGGGTTTGATAAATTGATTATTGATTTTGGAATTACCCATCTAAAGAAGACGCGCTTGATTAATTCTTGGGTAGAAAAATTGCTTGATTTGATTAAATTGCTTGATTGTCAGATAAGTAGCATAGTTAAATTTTATTCCCAAATTTGGATTTACTTAGCCTATCTTAAGGGGATAAAGCCTAATACATCAACCTAGTCCGATCCTTATGGGAGACGGCTTTGATTTGCTATAACGCCACCGTGCACTTGCAGCCGTATCATCTACTGATTAGAGAGCTCAACCTTTATACTGGTTTGGGGATGATAAGGAGTTGCTAGGTTATGGATAATAAAGTACCATCTCATCAACGAATCATAAGATCGGTTGCCAAAATATGTACCCTGATCACTAATAATAGCATGGGACATGCTATACCTAGAAAAAATGTTTTTCCTCAGAAACTTCACCACAAGTTTAGCCTTATTAGTCCCTAGGAGGATAACCTCAATCCACTTAGGTACATAATCAACGGCTAGTTAAATATACTCATTCCCAAAAGAAATTAAAACGGTCTCATAACGTCTACACCACCGAGATCAAAGATCTCTACTACAATGATGGGTGAGGGGTATCATAACCCTCCCAGTGATGTGACCCAACTGCTGACATCTAGGGCATCTCCTACAATACTCATGGGTATCTTTGAATGATATAGGACAATAAAATCCACATTGAAGAACCTTTGTTGCCATCGTTTTCCTAGTAAAGTGCCCTTCACAGGCTTGGTCATGGCTGAAAGACAAGACACTCTTAAGCTCATAATCCGGGACACATCTCTTAACAATCTGTTTAGAACAATATCTGAACAAACAAGGATTATCCCAAATATAGAATTTCACTAAGTGAACAAATCTATCCCTATCATGCTTATTCCAACCCTCAAGAATCATGCTAGTAACAAGATAGCTCATAATATCAACATACCAAGGATCAAACTAAAGCACAAATAACTGCTCATAAGCCTAGGCTTATCATTCCTTTTTGAAAGAAGGTGCTTAAGTGTAACATGATCAGTAAAAACATGACATGAGAACCAATCAAGTAAGGTCTAAACTTTTTAAAAGCAAAGACCACAACAAAGAACTCTGTCTTAGTCACAGTATTGTTTATATAGGCATCGCTTAATGTGTGGCTATCATAATACCTCAGACGGGGTTTCTTATTGACGCTGTTCTAAACCAACCCCAATAGCATTGTCAGAGGCATCACACATCAAGTCGGTGAGAGGATGTAGAATAGGAGCAGTGGTTAGGGCTTCCTCCAACTTAGTAAATACTTCTAAACACTCCGCAGAGAAGTGATAGGGAACATCCTTAGCTAGAAGGTTGGACAACCGTTTAGCCATCTTATTGCAATCCTTAATAAATCTGCGATAGAATCTAGTATGTCCAGGAAAAGATCTTTCACAAACGTGAGAGGGGGAAGATTAGCAATTAAATCAATCTTGGTATTGTCAACCTCAATACCATCACTAGAAATAATAAGGCCTAAGACAATCCCTCTATTCACCAAAAAGTGACACTTTTTTCGATTCAAGGTCAAATGCTTTTCCTCAGACCTTTTCAAAACTTTTTCCAAATTGGTCGAACAATTATCAAGAGAAGATCCAAATATAGAAAAATCATCCATGAAAATCTCCATACAATGTTTAACCAAATCAAAGAATACAGAAATCGTGCATCTCTAGAAACTAGTAGGGACATTACATAAGCCGAATAGCATTCTAATGGAGGTCTATCATGCTAGCCTAATGTGTAAGTCCAATTTAGTTAAGGTAGTCTACATTTTCTAGCCAAAGTCCAAAGAATGACCCATATTTTGCTAGGGCCCCAAACAGAAGGTGCCGGGCTAAAATAAGTGAAGAAGCCCGATTTTGTGTTCAAAATTACTTAGGCCACATTGAGGTCTGATTCCATTATTTTTGCATATTTTGGTTCTCCAAGAAGTTAACTATCAAAGTCTAGCCAAGAAATTCAAGTTAAACTAGGTGTAAAATGAAGAATTAAGGCATTTTTGCAAAAATGGTACTGGATTAGACCCTAACCTGCGTGGCTCTATTCAATGGGCTTTTTAGCAACCTAAAGCTGATTTAACCCTGATTTCTTAATAGGGATGTTTGTACACATTCTGAAGTTTCCCCTCAAGCAAGGAAATCAAGCCTAAATCAGTTCAAAGCAAGAGACAGGAGCTACACAAAAACCAAGCAATTCCAGTCCTTGGACCCGGTTGGTTGTTCAGTTCGTTATTCCCATTTTTTAGCCCTCCAATCAAATCTTGACGCACTATTTTTGGTTAAGGGTAGTTAGAAACACCATTATAACCACTTTTGGGCCTAGTAAAGTGTACAACCACTAGCAAGCAAGGAAGAAAAGGCAAGCACATTCAAATTGGCTTGTCGTAAAGAGGATGTTCCCAACAGCATTTTTCTCTCTTTCTTATGTTCAAGCAACCTTGTTAAAGCTAATTGAGGTGCTGAGGGAAGAGTTTAGTCTTTAACCTTTTGCTTAGCTAGACTCGTTGATTGTAATTAGCTTAGTTAATCTTACTTTATACTGAAATTGCATATAAGCTAGTTTTAAGGTTAGTTAGAGGTTTTCTAAGCATCAAGAAACCCATAATATTTTTGTAGGCAGCAGAAGGAATGTGTATAAGGAAGGTAAGTAGCTCATTTTGTATTCAAGATGTTTAGCATTGAATAAGAAGTTGAGCTTTGCTCCTTAAACTAAGCTGAAGTAGTTAACTTGGTTATCCTAACTTTGGTCAAGTTAGGTGGTGTTCAGGTGAGTCTTAACTGTTGATTAGATGGTGTTTCTATATCCTAATTAAGGTTAAGGGCCTTAATATTATTATTGTGGTGTTTTTGTATGCAAGAATCAAGCTTAGAAATAATCTATTATCTTACATTGCATTCATATTCACCTTAAACTTAAAGGTAAGATCAAGTTATTCTTAGTTGTTCGTTGCAATCTTTTGAGTTTAAGTTAAGTTCGTTCGTGTATCCCTCAACTTTCATATTAGAGCTAAGTTTCTCCTCGGCCTTGCAACCACTCCTACATTTCTAGAATCATTCCTAAACACATTTCCAAACACATTCCCCAAATCAGATTCAAACACATTTAGTTATCACCATGAGTGTGAGCATGAGTTTAGAAGAGAAACTTGAAGCTATTTTGAAGAACAACCAAACTATTTTAGCCTCAAATCAAGAGGTTAAGATTCTAATCAAGAACGCAAAGCTCAAAATGAGCTTTGAGAAGGTATCTTTGTGAGTTAATGAAGCAAAAGTAAAAGATGTATGCTAGTCTCACTGGTTCTATTCACGATGAGGAAGATGAGCCTACTAAGTTCTTCTAGTGAGGAGGAACCATTTAGAAGCGTAATGAGAGAACGAAGGCAACCCACTAACTCTAATGACTTTAGAGTTGAGATTCTAAAATTTGAAGGTAAACTTGATCCAGATGAATTCCTGGAATGGTTACACATGGTGGAGCATATCTTTGAGTATAAGGATGTTCTAGAAGATAAGAAGGTTAAGTTGGTTGCTCTTAGACTTAGGGAATATACATCATTATGGTGGACAAACCTTTGTGCTAAGAGAGTGAGAAACCAAAAGAGCAAAATCAAAACTCGGGAGAAAATGAAGGCTCAGCTCAAGTCACGGTTTCTGCCCCCAACTTACATCCAAGATAGCTATTCCCAACTCCAAAACCTAACCCAAGGCAGCCTCAATGTTGAAGAATACACAAGAGAGTTTGAAAAACTCTTGATGAAATGTGATATTCAAGAACCAGAAGAGCAAAACATATTAGGCACTTAGGAGGCCTTAAACCTAAGTATGTTAATGTGGTAGAATTACAATAGCATACAACTTTTCATGAAGTTTGTGTCCTTGTTAACAAGGTTGAGCAACAAAGGAAGTTGAGGCCCTTCAAACATGAGTTTACAAAGCCTCCACACTGGAACCAACCCTTTAACATGAAGAGCCCCATTTCACTTCTTAAACATACGGTTCCACCCCCTTTCACCCCATAAAGAACCCAAGCATCACAAAAACATCCAACCACCTCCGAATAGACCTAATCCTAGTCCCTTAAGCACTAGAGGATGCTTTAAGTGCCAAGGGCTTGGACACATTATCACAGACTACCCAAACCGAAAGGTTATCACCTTTGGCTAAATGGGAAGCCGTGAAAGCACATGAGATTGAGGAGAAAAAGGAGGAAGATGTAGAGGGTGATCTAGAGGAAAACCAAGAGGAAGTTGAGGAGGAAGCAGATGAAAGTAAGATGCTAGTTTTAAGGAGAATTTTATGTGGCCAGAAGAGAGCAAAAGATGAGCAAAGAGAGAACATATTCCATTCTAGGTGCACGGTTCAAGGGAAGGTTTGTTCAATGATTATAGATGGAGGGAGTTGTGCAAATGTTATTTCCCTTAGTATGATTGAGAAACTAGGCTTGCAAGCTATAGCCCATCCCCATCCATACAACATCCAATGGCAAAACCAAAGCAATGGGTTACAAGTTAATTCCCAATGCCTAATCTCTTTCTTTGTTGGAAAAAACTACGAAGATGAGTTATAGTGCGATGTTATCCCCATGGATGCGTGCCATATCTTGCTAGGTAGGCCATGGTTATATGATACGAAGGTGATGCACAATGGTTTCTTAAACACATACTCATTTTCCAAGGGAGGGAAAAAAATCACCTTAGTGCCATTATCCCCATCTGAACTCCACAAAAGCAAACTTCAAAAATAGCTAGAACATTCTAATTTGTTACTTACCATTAACAAACCTCTTTTAAAAGCTTCCTACCATGAGTTTAGAGCTTTTAAAGAGTGGATATTGAATGTTCAAGAGGAAGCCGAAACCCCCTCACCTAGCCATCCTTTAACCATTTCCTTACTCCAAAAATTTAGCTATGTATTTCCTGAAGACATGCCCTCAGGTTTGCCCCCATAGACACATCTAGCACCACATTGACCTTATGCAAGGATTTGTCCTTTCTAACAAGCCTGCTTATAGGATGCACCCCAAACAAACCATGCAGATTTAACATCAAGTTGCGAAACTAATGTCCAAAGGGCTAGGACGTGAGTCTTTAAGCCCTTATGCCATACCTGATTCATTAGTTCCAAACAAGGATAGAAGCATGCGTATGTGTGTGGATAGTTAAGCTATTAACAAGATCACCATCAAGTATAAGTATCCTATACCTAGACTTGAGGATATACTAGATGAGTTGCATGTTCACAAGTGTTCTTTAAGATTGATCCATGGAGTGGTTACTACCAAATCAGAATCAGAGAAGGAGATGAGTGGAAGATTGTCTTCAAGGCTAAAAGAGGATTGTTTTAGTGGCTTATCATACCATTTGATCTTTCCAATGCCCACGTACCTTTATAAGGTTAATGACCAAGTATTCAGACCTTATATTGGTGAGTTTGTGGCTTTCTACTTCGATGATATTATGATTTACAGTAAGAATGAACAAGAGCATCAAGACCATCTAATTCAGATTATGTTGATTCTTAACATGAGAAGCTATTTGGAAACCTAAAGAAATGCACCTTTTTGTCACATGAGCTGACTTTCTTGGGTTATATTGTTACTCGTCATAGAATTAAGGCAGATGAAAGCAAGCTAGAGGCTATTCAAACATGGCTTATTCTGTAAAGCATTCATGATGTACGTAGTTTCCATAGACTTCTTTCTCTTACAAGAGGTTCATAAGGAACTTTAGTATAATTATAGCTCCTATAACAGAGGTTATTAAGGGTACATCATTCAAATGGACCTCTAAAGCCTAATCTGCCTTCGAAGAAGTCAAGAAGAAGCTAACTCAAGCACCCGTCTTGCTTTGACGTGCTTTGAAAAGGTTTTTAAAATTGAATGTGATGTATTCGGTGTTGGTACAGGTGGTGTTCTTACTCAAGAAGGAAAGTCATTGGCCTTCTTTAGTGAGAAACTGTGTGATTCAAGATGAAAGTATTCCACCTATGATAAGAAGGTTTTATGTGATTGTGCGATGCTTAGAACACTGGAGTCATTATTTAGTTACAAGTGAGTTTATTTTGCATTCTGATCATGAAGATTTGAAGCACATTCAAGGCCAACACAAGTTAAACTCACGACAAGCAAAATGGGTTGAGTATCTCTAGTCTTTTCACTTTACAATCAAGCACAAATCAGGAAAACTAAATCAAGGAGCCGATGCACTATCACGGAGGTATTTGCTCTTATTTTAGTGCTTACGTTCTTGGGTTTAAGCATCTAAAGTGGTTGTATTCTGATGATGAAGACTTTGAAGAGTTGCATTTCAGTTTATCAAAAACACTCCAAAGGTGATTTCTTATTACAAGAGGGATTCTTATTCAAGGGTGCATGCTTATGTATTCCAAACTGCAATACTCGTGAACTCTTGATTAGAGAAGTATATAGAGGTTCATTAGGTGGCCATGATGGTGAGAACAAGACTATTTCCATGCTAAGAGACCATTACTACTGGCTAGGAATGGACAAGGATGTTTAGGACATCTTGAGGAGGTGTAGTACTTGTCAAGTGGCTAAGAGTCGCTCCTTACCTCACGGCCTATACACACCTCTACTAGTGCCCACACTCCCATGAGTTGATGTAAGCATGGATTTCATTCTAGGCTTCCCTAAAACCTAAAGAAACAAGGATTTAATCTTTGTTATGGTGGATAGGTTCTCCAAGATGGCGTATTTCATTCCCTGCAACAAGACTAATGATGCCACGCATATTGTAGAGTTGTACTTCAAAGAGGTGATGAGGTTACACGGTATTCCTAGATCCATAGTTTCTGATCGGGATGCCAAGTTCCTTAGCGATTTTTGGATCACATTGTGGAAGAAATTAGGTACCACATGTCATCTACAAATTGATCGATAGACTGAGGTTGCTAATCAACCCTTAGGAACACTCCTAAGAGCTTTAATTAAACCTCATGGCAAAGCTTGGGATTTGCTACCAGCATATGCTAAGTTTGCATATAAGAGGGCTCCTAGCAAGGCTACTGGTCTTTCCTCATTCAAAGTGATCTATGGTATTGATCTCCTTAGTCCACTTGATCTCACTCTGCGACCATTAGATCAAAAGCCTAGTGTGGATACTACCAAGAGGGTAGAAGAAATCTAGAAGTTCCATGAGCAAGTCAAGGGCAGAATTAAGAAGGGTAATGCATTATATCAAGCCCAAGTAAACAAGCATAGTAAAAGGAAGGTATTTCACCCAGGTGACCTCATATAGAATCACCTAAGGATGGAACGTTTTCCTTCAAAACACTAGAACAAGTTGATGCCAAGCGCTTAAGGCCCATTTGAGGTCTTGGAGAAGGTAAATGACAATGCTTATGGGGTTGATTTACTAGGTGACTAGGGTGTATCAGCCACATTTAATGTGGCAGATTTGAGCCCGCACTTGCTAGACGACTACCTAGCCGATTTGAGGTCAAAATCTTCCCAACAAGAGGAGGATGATGGAGGTCCATCATGCCAGCCTAATGTGGAGGTTGAACTCAGTTAAGGTAGTCTACATTTGCTAGCAAAGTCAAAAGAATGATCACATTTTGCTGCACAAACAGAAAGTCCTGGGTTCAAATTAGTGAACACACCCAGTTTCGTGTTTAGAATTACTCAGGCCTCTTTGAGGTTTAAGTCTATTATTTTTGCATATTTTGGTTCCCCAAGACGTTAACTATTAAGGTCAGCTAAGAAATCTAAGTTAAACTAGGTGCAAAGTGAAGACTCAAGCCATGTTTGCAAACTGGGTTGGATTAGACCCTAATATGCCTGATTCTGTTCAACATGAGTTTTAGGCCACCTAAAGATGATTTAACCCTGGTTTATTAACAGCAGGTTTATACACATTCTAAGGTTTCCCGTCAAGTAAGGAAATCAAGTGTAAATCAGTTCAAAGAAAGAGAAAGGAGGTGCACCAAAAACACTTGAGAGAATGTTAGTTGAATTTATTTAGGCAATTTAATTCGTTTCGAAAGAAAGGATTAAATTCAATTTGATTGCAATTCGTTGAATCATTCTATCTATGAAAAGTGCTTGCTTAAATCTATGATCCAACTCTTTACTTAGTGAATCAAATTCCTAGATGTTTTACTTTGATTGATTTCAAAATAGTTAATTGGTTTATTTAAATTGATTCTTTTGAAAAGATTGATCACTTAGCAATTTCAATAGGTCATTGACTCGATAGATTACTTTGGTCCCTGAGAACGATCTTTTAATCTATACTACGATAGCCATGCATTTGCAGGCATGTTAAGTTCCACGGTCTTGATGTCTTTTAATCTATGAAAACCTCAGTTTAGAAACCATATGATACATATCAAAACTCCCTTAACCTTGTGTCAAGATTTCATCCATCCAAAAGTCACTTGACACCAAATTCCAGCCTGTACTCCTACTTTATCATAGTATTTCACCTAGTAAATGGGGCCCAAAATAGGTGATCTATGACTCATTCGAAAGATACTCAAGTATAATTTTGGAATGTGAAAATATTTTCAGTAGATGTTTGCATTCAAATTCCTAAAATGGCAAAAACCTCAGACGCACCAATACAGAGTTTTGTCGTTAAATTTGCTGAAAGTGAAAAAAGTTTGATTACTACCAACGATTCCTAAGTTATACAACATTTAGTTTTAAGTATTTCCTAATAATGTCTATTATGGCCGTAGGTACTGAAAATTAGCATTGGATTCCATTTAAGAAAAAAATAGCCACGATTACGTGGAATGTGCATCCAATTCAGTTTTTAAGCAATCTGAATTTTGGCATAATTTCAGAAAACGCAGTAGTAATGCTTAGCATTTTCATATGTAAATGAAACTATGTGCATAAGGAAGAGGCTTGAAATGGCAACACCCCCATTATTTGAGTGCAACTGTCTAGAACCCTCTTAGGGAATGGGGAAGAAATCCTGGAAATTACAGTACATAGCCTTTGTCATCATCTTTGGATTATTCATTTATTTCTTAAGATATATTGTGGGATCCTCATTAGTCCATTTGCCTCATGAATTTATTAGCTTATTCTTCTCATTCTAGGCATTTATAGACCAAGTCCCCTTAATATATACTCAAATTTGACGAATGTATGAATTAAAAGGCTAGAAGGCATTTCCTCCATCAAAAATATCTTAATTTTTTGTCCGCAATTTAGAGTATTTCCTTTAAAATTTATCTTTAGTGACTCAAAGCATTTAGGAGAGAGACAGAGTGGAAAGTGTTTATCTTATTTAGGGATCTCAATTTTGGGTTCTAATCTCACAATCACCTAGGCTGTTAGAGATTGAATCGAACAAGGAGCATCTATTATTGTGGGTCCTCTTGAACGATTTATGAACATAAGAGTTGAGGATTAATCCCTCACGAAGTTGACATCAGAGCTAAAAACTTATCTTTTGATTGGTTATTGAATCAAACGCTTTATCTCCGTTCTTTAATCAAACCCCCACCCCATCATCTAAAATCCACCCCCTCAAAAATCCACACTTCAATTTCGCCAAATTAATCTCACTTTCCCACCTTAATCAACTCTTCTTAGTTTAAAAAAACTAGAATAGCCCAAACACGATTTCCAACCCAAGGACAACCCTAAAATCCATTTAAAAAAATCCATCACAAGAAACCGCAGAGCGCAGTCGCCCAAAGCCGATGATGATTTGCCTATGGTCAAGCCCCAGATAGTGGAAGCTTATCTCTACAACCCCTTCTTTTTTAGAGTCAACCATGGCTCCTCCTTGGTCAACCCATGCTCTATGGTCCCCTAATCTCATTCTAATTCTTCATTACTTACACCAATATGGCCAATGAAAGAGACTCTTCTCATTCTAGGGACATTCTTTTTTAGCAAGCCCATGAGATAAGGAGAGATAAAGTCATCCTTTGAATGTCAAGATCAAGTATAGAAGCTTAGAAATCAAATAGCACAAGTGAAGAAGGCCATGAAGGAACCTACTCAAACATTTAAAATTATTATGAGGTCAAAGGATGTTTTGGTGAGGAGAGTTTCACAATAGCTACTCAAAAATTTAAGGCTTTGTACATTGTCAGTTTGCTTTAAAAACAAAATCTATAATCAATACATGGAGTTTGCTCAAGTCATATGTATATGTCAGATTCTACAAAGATCTACTCCTTGATAAAGAACTCATGAACAAAGGACGTACTACTACTTAAGAAGCGATCAAATTCTAAACAAAAATCTACTCTTTGATGAAGAACTCATGAATAAAACACTTATTACTACTCAAGTGAAGACGAACTTCGAACAACAAGATGGGCTTATTTTAGTTTTCGATGAGAAATGGGAAAAAGAAAGCTTGGTCATAGATATGAGCTCTCCTAAAGCTGCCATTCAAAAGGATCGTCAGTAGTTCTTCCGTTTGAAGAAACTATAGGGTTCAAATTCAAGTTAAAGAAGAGGAGGCCATCTTGATTCTTAGGAGAAAGGTAATGAGCCGAAATCCACCTTGCAGTTTATGCTACCCTTTGTGTCTCAACCACAACTTACATTCTCTATTGGTTTGATTTGGGAATTAACATAAACATCAGCAAACAACCTCTATTTTTCATTCTCAATGAGCAATTTTAGAGATGACTCATTGTATAGAATGTTTCCTTTGGATTCTTGTCAAGTTTGGCTTCTTGGATCAGGATTGTTGGATGATTGTGTCAGTTATGATGACCATGCCAAAGCCTCGACCATCAAGCACAAAAGCCAAGGCTTAGTAGAGGCTTCGTTACCGTCACTCAAACCTGACAAAGTAAGCTAGGAAAGGATATGAGAAAAGCCTATATGTGAATGAAACAATAATTGAGCAAGAGCAAGCCTATATTTGCCTTACTTTCAATTGAATCAAACATAAGACAGGAAGTGACACCCCTACACCCTTTAGTTCAATCACCTTTTTAAAATTGCATCTTCACACACATGATAAAGTTTAATGACATAAAAGGGGAGGGGTTTACACTTAACACATTTAAACACTTCATAATTCAACTTGGCAGAATAAGGCACACATGGCCTCGGAACCCACACGATTATGGTAAATCACAACCTAGGCTCCTCCCTCATATAGCACA
>JAKOGI010001613.1:77500-112500 GCA_029747015.1 Carnegiea gigantea
AGGCTGATGCTGAATAATCTAATTCTACAACTTTAGGAGCTCATTTGGTAATATTTTTAACACATTTCCAAGTCCTACAATGAGCTATAATGAGCTACTAAGTTGACATTAAAATAAACTCTAAAACTGCTGTTGCTGGATTAATCTGCTGATTGTTTTCAATGAAAGTTAAGCAACCTTTATCATTGTTTTAAATGCCAACAAATGAGCTAGGTTACTATCTAAAAAGGGCTGATGCTCCCTGACTGATGATGATTCATCAATAGCTGTTGGAGCAACTCAAACATGCACTGAACTTCAGATAACTACTTATTAAAATTAAACTTACTAAGGCTGCTGGATAGCCTCAAAATGACTTGTATATGCTTGTAGGAGTACTCGGGGTATCTAGCATAGCAAGGACCTCTCTAGACAAGCATTAAAACTGCATTGCTTCCCCTCATAGAACTGATCATCACGGTGATGAGTAAGCATGTACCTCCCATTCTCAGGCATATTGTTGAATTAGACTCTGATCTGCATCGTCCGCCCCTCTTTTGAAAGGATTTGCCCTCAGATCCCCATAGTCAATCTCATCCTCCATATATGAACTTAAGTCACCAACATTAAAGGTGACACAGTCATATCTCCAGGAAGTTCTATCTTGTATACATTGGCCCCTGCCTTGGCCAGAACTCTAAAAGGACCATCTTCTCTGGCCATCAGCTTGCTTTTTCTTCTTGTGGGGAATCTCTCCTTCTTGAGATGGAGCGAAACAAGGTCGCCAGCTTGATACTTAACCTTCTTTCTGTTCTTGTTGGCCTCGGTCTTGTAGGCTTCACTGACCTTCTCAATACGAGCTCTAATTCGCTCATACAGCCTCTTCATCTCCTTAATCAGTAGGCAGTGGAACGAGATCAGTGGGAGTAAGTGGATTGATCCTATGTAATACCTTAAATGGAGAACACTCGGTAGCTTTGGCAGGTGTCCTGTTGTATGTAAATTCAGCATGTCAGAGCTTGAGATCCCACTCTTTCATGTTTTTCTGGGCCAAAGTCCTAAGAAGTGTAGACAAGGTCCTATTTGTAACTTCAGTTTTCCTAGCAGTCTGGGGATGACAGGTGGTGCTGTATAGTAACTTAATTCCTTGAAGATGTCAAAAACTCCTCTAGAAGTGAGACAAAAACATGGTGTCTCTATCACTCACAACGGCTCTTGGTACCCCATGTAGTCTAATTATCTCCTTAAAATATAGGACAATAACAGAAGAAGCATCATCAGCTTTGTGATAAGCTAGAAAGAGAGTCCTTTTGGAAAACCTATCAACAACCACCATAACTAAATCTTTGCGCCTCTGTGTCCTTGGCAAAGCTACCACAAAATCCTTGCTGACATCTTCCCAAGCCCTTAAAGGAACTGAAAGTGGAGTATAAAGGCCTTCATGGAACTGGCCCTTGGCTTTATGGCAAATGGAGCATTTGACATAACCTTGTAAACATCCTCTCCCATTTTGGGTCAAAAGATGTACTCCCTGAGGATATCGAAGGTCTTGTTCATCCCAAAATGACCTGCAAGGGATCCTCTATGGGCTTCCTTAATGAATAATTCTCTCAAAAGATAAGCTAGAACACGCAGTTTGTTGCCCTTGAATAGGAATCCTTCTTGCGTCACATATTGTCCTTGAGCTGGAGTGTCTTTCACCAAATCTTGAAATACCGGATCTTTAGAATAGTAAGCGTGCATGCCTTATAATCCCAAGAGTTTTGCTCTAAGAACTAAGATAAAAGCATACCTCCTGGGAAAGGCATTAGGTACCACATTTCCAGTGCCGCTCTTATGCCTTATAGAGAAAGTGAAATCTTATAAGAACTCAACCCACTTAGCATGCCTGACATTGAGTGTAATCTAGCCATTGAGGAACTTTAAGGCCTGATAGTTAGAGAGAAGAACAAAAGCCTTAGTGCAACACCTGCGTTCCCTAATTTACGTTAAGCAGGCCGTATTGCCCTTTTACATCGTAAAATCATATTTTTATTAACTATATAAGTTAAATTATTACTGATGTGCTCAGATGAACGGTACTTCTATTAAAAAGAATATTTTTATCGCTGTTAATATTATTATTATTAGTTTTGAAAGTTTTTTGATGATTTTTATAAGCGTTAATAAGGATTTTTATCAGTTACTAAATTGAGTAGGAACCCGAGTACAATTAGATCGTCAACCATAGAATCAGTTTCATTGTTTATTGAAATAAACCTAGATATATTTAGGAACGAGTAATCGACGAAAGGTCATACTATCAATTTGGGGTTTGGAGTAGGAGGTTGAGATTGAACGAGACTAGACAAATTAGCACCAGGATCGGTTCATTAAGTGGGACTAAAATAAACAAAAAAAAGGGGAAAGAGAACAAAGGTGTCGAGGCCCCTTTCTTTTGGGAAGAACTACGAGCAGGGGGCTTTTCTCATCCAGTCCCTATGACCCTAGTACCAAGAGAGAGAGGAAGAAAGAGAGATTGAGTGAGAGAAAGGGAGAAAGGGGCCAACTCAGCATCGCGGCGGTGGTGGGGCAACACCGGCAACTGCCGGATTGCACAACAGCCACGACCCCAATGCCCTGAACTTAAGAACAGCGAGAGATAGATCGAGGGCGAGCGGTGAGGGGGCATGATTTCAACGACTGTCGCGACTGAGGCCTACGACCGGCGGCGGTTGAGGGCGGTTTCGGTGACCACCGGGATAGGATGAACAGCAGCAGAACCGGGTCTGGGGCTTGCTAATTCCAGTCTGTGTCGGACTAGGGTTTCAATCATAGCTATTGGGCATGTATTTAGGTCTAAGTGGATCGAGGATTAAGGTTTTCCAGCACTCAAAGTCGAGTCCAAAAGCCTTAGAACGGGTCCTAAGCTTGGAGTCGAGGTGGCTATTTCTCTCCTCCTAAATTATAGTAATTTCAACGAATTTAAAGATTTTAGGCAATGAATGTTTAGATTCTGATATTGAATCAGTAATTGGAAAGCTTGAGTTGAATTGAAGTGAAAAATGGTTTTGAAACTATTACAAAGTTCATGCATGTGATTAACGCTCGATTTTACTAACCGGGTGATTTGAAGAATTATGGAGCAAACCGAAATCATGTTTGAATGTTGCTATTTAATCAGTTTAATATGTTTAATTTTCGCTGGTGGTTGATATGAGGCTATGCTTGTGGACATTAGCTTTGTGAATTAATTGATTGAAACTATTATGACATTGAACCGAGCTTGGAAGTTGGATGGTTTGAGGTAGAACTAATGAGAATTTGAGGTCCTTGTGGTCGGTGTTGTGTGAGGAGGGAGCTTGGGTTGTGAATTACCGTGATCGTGTGGATTGTGAGGCCATGAGTGGCTCATTAGGCAGATTCTACCGAGTTAAGTTATGAAGTGTTTTGAATGTGCTATGTGTGACCCCTCTCCCCCTTGAAAATGTAAAGTGATGCTATGTGACTGACTTTTGAACAAAGACATCTTTAAGAAGGGTCGTCAAAAAACTTGTTTTTATAATTTCGAATGCTTTTAAGTACTTACCAATTGCCTGTTAGTTTATGAAGATGTTTGTAGCCCAAAATAATCCTAAATCGTCGAACTACTCAGGGAGTGACTCAACTGAATAGCTGATAGGTTTAGGAACTTTAAAAGCGAACTAAAAGTGGGTTCGAAAATGTTTTAAGGCATTGGTTTATGTGTAACTTCTCCTTGCATTTAAAAGGATTTAAATGTCTTGAAAAAGGACATCTTAAGGTATTAATTATGAAATTTAGCTGATTTGTATGCTAGCTGCTTATTTAAGTTTCGATTGAATTTCGAGTTACGAGCTGGTAAAATCATTATGATTTTAAGAAGCGTTTATGTTAAAAAAATATAGAGAAACCTTGTTTGAATTATAAGCAACCCAAGCAGCTTCAGTTTAGAATCGTGATCAGTTTGAAAACGTTTTAAGGCTTTAGTTATTATGCATTCCCCTTTTTGAGTTTTCCAAAAAAAGAAGGTTTGAAATGAACTGAAAAGTGGCATATGAAAATTTTATTAGCAAACTTATTACGTTTATAAGAAATTTTTAAGTTAAAAACGAATTCAATTTATGACTTAGCAAACTTATTTCGTTTATAAGAAGTTTTAAGTTATAACGAAGTCGATTTATGGGTTAGCAAACTTATTACATTTATAAGAAGCTTTTAAGTTAAAAACAAAGTCAATTTAAGAGCTAGCAAACTTAATACATTCATAAGAAGCTTTTAAGTTAAAAACAAATGAACTATAAAAATTTCAAAAGGTTATGGCCGTTTTGTTAAAAACTAAGATTTTAGGAAAGCGAGTAATTGAAAAAGAGAAATGAAATATGTTTTAAAGGCTAAGAAAGTGCTACGCAATTAGCCAAACCTTGAGGATGGGAACTGAATGCATAGATGGCGTGGGCTGTTTCCCCCAAAGGTAATGTTGGGAGCTGGACTCAAAGTGGCGTGAGCCGTTATCAGGAACTAAACTCAAGATAAGACTATCTTGGTGTGAGCTATTCCCCAGATATATTATGATGTGTGAACCGTGATAAAACCTTGAGGGGGACTGGACTCAATATATGACTATCTTGTGTGAGCTGTTGCCCCATAGATGACAATATCGAAGTTAGAGTCGCTCTCCTGAGACGCCTTTTGGCCAAAAAGTTATGTACGTATACCCTAGGGATAACGTGGGTTGTGAGTGATGATCTCACTTAGGGCGAGTGTAGATCTCCCCTAGCCAGCATAATGTGATGATTTTATGCTAAAAGCATTTTTCCTAAAGAGTAAGAAAAGCAGTGGGTGCTTCGCCATTTTAAGTATTTCAAAACAGAAAGATTTTTAAGGGCCATTCTGAGGCCGTATTGAATAAGATTTGAAAAGCTTGTAAGGGTTATTGGAGGAACAGAATGAAAGAGATTTTCCTTTTAAAGAATATGAGCCTCAGGAGGCTAAGTAGAGTATTTTCAAAAAAAGAAAGAAAGTTTACTTACATGTTTCATGAATGCGATTCCAAGTACAGTTTAAAAGAATTCTTTTAAGGGAAAATGGCTATATTCTAATAAAGCCTAGATCTTTTCAGTTTTCAAAAGTGAATACCCTGTGAGAAAAAGCTCTTGTCAAGTCTTTCTTACCAACATAAGTCGTTTAGAAACTTTTAAAAAGAATTATGAGTCTTGAAGAAGCTAACGTGATTGATAAACCATTCTTGGAACATATCATAAGTCATGCTATTGTCTAATGTGAGTTTGAAAACATTTTACTCAATCCTCATTGCCTACTTGGCTATGTGCCTGAACGCTTGCTAGTAGGGAAGTTTGGTCATTAAAGGCCTAGAAATGAGTTGAATGGCTGGAATGAAGTTTAAGGGTGATAATCTTTCCTTGGGGACAACGATTGCCTAATATGATAGTAAGTATAAATGTATGATATGTGGCTATTATTAGTATTATTGCCTGTAAATGGTTTTGGTTTTTAAGGAGTTGGGAAATACTCACTGAGCGTGTGTTATCACTATTTATCCTTTTTCCCAGGTTTTCATTATGATAGGTGGAAGACAATCTACGCATGCTAAGTTAGAGTATCCCCCTGCTTGAAAAGGGTGCCATATGTGTCATATAGAATTAGACTTATGAATTAATGATGTAATATAATGTCTCCTAGAGTTGTAAATGTTTGTAAGCTAATTGCTCTAGTTTGTGCAATGCATACTGATTATGAGTCGCTCTGTATGGCATGCGAGCCAACCATCTTATTAACCAGATGTCTTTTTAGCAAAAATTAGCTACATTTTAGGATGTAAACCCTGGTACTCCGGATGTGGGATCGGTTGAGTTGTATCCTTTTCTTCCCTTCTTTATAATTGAATTTATATAGTTTTAGTGTACTCTGAGCGAGTGACTCGTTGAGATGTGGACTCCGACGTGTAGCCGTTGAGCTTATTTAGAGTTCTTTACGTTTCTGTCAATTGCAAGGATTTTTTGTACGGCTTGAGCCGGGGAAATGATCAGTTTTCGGGCGAAACTCCGCCCATTTTGCCGTAAAAGTCAAGTAGGAGGTAAGAAACCATGATGCTCTTCACCCTAGGGTTGGGGTGTTACAAGATGGTATCAGAGCAAGGTCCTATGACCATAGGTCGTAACCTGAGTCTTGCATCTCATGTAGTTATCTAGGAACGCGTTCATGATGATGTGATCATGCCTCTTTTGGGCGCAAATGTGGGTTATATGTGAATGTTAGCACGTTTGACTAGTTAGATGTGGCTCCAGTGAGCTGATTGTTTGGATAAATGAACCATTTACTAAGTTGTAGGCCGAGTGACTTGTATTCTCGTGGACGAGCTAAATGTTAGCTTAATCGAAGGTTGTTTGCTTATACGCCTTAACTATTTGAATCCAAAGTTTTAAGTGCACGTGGTTTGAAATCAAACAACTGTGAATGTTTTAACTTCAAGCTCATTATTGCCCCTTAAGTACGATTTACTCCTTGGGCCCGATAATAAAGTGAGCAGACGCACTCAATGGTTGGTAGGGAAAGAGTTAGAAGCAGTTAAACCATCCTCCTTCTAAAGATAGAGGCTTCAAAAGTTAAGACCCTTCCTAGATAGTGAGTTAAGGTTGTCTTTTCGTATTAAAAGACCTTTCTAATTATCTAGTTAGGCCCTACTGTTACGTCTGAAGACTTGCATTTATTTTACATTGATGTTCCAGCCTTGTTCTATGAGCGTAAGCTTCTATGTGTGACTAGACGTATCGAATACCTACTTGCAAAGATGCATTGCGTAATGTATTCACGACATGTATTTAGTAAGTGATTAAGGATTACTTTCGTTGACTAATAGTTCTTTTAGACGACATCCCTTTTTTTGTCATTTCTCATTTACTAAAGGAACTATATGAGAACTTTGTATACGTGCATATCAATATGGGTGATTGTGATAGAGTCTAGTTGATTGTTGCCTAAGTGTCATTTCAAGCCTTTGTACATGTGCCATTAATGCTTAAATGAGGTCCTAACCCAAATTGTCATTTACATAAATAGTCTTCCTTATTTCCCATCACATAACCACTGCTACCCATGAGTCAGCTAAGCGTTGTGCTCATTAGGGTATGGAACGCTATTCTTTTCACAAGAATGATAGTGTCGTGGCTATATCAACCCTAACACAGCCAGAATAGAGATGAAATGAAGAACCTGACAGACTTTGGAATTGTTATACCACATGTATCACCTTGTCACCCCTTGAGAAGACGATCCATACCTTTCCAACACTTTGTAAGCTTTAATAACAAATGTGGAAACCAAGAGTTTCTGAAGGAGATTGAACCACTCCCTCCATACCATGAGTTCCTAAGACTCCCGCACTAATCCTACAAGAAACGAGCATCACAAAACCTCAATGTATATCTATAAGACCAATAATGTCATTGTTCTTACCCCCTGGTTAGTTGATTGATGGCTAACTCTAAACAGTTTGGACAGACCTCGAGGCATAACCTCGACCTTAGGTTTTAAATGAGGGTTGCATTTATGTATACCTGCCTAGATGTCTTTTGGTGAGATGCTACGAGGAGCCCGAATGCTTTAAAGCACAGTCATAGCACTGTATATAGTCTAAAGCCCATAGAAGGTTATATGGTTAATTAAGTTCGTTATTCTTGACCAGTTATGTGTTTTATGAATAAGTTGTTGCACTTCTTGCTGCTCACTTGACTTAAGTCTGGTTTGGTATGTGACTTGATTATCCAGATGATTTAAGCTTCGTAATTTGCGGCATAGCATGACCTCTAACTCATTGTTTGCATTTCGTGGATTCTATGATTTCATATCATAGTTGAATGATTGCATGCGCACATATTTGAAGTATGATAAGGCGACCCTAGAAACCTACATGTACATATTGTTGCCCTTATATGTCTGATCAGAGCAGCGCAGCGGAGGCACGTAGGCCCATAACCCACAGGTCCTAGGAATGTCGGTTGCATATATTTTCATTTTGTGAATTGCTTGCTATATGTGTATTCGATGGTTTCATGTTACTTACAATTCTTAGGCTTGAGAATGATGAATTGCTGATGCTATGCATTGCTATGCTATGGTGGCGTGCTTAAGTGATGTTGTGTGTGCTATGTAATCTTCTTATTACTCTAATGTGTTATAGAAGTTTCTAAGTTAACCGTAGTGATCCTAAATGTGTCGTGAATTCATGATTTAGGGTGAGACTGCATGTATATGACCTTGAGATGTTGTTACTTAATTGCCCTGCTTTTTAATTTCGAATCATGATTTGTGCACATACTTAGAGTGGTTGTTTACTATGCAAACTGAGTCTAAATAATAAAAAGTCTCTTTCGTTTTCATTTTTTTAAAAAACAAGCTTAATTTGGTTTTTTACGCTAACTTTTTTGGCCCTCTTCGATGCGATTTGCCCTCGGTTCCTAAATAGAGTGAGTAGATGGTTGAAGAGGATTGGCGAGGAGGAGACTGGATACCATAAGCCTTATCCTTTCAATTTAAAAGATGCAGTTGATTGCGAAATCAAATTTTTGATCCTAGCACAAATCGTATAAATCATAGTACAAGCGTGTGCACATTTTAGGTATGACTGAACATGGCTTTGGAATTTCGAGGATGAAATTATTTTAAAGAAGAAAGAATGTAAGACCTGCGTTCCCTATTTTACGTTAAGCTGGTCGTATTGCCTTTTTACATTGTAAAATCGTATTTTTATTAACTATATAAGTTAAATTATTACTGATATGCTTACGTGAATGATAACTGTATGAAAAAGAATATTATTGTCGCTATGAATATTTTGAAAGTTTTTCGATGATTTAATAAGCATTAATAGGGATTTTATCGGTTACTAAATCGAGTAGGAACCCAAGTATGATTAGATCATCAACCATAGAATTAGTTTTGTCATTTATTGAATCGAACCTAGATATATTTGGGAATAAGTAATCGAGGAACGGTCATACTATCGATTTGGAGGTTGGAGTAGGAGGTTGAGATTGAACGAGATTAGACTTATTAGCACTGGGATCGGTTCATTAAGTGAGACTAAAATAAACAAAAAAAAGGGGAAAAGAGAACAAAGGGATTGAGGCCCCTTTCTTTCGGGAAGAACCACGAGCAGGGGGGTTCTCTCACCCGGCCCCCGTGACCCTAGCACCAAGAGAGAGAGGAAGAGGGAGAGATTGAGCGAGAGAGAGGGAGAAGCGAGTCGGTGGAGCACCACGGCAGCAGCGGAGCCACACCGGCGACCGTCGGTTTGCACAATAGCCACGGCCCTTACGCCCTGAACTCATGAACAGCGAGAGACAGATCAAGGGCAAGTGGTGAGGGGGCGCGATTTCGGCGACCATCACGACCGATGCCGGCAACCGGCGGTGGTTGAGGGTAGTTTCGGTGACCACCAGGATAGCATGGACAGCAGCACAACCAGGTCTGGGGCATGCTGATTCGGGTCTGTGTTCGGCTAGGCTTTCGATCGCAACAATTGGGCGTGCGTTTAGGGCTTATTAGATCGAGGATTGAGGTATTCCAGCAGTTAAAGTCGAGTCCCAAAAGCCCTTAGAATGGGTCCTAAGCTTGGAGTCTAGGTGGGCGTTTCTCTCCTCCTAAATCATAATAATTTTAACGAATTTAACAATTTTAGGCAGTGCATGTTTAGATTCTGATATTACATGTTTAGACTCTGATATTGAATCAGTAATTGGAATACTTCGAGTTGAATTGAAGTGAAAAATCGTTTTGGAACTATTATAGAGTTCATGCATTCGATTAACGCTCGATTTTGCTAACCAGGTGATTTAAAGAATTGTGGAGCAAACCGGAATCATGTTGCTGTTTAATCATTTTCATATGTTTAATTTCCATTGGTGGTTTATATGAGGCTGTGCTTGTGAACACTGGCTTTGTGAATTAATCAATTAAAACTATTTTGATATTGAACCGAGCTTGGAAGTTGGATGGTTTGAGGTGGAAATAATGAGAATTTAAGGTCCTTATAGTCGGTGCTGTGTGAGGAGGGGACCTGGGTTGTGAATTACCGCAATCGTGTGGGTTGCGAGGCCATGTGTGGCTCCTTGGGTAGATTTTGCCGAGTTAAGTTATAAAGTGTTTTGAATGTTCTATATGTGACCCCTCTCCCCCTTGAAAATGCTATGTGACTGACTTTTGAACTAAGACATCTACAGGAAGGGTCGTGAAAAGATTGTTTTTAGGATTTCGAATGCTTTAAGTGCTTACCAATTGCCTGCTAGTTTATGATGATGTTTGTAGCCCAAAATAATCCTAAATCGTCGAACTACTCAGGGAGTGACTCAACTGAATGGTTGATAGGTTTAGGAAGTTTAAAAGCGAACTAAAAGCGAGTTCGAAAATGTTTTCAAGCATTGTTTTATGTGTAACTACTCCGTGCATTTAAACGGATTTAAACATCTTGAAAAAGGACATCTTAAGGTACTAACTGTGAAATTTAGCTAATTTGTATCTAGCTGTTTATTCAAGTTTCGATTCAATTTTGAGTTACGAGCTAGTAAAATCATTATGATTTTAAGAAGCGTTTATGTTGAAAAATTATGGCGAAACCTTGTTTGAATTATAAGCAACCCAAGCACCTTAAGTTTGTAATAGTGATAAGTTTGAAAATGTTTTAAGGCTTTGGTTATTATGCATTCCCCTTTTTGAGTTTTTTTTAAAAAAAGAAGGTTTGAAACGAACTGAAAAGTGGCATCTGAGAATTTTATTACGAACCTGGTTTGAATTCAATGCTAACTAAGTACCTTAGGTTCCAAATGAGTTTCGATTTACGAGTTAGCAAACTTATTAGGTTTATAAGAAGTTTTCAAGTTAAAAGCGAAGTTAATTTACGAGTTAACAAACTTTTTTCGTTTATAAGAAGTTTTTAAGTTAAAAACAAAGTTGATTTACAAGTTAGCAAATTTATTATATTTATAGGAAGCTTTTAAGTTAAAAATAAAGTCGATTTACGAGTTAGCAAACTTATTATGTTTATAAGAAGTTTTTAAGTTAAAAACGAATGAACTATAAACATTTTGAAAGGTTACAGTCCTTTTGTTAAAAAGTAGGATTTTAGCGAAGTAAGCAACTGAAAAAGAGAAATGAAATACGTTTTAAAGGCTAAGAAAGTACTAGGCGATTGGCTAAACCTTGAGAGTGGGAACTGGACACAAAGATGGCGTAAGCTATTTCCCCCAAAGGTAATGCGGGGAGCTGGACGCAAAGATGGCATGAGCTGTTCCCGGGAACTGGACTTAAGATAAGACTATCTTCGTGGGAGCTGTTCCCCAAACATATTATGATGTGTGACATATGATAAAACCTTGAGGGGGGACTGAACTCAAGATTTGACTATCTTGGTGTGAGCTGTTGCCCCACAGAGGACATTATCAAAGTTAGAGTTGCTCTACTGAGATGCGTTTTGGCCAAAAACTTATGTACGTATACCTCGGGGATAACGTGAGTTGTGAATGATGATCTCACTTAGGACGAGTGTAGATCTCCCCTAGCCAGCATAATGGGATTATTTTATGCTAAAAGCATTTTTCCTAATGAGTAAGAAAAGCATTCAAAGTATTTTAGAAAGCAAAGATTTTTAAGGGCCATTCTGAGGCCGTATTGAATAAGATTTGAAAAGCTAGTGAGCATCATTAGAGGATCAGAATGAAAGAGATTTTCTTTTAAAGAATGTGAGCCTCAAGAGGCTAAGAAGAGTATTTTCAAGAAAAGAACGAAAGTTTCCTTGCATGTTTTATGAATGTGATTCCGAGTATGGTTTAAAAGAATTCTTTTAAGGGAATATGGCTATATTTTAATAAAGCCTAGGTCTTTTCAATTTTCAAAGGTGAATACCCTATGAGAAAAAGCTCTTGTCAAGTCTTTCCTACCAATATAAATAGTTTAGAAACTTTTAGAAAGAATTATGAGTCTTGAAGAAGCTAACGTGATTTATAAACCATTCTTGCAACATATCATGAGTCACTTCGTTGTCTAAAGTGAGTTTGAAAATGTTTTACTCAATCCTTGTTGCCTACTTGTCTATCTGCCTGAACGCTTGTTAGTAGGGAAGTTTGGTCATTAAGGGCCTGGAAATGAGTTGAGTGGCTGGAATGAAGTTTAAGGATGGTAATGTTTCCTTTGGGACAATGATTGCCTAATATGATAGTAAAGTATAAATGCGTGATATGTGGCTATTGTTAATATTAGTGTCAGTAAATGGCTTTGGTTTCTAAGGAGTTGGGAAATACTCACTGAGCGTGTGGCTGCTCATCCCATTACTATTTCTCCTTTTTCCAAGGTTTTGATTGTGACCGATAGAAGACAATCTGTGCATGCTAAGTTGGAGTATTCCCCTGCTTGAAAAGGGTGCGTTGTGTGTCATATAGAATTAGACTTATGAATTAACAATGTAATATAATGTCTCCTAGGGTTGTAAATGTTTGTAAATTAAGTGCTCAAGTTCATGTAATGTATATTGATTATGAGTTACTCTGTATGGCATGCGAGCTAACCATCTTATTAGCTAGATGTCTTTTTAGTAAAAATTAGTTATATTTTGGGATGTAAACCCCAGTACTCCGGATGTGCGATCCGTTGAGTTGTATCTTTTTTTTTTCCTTCTTTATAATTGAATTTATATGGTTTTGGTGTACTCCGAGCGAGTGACTCGTTGAGATATGGACTCCAGCGTGTAGCCGTCGAGCTTATTTAGAGTCCTTTATGTTTCCGTTAGTTGAAGGAATTTATTATAAGGCTTTTAGCCTGGGAAATGACCAGTTTTGATGTGAAACTCCGTCCATTTTGCCCCAGAAGTTAAGTAGGAAGTAAGAAACCGTAATGCTCATAGCCCTAGGGGTTGGGGGTGTTACATGATGGTATCAGAGCAAGGCCCTGCAACCGTAGGCCGCAACCTGAGTCTTGCATCTCATATAGTTATCTAGGAATGCGTTCATGATGATGTGATTATGCCTCTTCTATGTGCAAATGTGAGTTATATGTGAATGTTAACACATTTAGCTAGTCAGCTACGGCTCGAATGAGCTGATTGTTTGGATAAATCAACCATTTACTAAGGTGTAGGCCGAGTGACTCGTATTCTCATGGACAAGTTAAATGTTAGCTCAATCGAAGGTTGTTTGCTTATACACCTTGACGATTTGAATCAAAAGTTTTAAGTGCACGTGGTTTGAACTCAGATAACTGAGAATGTTTTAACTTCAAACTCATTCTTGCCCCTTAAGTACGATTTACTCCTCAGGCCCGATAATAGAGTGAGCAGACGCACACAATGGTTGGTAGGGAAAAAGTTAGAAGCAGTTAAACCATCGTCCTTTTAAATATAGAGGCTTTAAAAGTTAAGACCCTTCCTAGATAGTAAGTTAAGGTTTTCCTTTCGCATTACAAAACCTTTCCAATTTTCTGGTTAGGCCCTACTGTTACGTCTGAAGACTTGCATTTTTTTTTACATCGATGGTCGAGCCACATTTTGTGAGTGTAAGCTTCTATGTGTGATCAGATGTATCGAATACCTACTTGCCAGGATGCATTGCGTAATGCATACACGACATGTATTTAGTAAGTGATTAAGGATTACTTTCCTTGACTAATAGTTCTTTTAGACGACATCCCGTTTTACGTGATTTCTCATTTACTAAAGGAACTATGTGAGAACTTCATATGTATGCATATCAATATGGGTGATTGTGACATAGTCTAGTTGATTGTTGCCTAAGTGTTATTCCAAGCCTTTGTATATATGCCATTAATGCTTAAATGAGGTCCTAACCCAAATTGTCATTCACTTAAAGAGTCTTCCTTATTTCCCATCACGTAACCACTACTACCCACGAGTCGGCTAAGCGTTGTGCTCATCAGGGCATGGAACGCTATTCTCTTCATAAGAATGATGGTGTCCTGCCTGTATCAACCCCAACACACCTAGAATAGAGATGAAAGGAAGAACTTGATAGGCTTTGGAATTGTTATACCACATGTATCACCTCATCACCCCTTGAGGAGACGATCCATACCTTTCCAACAGTTTGTAAGCCTATCAAGCCACGAGTTTCTGAAGGAGATTGAACCACTCCCACCATACCATGAGTTCCCAAGACTCCTGCACCAATCCTACGAGAAACAAGCGTTACAAAACCTTAATGTATATCTGTAAGACCAATAATACCGTTGTTCTTACCCCCTAATTAGTTGATTGATGGCTAACTCCAAACAGTTTGAACAGACCTCAAGCCATAACCTCGACCTTAGGTTTTAAATGAAGGTTGCATTCATGTATACCTGCCTAGATGTCTTTTCATGAGATGCTAGTAGAAGCCTGAATGCTTTAAAGCATAGTCATAGCACTGTATACGGTCTAAAGCCCATATAAGGTTATATAGTTATTTAAGTTTGTTATTCTTGACCAGTTATGTGTTTTATGAATAAATTATTGCACTTCTTGGTGCTCACTTGACTTGAGTCTGGTTTAGTATGTGACTTGATTATCCAAATGATTTAACTTTCGTAATTTGCAGCATGTCATAACCTTTGACTCGTTGTTTGCATTTCATGGATTCTATGATTCCATATCATAGCTGAATGGCTGCATGCGCACATATTTGAAGCATGATGAGGAGGCCCTAGAAAGCTGTATTCTCATATTCTTGCCCTTATATGTCTGATCAGAGTAGTGCAGTGGAGGCATGTAGGCCCATAACCTACAGGTCCCAGTAATCTCGGTTGGATATATTTTCATTTTATGAATTGGTTGCTATATATGTATTAGATGATTTCATGTTACTTACAATTCTTGGGCTTGAGAATGCTAAATTGCTGATACTATGAGATGCGGATGTGCATAAATGATGCTACGTGGTGCTATGTGATGTTCTCATTACTCTAAGGTGTTATAGAAGTCTCTAAGTTAACCGTAGTGATCCTAAAGGTGTCTTGAATTCGTGATTTAGAGTGAGACTACATGTGTATGACCTTGAGATGTTGTTGCCTAATTGCCCTACTTTTAGATTTTGAATCATGATTTAGCACATACATAGAGTGGTTGTTTAATATACAAACTGAGTCTAGATAATTGAAAATCTTTTTCCTCTTCATTTTTGTTTAAAAAAAAAGCTTAATATGGTTTTCTACGCCAACTGTTTTGCCCCTCTTCGACGCGATTTGCCTTCGGCGCCTAAATAGAGTGAGTAAATGCTTGAAGAGGATTGGCAAGGAGGGGACTGGATACTATAAGCCTTATCCTTTTAATTTAAAAGATGCATTGATTGCAAAATGAAATTTTTGATCCTAGCACAAATCGTATAGATCATAGTATGAGCGTGTGCACATTTTAGGTATGACTGAACATGGCTTTGGAATTTCGAGGACGAGATTCTTTTAAGGGGGGAAGAATGTAACACCTGCGTTCCCTATTTTATATTAAGCTGGTCACATTGGCTTTTTGCATCATAAAATTGTGTTCTTACTAACGGTATAAGTTATTATTATTGATGTGCTTACATGAACGATAATTTTGTTAAAAAGAATATTTTTGTCACTGTTAACATTATTATTTTTAGTTTTGAAAGTTTTTCGGTGATTTTAATAAGCATTAATAAGGATTTTTATCAGTTACTAAATTGAGTAGGAACCCGAGTACAATTAGATCGTCAACCATAGAATCTGTTTCGTCGTTTATTGAATCGAACCTAGATATATTTGGAAACGAGTAATCGACGAAAGCTCATACTATCGATTTGGGGTTTGGAGTAGGAGGTTGAGTTTGAACGAGACTAGACTTATTAGCACCGGGGCAGGTTCATTAAGTGACACTAAAATAAATTAAAAAAAGGGAAAGGAGAACAAAGGAGTCGAGGCCCCTTTCTTTCGGGAAGAACCACGAGTAGGGGGGTTTTCTCACCCAGCACCCGTGACCCCATCACCAAGAGGGAGAGGAAGAGAGAGAGATTGAGCGAGAGAGTGGGTGAAGGGTGCCAGCTAAGTATTGCGGCGGTGGCAGGGCCACACCGGCGTCCGCCGGTTTGCACAACAAGCACGACCCCGACACCCGAACTCAAGAACAGCGAGAGATAGATCGGGGGCAAGCGGTGAGGGGGCGTGATTTCGACGATTGTCGCGACTGAGGCTGGCGACTGACAGCAGCAGAGGGTGGCTTCGGTAAACACCGGGATAGCATGAAGAGCAGCAAAACCAAATCCAGGGCATGCTGATTCAGGTCTATATCGGGCTAGGGTTTCGATCGTAGCAATTGGGCATGCATTGAGGGCTAATTGGATCGAGGACTGAGGTTTTCCAACACTCAAAGTCGAGTCCCAGCAGCCCTTAGACGGGGTCCTAAGCTTGAAGTCGAGGTAGGTGTTTCTCTCCTCCTAAATTATAGTAATTTCAATGAATTTAACGATTTTAGGCAGTGTAGTGCATGTTTAGATTCTAATATTGAATCAGTAATTGGAATGCTTACAGTTGAATTGAAGTGAAAAATGGTATTGAAACGATAATGGAGTTCATGCATGTGATTAACGCTCAATTTTACTAACCGGATGATTTGAAGAATTGTGTAACAAACCGGAATCATGTTTGAATGTTGTTGTTTAATCAGTTTAATATGTTTAATTTCCATTGGTGGTTGATATCAAGCTGTGCTTATGCACATTGGCTTCGTGAATTAATCGATTGAAACTATTGTGATATTGAACCGAGCTTGGAAGTTGGATAGTTTGAGATGGAACTAATGAGAATTTGAGGTTCTTGTGGTCGGTGTTATGTGAGAGGGACCCTGGGTTGTGAATTACCACGATCGTGTGGATTAGGAGGCCATGTGTGGCTCCTTGGACAGATTCTGCTGAGTTAAGTTATGAAGTGTTATGAATGTGCTATGTGTGACCCCTCTTTCCCTTGAAAATGTTAAGTGATGCTATGTGACTGACTTTCGAACTAAGACATCTTTAAGAAGGGTTGTTAAAAAGCTTGTTTTTATGATTTTGAATGCTTTTAAGTGCTTACCAATTGCCTTTTAGTTTATGAAGATGTTTGTAGCCCAAAATAATCCTAAATCATCAAACTACTTAGGGAGTGACTCAACTGAATAGTCAACAGGTTTAGGAAGTTTAAAAGTGAACTAAAAGTGAGTTCGAAAATGTTTTAAGGCATTGGCTTATGTGTAACATCTCCTTGCATTTAAAAGGATTTAAACGTCTTAAAAAAGGACATCTTAAGGTATTAATTATGAAATTTAGCTGATTTGTATCCTATCTGCTTATTTGCATTTCGATTGAGTTTTGGGTTACCAGCTAGTAAAATCATTACGATTTTAAGAAGCCTGTACGTTGAAAAATTATGGAGAAACCTTGTTTGAATTATAAGCACTCCAGGCACCTTAAGTTTGGAATGGTGATAAGTTTGAAAATGTTTTAAGGCTTTAGTTATTATGCATTCCCCTTTCTGAGTTTCAAAAAAAAAAAAACAAAGAAGGTTTGAAATGAACTGAAAAGTGGCACCTGAGAATTTTATTAGGAACCTGGTTTGAATTAAATGCTAACTAATTACTTTAAGTTCCAAATGAGTTTCAATTTCCAAGTTAGTAAACTTATTATGTACAAGAAGCTTTTAAGTTAAAAACGAAATCGATTTACGAGTTAGCAAACTTATTTGTGAGACTATTTTGGTGTGAGCCGTTCCCCAAATATATTATGATGTGTGATGTATGATAAAACCTTGAGGGGGACTGAACTAAAAATATGACTATCTTGGTGTGAGCTATTGCCCCATAGAGGACAATATCGAAGTTAGAGTTGCTCTGCTGAGACGCATTTTGGCCAAAACGTTATGTATGTATACTTCAAGGATAACGTGATTTATGAGTGATGATCCCACTTAGGGCAAGGGTACATCTCCCCTAGCCAGCACAATGTGATGATTTTATGCTAAGAGCATTTTTCCTAATGAGTAAGCAAAGCAATAGGCGTTTCGCCATTTTAAGTATTTCCGAAAAGAAAGATTTTTAAGGACCATTCTGAGGCCGTATTGGATAAGATTTCAAAAACTCGTAAGGGTTATTAGAGGACCAGAATGAAAGAGATTTTCCTTTTAAAGAATGTGAGCCTCAAGAGGCTAAGTAGAGTATTTTTAAGAAAAAAAAGAAAGTTTACTTGCATGTTTTATGAATACGATTGTAAGTATGGTTTAAAAGAATTCTTTTAAGGGAACATGGCTATATTCTAGTAAAGCCTATATCATTTTGGTTTTCAAAAGTGAATACCCTGCGAGAAAAAGCTCTTGTCAAGTCATTCTTACCAACACAAGTAGTTGAGAAACTTTTAGAAAGAATTATCAGTATTGAAGAAGCTAACGTGATTTATAAACCATTCTTGGAACATATCATGAGTCACTTCGCTGTCTAAAGTGAGTTTGAAAATGTTTTACTCAATCCTTGTTGCCTAGTTATTTATGTGCCTTAATGCTTGCTAGCAGGGAAGCTTGGTCATTAAGGGCGTGGAAATGAGTTGAGTGGCTAGAATGAAGTTTAAGGGTGGTGATCTTTCCTTGGGGACAATGATTGCCTAATATGATAGTAGAGTATAAATGTGTGATATGTGGCTATTAGTAGCATTATTGCCTGCAAATGGTTTTGGTTTTTAAGGAGTCCGAAAATCCTCACTGAGCGTGCGGTTGCTCATCCCATTACTATTTCCCATTTTTCTCAGGTTTTCATTGTGACAAGTAGAAGACAATCTGCGCATGCTAAGTTAGAATATTCCTCTGCTTGAAAAGGGTGCCATGTGTTCATATAGATTAGACTTATGAATTAATGATGTAATATAATGTCTCCTAGAGTTGTAAATGTTTTTAAATTAAGTGCTCTAGTTCATGCAATGCATATTGATTATGAGTCGCTCTATATGGCATGCGAGCCAACCATGTTATTAGCGAGATGTCTTTTTAGGAAAAATTAGTTATGTTTTGGAATGTAAACTCCAGTCGTCTGGATGTGTGATCCGTTGAGTTGTATCCTTTTTTTTCTGCTTTACAATTGAATTTATATGATTTTGTTGTGCACCTACCGAGTGACTCCTTGAGATATGGACTCCGGCATGTCGCCAACGAGCTTATTTGGAGTCCTTTACATTTTTATCAATTGCAGGGATTTATTATAAAGCTTTTAGCCTGGGAAATGATCAGTTTTCAGGTGAAACTCTATCCGTTTTGCCCCAGAAGTTAAGTAGGGAGTAAGAAACCATAATGCTCCTAGCCTTAGGGGTTAGGGGTGTTACACTTAGGCTTGAGATAATGACTCCAATGACTAAATGCTCTGACTATTGCATGAAATTCCTTGTCATATGTGGAATAGTTGAGTTTGGGACCACTAAGTTTTTCACTGAAATAGGCTGAGGATTTTTTCAGTTGAGTCGGAACAGCCTCGATGCCCACTCCGCTGGCATCACACTCTAGTTCAAATAATTCCTCAAAATTAGGCAAGGCTAGAATAGGTGCCTTAGAAAGCTTTTGTTTGATGGTGTTAAAAGCCTTCTGAGCTGCTAGAGGCCAAGAGAAACTGCCTTTCTTCATGCATTCTGTGATTGGAGCCATGATTGAGCTAAAAGCCTTGATAAATCGTCTATAGAAAGAAGCAAGGCCATGAAAGCTCCTCACTATTGTAACTGAACCTGGAATTGGCTATGATCTAATTGCTCCAACCTTGGTCTCATCTACCTAAATGCCATTATAGGAGACTACATATCTAAGGAAAACAACCGTTAGAACAAAGAACTCATGCTTTTTAAGCTTCCCATAGAGCTTCTAATCTTTAAGTGTAGGAAAGACTTACCTTAAATGCTGGATGTGATCTTATTCAGTCTTACTATATACAAGAATATCATCAAAAAATAGTGCCATGAATAAATGAATGTAGGGCCTAAGGACTTCATTCATCAGCCTCATGAAAGTTCTTGGGGTATTAGACATCCCAAATGGCATAACAAGCCACTCATAAAGCCCTTGCTTGGTTTTGAATGCAATTTTCCACTAATCCCCTTTCCTCATTCTAATATGATGATATCCACTTCTTAGATCAATCTTGGAGAAAACTGTATAACCATGTAGCTCATCTAACTTGTCGTCAAGCGTAGGAATAGGATACCTATACTTGATTACAATGTTGTTGATGGTCCTACTGTCCATACACATTCTCCAACTCCCACTCTTCTTTGGCACTAAGAGAGCTGGCACTAAGCAGGACTCATGCTCTCCCTCACATAACCTCTATTAATCAACTCCTGAACTGTAATAGTCCGACCATAAATTATGTTTATTAATTTCATTTCATTAATCCATGTGATTAATTTCATTTCATTTACATCATTTCTTTTTATTATTCCAATTGGACATTTCTAAATAGGCCCTCACTTTGCAATTCGGGGTTTTGTTCTAGTCAAATTTAGAAAATCGATTTAGGCCTTGATATTTTATGAATTTAATGATTTAATGCTTTTCATGGAACTACAATCATTTAATCTCAATTTTTGGGGGAAAAAAAAGATTTGCAAGCGCACTCGGTTTAAGCTCTTTTCCAAACCCGAGCCCGTTTAAGGCCTATTTCAACCCAACAAGACTTGACCCTCATTTGTTTAGCTAAACTCTCTTAATTAGGCGTTAATTAAGCTTAGCAAAAGTGGCTTTTTGACATTCATTTTCAGCCAAGCATAAATTAGGCAAAGCTTTCATTTTACGCCAAGTAATTTCAAGACGCTTTCTCTCTTCTATTTCTCTCCTCCTTCCCTCTAAGTCACGGCAGCAGCATTCACGGCAGCACCATTGCCATTTCAACCACCAAACAATCATCAAACAACCACCACTCACCACCCCAACCATCCCTCTCACTCCTTCAAGCACCAAGCATCATTTCTACTTCACTTTAAGCTCAAAGTGAGTATTCTTTTCACCTCCTATGCTGAATTTGTTTTTAATTCTTGATCTTGTTGGTTTTTGTTTATTATTTTGGTTGTTTTAGTGATGGATTATGCTGTTTTTATGGTATTAAGAATCATCTTGTTGATGGATTACGTTGGAATGAAATTGGACGAGGCTAGGGTTAGGGTTTCATCTTGGTCATGCAAGCTTCTTGTTCAAGTGTTGTTTAGTGATTGTTTTATCCTTGTTTTTGCCTACCTCTTAATATATTAAAATTTGTTATGGTGTTTATGGTGTTTGGAAAAGATGGGAATGAGTTCAAGTTGACCCAAAGTTAGGGTTTTGTCCAAAATGCATGATTTAGACCAACTAATGTTAAATTTGAGGTGTGTGTGTATATGTGACTACAAAAGGAGCATTATTTGATTTGAATATGAAGTGGAATTATTTTTGTATGATGTTGGGATGTACCAAAGTATATTTACATGCTGTTAGGAAAGAGTTTAAGTTGAGAATTGCTGTGAAAAGTGAGAGAACCCGCTCAATCAGTGAGGCTCGAATTTCCAGAAAAACAGGACAGCCTTTGAAATGAAACTGGTAATGACAGCCCAGCCAAAAATTCTAATTTTTGGCGGGTAGATAGTTAGTGTGGTAGCTTCAAAATGGCTCTTGAATCGCATTAATCTGAGGTTTGTGGAGAAAGTTATGGTTATTTTACCGAACCTGTGCAGGGTGGGCTTAAAACTGACATGTTGATGTTCTAGCCCCATTTTAGAAACTCTATCAAGGGAATCATGTTTTGTGTCCTTAATAAAAGTTTTAGAGGACTTCTTAAGCTGTTTATATTGGGGTCTTACGTCTCATTTTCAGGTCGGGAGTTTAAGTTGTGGATTATTCTTTCCATACCCTCTTCAAGCCCTTATGCTCTAAACTTGCTACCGTGCCTTAAAACACATTTCTATGGTTTATATCGTCATCATTTTGGTTTAATCATTGAACTAGTGTGTAAAAGTTCTTCATAAGCCAGTTTTATTTAAAGTTATTCATTATAAGAACAAGATCATTTCTGACCTCATGTTCCTATAATGAACTTTTGAACTGAATCAAGGCCTAAGCTTTCATTTCCTTCACTTTAGTGCATCTTATTCCTCTGTGAACTAGCATTTAAAACTTCCAGGTACGTTCATTGCCTGTATCTTTAGTAATCAGCACGTATTTATCGAAATCATAATATTTTGGTAAGTACATCAATGAATCATTTTAATCAGTGCTTTATCACATAACTAGTGACCCCGTCAGTTATCAGTTACAGGGCATTGCCCTCCAGTTACCCGCGCGGCTTCAGGCCAGGTCCCTCGGTCGGCTTGGCAGGTGTACACCTATTCACAGATCGTAACAGTTACTCAGGGGTGCACTAACAGATAATAATTAGCAATACAGTTTTACATGCATCCCATTCCCTGTTTTTAACTAAAATGAATTGCAAGCGGGCCCGCATAACTTTTCAGTGAATCTTTGCCAGTACAGGGATGCATGTACTGAGCTTTAACTCACAGTTCAAAATGTTTTTATGTTTTGTTTTATGAAAGTATTCGGTGAACCGCTCTCAGGCGGGCAGGGAGGCCGAAGGTGATAAATGAGGCAGGACTGTCCATGTGATTGGCGGTGTAGGAGAGCTAATATGCTATCTCAGCATATTGTGGTGTATTTTGGAGTTTCAACTGTGTATGTGAACTGACTTATGTATTTTGGTGTTATAACAATACTTTTGAACCAAGTTATGTATGTTGATGTAAACCTTGGGATGTTAGACCCATTTCTGTATGTAACCAAATGGTTTGAGTGATTATGATGGTGAATGCCCCTTTATAGGGTAACCTTTGGTTTATGGCAAGTTTTCATGTATAAGGGAAGCCTTGTCCTTTGTGGATGACGGTAACGCCCCGTTCATTGACTTATTATATCTTATTGATAACCTTAAGTAGGTAAATGCAAGTAGGTGAATGCAGGCAATGAATCATGTATATTTGGGGCGTTACAGAATTGGTATCAGAGCCAGGTTGAGATTTTGTTAAGGAAAGTAGAGTTAGAAACTATAGGGTGAGAGTGGTTGTCGTGAGGGGCTATCGTACATTGCTAGAATAATATTAGGAGTGTAATTACGATATTAGACTGCAAGTGCTTCCATTTGTATGCTTCTTGTTTATGGATATGCATGTCTCTCATATATGTGTTTTCTTTGTTAGATGGATCCTTATTGCGTTAATATATTAGCAGGTGGATCTATGATTGCTCACATCACGCTGCTACATATTAGTATAGAGGCACATACCCAGGACCCTTATTCTGAGTTCCGTAGTATTACGGTCCGTGCTCACAGAATGCTTCAGTCCTTACCCTCGGTTGGCCCGTGGGTGGAGTTTAAGCAACGTTATCACGATTTTATGATGATAGGGAACCCAGGCTTAGACAGGCCTAGGTTTCAAGCCCAGGGGGCTTGGACGACTCTCACTACGGAGCTGTTGTTGAGAGAGGAGTTTGAATTGAGGGGAATTACCATAGAAACTCTTCAGTACGTCTTTCCCCTATATCAGGTCCATCCCCCACCAGCACTCGCATAGGGGCTACCCTCTCCGCTAGCACCAGCACAGGGGCCATCCTCTCTGCCAGCACCAGCACAAGGGCCACTCATCTCGCCCGCACCAGACACCCCACTGATGCCTGATAGCCCTGGGGAGGCTTTTGTGGTGATAGACATTCCCGACACCCCAGACTTAGTGGTGATTAGTTCTAGTTCTAGGGATGAGGGCCACCAGGGAGAAGAGGACGATCCAGAGGAGGATGATCCTGAGGAGGATCAAGACAGTGATGAGATGGGGATAGAGCAGCAAAGGGAACAAGAGGCGGACGAGTTTATGGTGGACTTAGAGGAGAAGCGTGAGCCACAAGTTCAACAGGAGGTTGATAATGCCGAGTCGGAGGCATCTACGAACAACTTCGATTCAGGTGAAGAACCTGATGATGAGTTTGACCCAGATTACGATCCATCTAGGGATCGTTAGGTGGTTCTAGGGGCTGGTGTAGTGGTTTTCATTTTGAGCCCTATATGCAGATATGGTTTGGCTGGATTAGATAATTACATTTGTGGGGCATCTGACATTGTATATACTTAGTGCAATCCTCTCCGACTGCGATGACATGATCCGTACCTCTTTTTGGTATGTGACGGACCCAGTGTCTAGGGGCTATTTAGTGTTTAGTGATAGGGTAGGAGTCAGAGCTAGTCTTACTTGCTAAGCTAGGTGTAATATGTTTTTGTTGTTCATGTATATAAATCAGCAACTATGTATGTAAGTAAGCAGTTTTGAAATGAAATGATGATGCTTTGAGTTATGAAATAATCTTCGAGCCATCTCCTATGTATTCATTGGGCATGTTTATTTTATATGTCTGGAGGTTCCAGTGTTTAAATTGCTTCATTTAATATATGATCAGAATGTCCCAGTCAGTTCACAACAACATGGAGGTTCATGTAGAGGACAATATGGAACAAGGCCAGGGATTGGGTGATCAAGCCTCTTGCCAGGAGCCACAACATGGTGACACGCCACCATTGCCCTCTGAATTAGCTATCAATTTAGGTAACCCGAGTTATTGGCCAGCCTTAGTTGCTGAATTGATAAAGCGGATTCCCCAGGTACCTGCTGAAACCCCTCCTAAAGAGGATAAAGTGGCAGATAGGGTAGCACGGTGCAACCCTAAAGTTTGTGATAGATCTTATGATCCAGTAGTACTGGAGGAATGGATAAGGGGAATGGAGAAAATTTTTACAGTAGTTGAGGTACCAGAGGAAAAGAAAATGAACATTGGGACGTATTATTTGTCAGGTGAAGCTGACATTTGGTAGAATATTGTGAAGGATAAGCTCGTAGGGCCTGAACTCACCTGGAATAAATTCTTAACAAAATTGAGGGCAAAATTTAACCCAGCTGTGGTGCAAAGGCAAAAGGAGAAAGAATTTATGGAGTTGAAAATGAGCGGTAGCCTGTCAGTGATGCAATATGCTAGTAAGTTCACCGAACTATCGAAGTTTGTCCCTGAATTTGTGTTATCTGAAAGATTAAAGATGAGAAGGTTTGAGGAAGGTTTGGCCTTCTACATCCGAAATCAGTTAGTTGGGCAACCAATTTTGACTTGTCAAGAATTATATGAACGAGCAGCTGAAGTGGAACGAGTGAAGATGGAGTTAAGAGCTCTGAATCCAATCAACCACAACAGAAAGGGGTTTGAGCGGGGGACTCTGGGTGAAAGTATGAAACAGAACCAGAAGAAACCTACTCCTGTTTCCTCTAAGAGCCATCCTGTGGGCTCGACAGCACCCTGCGCGAAGTGTGGAAGAAAAATCACACCACTCCTGAATGCCGAGTTGGCACTAATAAATGCATGTGGTGTGGAAGTCCTGAACACCTTATCATTGCATGCCCCCAACGATTGAAAGCTGTAGACAAGGGCGCAGCAAAACCCTTGGCTCTGCCCAACCGGGGACCCCCACCTGTAAGGCCTGTAGTTGCAGGAAGGGCATTTGTGATGAATAAAAAGGAAGCTGCTACCTTTGGTACGGTAGTCACTCGAACTCTCTTTTTAAATTCAAAGCCATTTTGTGTATTATTTGATTCGGGCGCCATTCATTCTTTTATATCTACCCGAGCTACTATACAATTGAGCCTGGAGAATAAGAGGATGGAAACCAATTACAGAATTAAGCTACCCAACAATTCTGTGATTGAGTGCCCCCTCTCTTATGAACTTGTCCCCATCATCATTGGTGAAACTATTTTCCCTGTGGATTTGATTTAATTTGACTTGTCTGATTTTGATATCATCTTGGGGATGAATTGGTTGCATACATATGGAGCCCAGATTGACTGTGAAGAACTTAAGGTTATCTTGAAAGATGAAAATGGGAGAAAAGTGTGTTTTTATGGACAAACAGAGGCAAAATCTTGTTCTTTGATTTTCGCTATGAAAACAAGTAAACTATTATGTCAGGGGTGTATTGGATGTTGGTGTTATGCCATTAACACCCAAACAAAAGTAGAGGAAGTAGCAAATATACCTGTAATTTGTGAATTTGAAGATGTTTTCCCCGAAGAGTTACCAGGACTACCCCCGCAGAGGGAAATTGATTTTAGAATCGAATTACTTCCTGGAGCTTAACCTGTTTCTAAAGCCCCGTATCGTATGGCCCCAACTGAGCTTAAGGAACTAAAGATTCTGCTAGATGAGTTGTTATAAAAAGGCTTTATTAGGTCAAGTGTGCCACCATGGAGCGCCCCAGTATTGTTTGTTAAGAAGAAAGATGGAACCTTAAGGCTATGTATCAACTACAGGGAGTTGAACAAGATTACCATCAAAAACAAATACCCTTTGCCGCGAATAGATGACTTGTTTGATCAACTACAAGCAGCAGGAGTATTCTCTAAGATTGATTTGAGGTCAGGATACTATCAACTTAGGATTAAGCCTAAGGACATTCCTAAGACAGTGTTTAGTACCAGGTATGGTCACTATGAGTTCACAGTGATGCCTTTTGGCCTCACTAATGCTCCTGCAGCCTTCATGGACCTTATGAATAGGGTTTTTAGACTTTATTTAGACAAGTTTGTAGTGGTATTTATAGAAGACATCCTTATCTATTCTAAGGACAAGGAGGAACATGCTGATCAATTGCAAACAGTACTGCAAACCTTGAGGGAGCATCAACTCTATGGCAAACTAAAGAAGTGTGAATTTTGGTTGGAGGAAGTGGTATTTTTGGGGCATGTGATTACCAAAGAAGGAATTAAAGTTGACCCCCAAAAGGTGAAAGCAATCACAGAATGGCCAAGGCCTACCAATGTCACTGAGATTAGAAGCTTTATGGGTTTAGTAGGTTATTATCGAAGGTTCGTCAAGGACTTTTCGAAAATAGCTTCACCACTGACCAATCTACTGAAGAAGGTGAATAAGTTCGAGTGGAAGGAAAGATGTGAGAAAGCTTTCCAAGAGCTAAGGCAGCGACTAACTACCGTCCCAATTTTAACGATACCAATGGAAGGGAAGGAGTATACAGTTTATAGTGACACATCGAAGAACGGTCTAGGGTGCGTATTGATGCAGGAGAACAAAGTAGTAGCTTATGCCTCTCGACAACTCAAACCATATGAGAAAAACTACCCTATCCATGACCTGGAGTTAGCAATCGTGGTTTTTGCATTGAAAATTTGGAGACATTATTTAGACGGGGTACCGTACAAGATCTATACTGATCATCAAAGTCTAAAGTATATCTTCACTCAGAAGGAGCTCAATTTGAGACAACGGCGTTGGCTTGAGTTGCTTAAAGACTATGATTTGCAGATTCAATATCATCCTGATAAAGCAAATGTGGTGGTGGATGCCCTGAGTAGGAAGGCGCAACATAGCTCGCACACTGTGGTGATTACTTAATTGAATCTCTTAAGAGAACTTGAGGACTTTGGGATTCAATTGGTGTCCCACAGCCAAGCGAATGCTCAATTATCAGCACTTACTATACAGTCTTCCCTAGTGGAAGAAATTTGGCTGAACCAGGAAAGTGATCTCGAACTCCAAAGAATAAAGCAAAATTTAGAGAAAGGGAAGTCTCCGGGATTTATAATACACGAGGATGGAACTCTGCTGTTCCAGAATCATCTATGTGTGCCCAAAAATGGGGAATTAAGAAAGCAGATCCTGGAAGAGGCTCACAATACTCGTTATTCAGTGCATCCAGGAGGCACCAAGATGTACAGAGATCTGAGATAATATTTTTGGTGGAATAATATGAAGAAGGACATTGCAGAATATGTGGATAAGTGTCTAATTTGTCAGAAAGTTAAAGCAGAGAATCAATGTCCTGTGGGTGAACTACTACCCTTAGAAATTCCCACTTGGAAGTGGGATTCGATCTCAATGGACTTTGTTATAGGTTTACCCCTTCCTGCCTCGAAAAAGAATGCTGTTTGGGTCATAGTTGATCGACTCATGAAGTCGGCTCATTTCCTGCCAACTAAGGATACTTGGGGAGTTGAAAGACTAGCCAACTGTATGTTAAGGAGATAGTCCATCTGCACGGGATTCCTTTAGACATAGTCTCAGATAGGGATCAAAAATTCCAAGCACGTTTCTGGCAAGCGCTTCAAAAGGCCTTTGGAACCAAACTAAACTTCAGTGGCTCCTATCACCCAGAAACAGATGGACAAACTGAAAGGGTGAATCAAATTTTGGAGGACATGCTAAGAGTTTGTGTATTGGAGTTCCAAGGGAAATGGGAAGATGATTTACCTTTGGTGGAATTCTCTTATAACAACAGCTATCAATCCACCATCAAAATGGCCCCATTTGAGGCTCTGTACGGAAGAAAATATAGAACCCCGTTATGCTGGAGTGATTTGGATGAGGCACTAATTATAGGTCCTGAAATGCTTCAAGAGACCACTGAAATAATAAGAAAAATTCAAGAACATATTAGGATCGCCCAAAGTCGACAAAAAGGTTATGCAGACAAAAGAAGAAGGCCTCTGGAGTTTCATGTAGGCGATAAAGTTTTTCTGAAAGTCTCACCAACCAAAGGTGTCCAAAGGTTCGAAATACGAGGCAAATTGAGACCAAGGTATATTGGACCTTATAAAATCATCGAAAAGTTGAATCCTATCACTTATCGGCTAGATCTGCCTGTAGAACTTGAGCACGTACATAACATGTTCCATGTCTCTCAGCTTAAGAAATATATGCCAGATCCAGACCATATCTATGTATCTGAACCTATCGATATTACTGAACATCTAGTATATGAGGAGCGTCCTGTTTAAATACTAGATTGTAGGATCAAACAGCTGTGCAACGAGCAGATAGCATTGGTCAAAGTACTCTAGACGAACCACACCTCCTAAGAAGCCACCTGGGAGCCCGAAGAAGCTATGAAAACTGCATATCCATATTTATTCGAGGTAAATCGGCATGATATCGTAAAGTTTATCAGTTTCGAGGACGAAACTTTTTAAGGGGGGAAGACTGCAATAATCTGACCCTAAATTGTGTTTATTAATTTCATTTCATTAATCCATGTGATTAATTTCATTTCATTTACATCATTTTTTTTTATTATTCCAATTGGACATTTCTAAATAGGCCCTCACTTTGTAATTGGGGGTTTTGTTCTAGTCAAATTTTGAAAATCGATTTAGGCCTCGATATTTTATAAATTTAACGATTTAATGCTTTTCATGGCACTAAATCATTTAATCTCAATTTTTGAAAAAAAAATTTCGCAAGCGCACTCAGTTTAAGCTCTTTTCCAAAACCGAGCCTGTTCAAGGCCGATTTCGACCCAACAAGACTTGACCCTCATTTGTTTAGCTAAACTCTCTTAATTAGGCCTTAATTAAGCTTAGCAAAAGTGGCTTTTTGACATTCATTTTCAGCCAAGTATAAATTAGGCAAAGCTTTCATTTTACACCAAGCAATTTCAAGACTCTTTCTCTCTCCAATTTCTCTCCTCCTTCCCTCTAAGTCACGGTAGCAGCATTCACAACAGCATCATCACTATTTCAGCCACCAAACAACCACCACTCACCACCCCAACCATCCCTCTCACTCCTTCAAGCACCAAGCATTATTTCTACTTCTTTTTAAACTCAAAGTGAGTATTCTTTTCACCTCCTATGCTGAATTTGTTTTCGATTCTTGATCTTGTTGGTTTTTGTTTATTATTTTGGTTGTTTTAGTGATGGATTATGCTGTTTTTATGGTATTAAGAATCATCCTATTGATGGATTATGTTGGAATGAAATTGGATGAGGCTAGGGTTAGGGTTTCATCTGGGTCATGCAAGCTTCTTGTTCAAGTGTTGTTTCGTGATTGTTTTATCCTTGTTTTTGCCTATCTCTTAATATATTGAAGTTTGTTATGGTGTTTATGGTGTTTGGAAAAGATGGGAGTGAGTTCAAGTTGACCCAAAGTTAGGGTTTTGTCCAAAATGCATGATTTGGACCAACTAATGTTAAATTTGAGGTGTGCGTGTATATGTGACCAGAAAAGGAGCTTTATTTGATATGAATATGAAGTGGAATTATGTGTGGTGTTTTTGTATGATGTTGGGATGTGCCAAAGTGTGTTTACATGCTATTAGGAAAGAGTTTAAGTTGAGGATTGGTGTGAAAGGTGAGAGAACCCACTCAATCAGTGAGGCTGGAATTTCCAGAAAAATAGGACAGATTTTGAAATAAAACTGGAAATGATCGGCCCAGCCCAAAATTCTGATTTTTGGTGGGTGGATATGTTATTGTGTTAGCTTCAAAATGGCTCTTGAATTGCATTAATCCGAGGTCTGTGGAGAAAGTTATGGTCATTTTACTGAACCGGTGCAGGGTGGGCTTAAAGCTGATATGTTGATTTTCTAGCCCCATTTTAGGAACCCTATCAAGGGAATCATGTTTCGTGTCCTTAATAAAAGTTTTAAAGGACTTCCTAAGCTGTTTATATTGGGTCTTACATCTCATTTTGAGGTCGGGAGTTTAAATTGTGGATCATTCTTTCCGTACCCTCTTTGCAAGCCCTTATGCTCTAAACTTGCTACCGTGCCTTAAATCACATTTCTATGGTTTATATCATCATCAATTTGGTTTAATCATTGAACTTGTGTATAAAAGTTCTTCATAAGCCAGTTTTATTTAAAGTTATTCATTATAAGAACAAGATCGTTTCTGACCTCGTGTTTCTATAATGAACTTTTGAACAAAATCAAGGCCTAAGCTTTCATTTCCTTCACTTTAGTGCATCTTATTCCTCTGTGAACTAGCATTTAAAACTTCCAGGTACGTTCATTGCCTGTATCTTTAGTAATCAGCACATATTTATCGAAATTATAATATTTTGGTAAGTACATCAATGAATCATTTTAATCAATGCTTTATCACATAATTAGTGACCCCGTCAGTTATCAGTTACAGGGCATTGCCCTATAGTTACCCACGCGGCTTCAGGCTAGGTCCCTTGGTCGGCATGACAGGTGTACACCTATTCACATATCGTAACAGTTACTCAGGAGTGCGCTAATAGATAATAATTGGTAATACAGTTTTATATGTATCCCATTCCCTGCTATTAATTAAAATGAAATGCAAGTGGGCCCACATAACTTTTCAGTGAATCTTTACCAGTACAGGGATGCATGTACTGAGCTTTGGCTCAAAGTTCGAAATGTTTTTATGTTTTGTTTTAGAAAAGTGTTCGGTGAATCGCTCTCAGGCGGACAGGGAGGCCGAAGGTGATAAATGAGGCAGGACCGTCCATGTGATTGGCGGTGTGGGAGAGCTAAGATGCTATGTTAGCATATTGTGGTGTATTTTGGAGTTTCAGCTGTATATGTGAACTGACTTAAGTATTTTGGTGTTATAACTGTACTTTTGAACCGAGTTATGTATGTTGATGTAAACCTTGGGATGTTAGACCCATTTCTATATGTAACTAAATGGTTTGAGTGATTATGATGGTGAATGCCCCTTTGTAGGATAACCTTTGGTTTATGGCAAGTTTTCATGTATAAGGGAAGCCTTGTCTTTTGTGGACAGCAGTAACGCCCCGTTCATTGAGTTATTATATCTTATTGATGACCTTAAGCACGTAAATGCAAGTAGGTGAATGCAGGCAATGAATCAGGTATATTTAGGGCGTTACATGAACCTGCCTCTGAAACTCCTTAGTTTCAGTTGGGTTGCATCCGTGAGCAGGTTTGTTAGGCAAGGGGGTCATAGGAACTAGATCTATTCGGTGCTCAATTCCCCTTTTGTGCGGAAGGACTGGAAGAAGGTCTTGGGAACAAACATTCTCAAACTCTTATAGTAAGGGCTAGACTGAGGGGTAAAAGGCTATGGGGTCTAATCTAGGGGCAGGTTCCACCATAAGGATAGTAAATATAGGCTTTCCCTTAGAAACAGCCTCTTGATAAGTGCTTAAAGTGTATATCATTTTAGGGCTATTTTACAACTTTTTTAGGGAGAATTATGTATTTAATGTCATAATTTATACTCATATTCTCGTTTTATGCTTCGGTATGTGTAACGCCCGTGTTCCCTATTTTACGTTAAGCTAGTCGTATTGCCTTTTTGCATCGTAAAATCATATTTTTATTAACTATATAAATTAAATTATTACCGATGCGCTTATGTGAACGATAATTTTACTAAAAAGAATATCTTAATTTCCTCCATCAAGAATATCTTAATTTTTTATCTGTAATTTAGAGTATTTCCATTAAAATTTATCTTTAGTGACTCAAAGCATTTACAAGAGAGATAGAGTGGAAAGTGTTTATCTTATTTAGGGATGTCAATTTTGGGTTCTAATCTCAGAATCACCTAGGCTGTTAGAGATTGAATCGAACAAGGAGCATCTATTATTGTGGGTCCTCTTGAACGATTTATCAACATAAGAGTTGAGGATTCATCCCTCATGAAGTTGATATCAAAGCTTAGAACTTATCTTTTGATTGGTTGTTAAATCAAACACTTTATCGCTATTCTTTAACCAAACCCCCACCCCTTCATCCAAAATCCAAACCCCTAAAAATCCACACTTCGGTTTCGCTAAATTAATCTCCCTTTTCCCCCTTAATCAACTCTTCTTGGTCCAAAAAGAAAGTAGAATAGCCTAAACACAATTTCTAACCCAAAGACGACCCTAAAATCCATTTAAAAAAATCCTTCACAAAAAACCGTATAGCGGAGTTGCCCAAAACCGACCGCGATCTACCAATGGTCAAGCCCCAGATAGTGGAAGCTTACCTCCACAACCCCTTCTTTTCTAGAGTTGACCATGGCTCCTCCTTGGTCAACCCATGCTCTGTGGTCCCCTAATCTCATTCTAATTCTAATTCTTCATTACTTACACCAATATGGCCAATGGAAGAGACTCTTTTCATTCTAGGAACATTCCTTTTGAGCAAGCCCATGAGATAAGGAGAGATAAACCCATCCTTTGAATGTTAAGATCAAGTATAGAAGCTTAGAAATCAAATAACCCAAGTAAAGAAGGCCATGAAGGAACCTACTCAGACATTTAAAATTATTATGAGGTCAAAGGGTGTTTAGGTGAAGAGAGTTTCATGATGGCAACTCAAAAATTCTAAGGCTTTGTCAATTGTCAGTTTTCTCTAAAAATGAAATCTATAATCAAGACATGGAGTTTGCTTACGTCATATGTCCATGTCAGATTCTACAAAGATGTACTCCTTGATAAAAGAACTTATAAACAAAGGACCTACTACTACTCAAGAAGTGATCAAATTCCAAACAAAGATCTACTCCTTGGTGAAGAACTCATGAATGAAACACCTACTATTACTCAAGTGAAGACCAACTTCGAGCAACAGGATGGGCTTATTTTAGTTTTTAATGAGAAATGGGAAAAAGAAAGCTTGGTCATGGATATGAGCTCTCCTAAAGTTGCCATTCAAAAGGATCGTCAGTGGTTCCTCTGTTTGAAGAAACTATGGGGGTTCAAATTCAAGTTAAAGAAGAGGAGGCCATCTTGTTTCTTAAGAGAAAGGTAATGAGCCAAAATCTACCTTGGAGTTTATGTTGCCTATTGTGTCTCAACCACATCTTACATTCTCTATTGGTTTGATTTAGGAATTAATGTAAACATCACCCAACAAGCTCTATTTTTCATTCTCAATGAGCAATTTTAGAGATGAATCATTATATGGAATGTTTCCTTTGGATTCTTATCAAGTTTGGCTTCTTGGATCATGGTTATTAAATGATTGTGTCAGTTATGATGACCATGCCGATGCCCCGACCCTCAAGCACAAAAGCCAAGGCTTAGTAGAGGCTTCGTTACCTCCACTCAAACCTCACAAAGTAAGCCAGGAAAGGATGCGAGAAAAGCCTATATATGAATAAAACATAGATTGAGTAAGAGCAAGCCAATATTTACCTTACTTTTGGTTGAATCAAAAATAAGGAGGAAGTGACACCCCTACACCCTTTAGTTCAATCACCTTTGGATGAATTTTGGGATGAATCCTGTTATAATGTGATACCCTTTGATAATTATCATCACCCTGTCAACTTTGAGCCTCCACATTCTTTTAATTTAAGTTGTGATGAGCATATTGGGATTTCCAATAAGTTAATGGGTGTTAGATACTATAGATTCAATTACTTTGAAAAAGGGCCCCCTAAGAGTTTCCAGAGCCTTTATATGCTCAAGAGAGGTGGTGTTCTTAGCACATTGGGTATTTTCGAACCTAAAGGAAGTATCAAGTACTCACGATTGGTGTCAGTGGATTTTAACCTTCCTTCTCAAGCGGGAGAGGTTGATACATATTGAAACGCCCTTAGCCTTGTGCCAGTATTTCAACTACCTAAAAGTCTCTTAACGCCAAATTTTAGCACATAGGCCCAATTTATTATGGTATTTCACCTAGTAAATGGGCTTAAAAATTGATGATCTATGACTTATTGGAAAGCTTCCTAAGTATGCTGTTGAATATGTAAATATTTCCTGTACATGTTTGCATCTCAATTCCTTAAAGTGGCAAAAACCTCATATGCACTGGTGCAAATTGTTGATGGTAAATTTGATGTATTTGGGTAAAGTTTGGTTACTAGCTAAGAGTTCCCAACTGATGTAAGTCTTAGTATAATTATTTTCCTATGATGCTATTTTAGCCCCATGTGCTAAAAATTGGAATTGTATTCCTTTGAGCGAGAAATGTTCAAGATTATGTGGAATGTGCATAAAATTCAAATTTGGAACAATCTGGATTTTAGCACAATTTGGGGAAAATAAAGCTATAATCCTTGGCATTCCCATACTTGAATTGAAACTACACATGCACAGAAAGAGGTTTGAGACGGCGGAACTCCTATTGTTTGAGTATAATTTTCTACAACCTTTCCTATAAAATAGAGAAGAAATTCTAGAAATTACGGCTCATAATATTTATTGTTATCTTCTGATCTATTCGATACAGG
>JAKOGI010001613.1:120000-150000 GCA_029747015.1 Carnegiea gigantea
ATAAGTGCTACAACGAAAAACCGTGTTTTTGTAGAAATTACAACAAATTTTTGGTGCTGTTGCTAGAGATGATTTTGTGAAATTCGGTTGCATCGAGTCGTAGCTTAGTTATTTGAGTTGTTTGAGTCATTTTTGTTTTAGTTTTATAATTGTGATTTTTGGTTTTGCTTAAGTTTTTATTTGGTTTTAGTAATTTAGTATAGAATATTTTTGATTTTTGAATTAAGTTAGTATTTTGATTTTTTTTTAAGATTAGTTTCATTTTGATTTTTAGAGGTTATTTACTGCGGAAAAAAAATAGTACTAACCAAATCTAGTTTATGTACAGCAAAAAAAGGCAGAACTAAATAGAAAAAAGAAGCAAAATTAGAGCAGGATTTTCATCATCTTCGAATTCTGTTTGAATTTTTCGGAGCATTTCTAATGTAATTTTGGCTGTGCTAATATTTTTAATAAATTCAGCATAATTTTTAAAGTATGTGTGAAGGTTTCTGGAATTTTCAGGACCTGGAATTTTCTATAATTTTGGGACATAATATTCAGTTTGCAATATTCTACACAGTTTAGGGACATAAAGAAATTAGAAAACAAATATGTTCATGTCCATTATGATTTTGTTGAATTTGCTATGCATAGAGTTCTGATTTTAGGATATTATTTTTTGTTTTAATTTTATTGTTAGATTTGGCTTGTTTAGGTTTTAGTTTATTTTCTATCTTCTTTATTTTATTTGTGTTTGTGTTTTTGTTTTTAGGATTTGATCATTTTCTGTTTTTATTTTATTTTAGGTTTTATTCACTTTTTGATTTTGTTTTATGTTTTAAAAGAAAAGGAAACAAAATAGAAAAATCCAAAATCCAAAAAAATTAGAAAAGAAAAAAAAACCAAAAATAAATCATTTAGTGAGGGAGTGGAATTTACATGACTAGTTAGGTTGGAGACATTGAGAATAATAGACTTGTTAGGAGTGAACCTAACCTTGAGCTTGAGCCTGAACCTGACCCTAAGCCTGAATTAGAAGAAATGGCATAAGAAAGATCTTTAAGTGACATTTTTTATTCTCCCAGGACTGCTTTGCCATCTTGTTTTACTATACCTAATCTAGGGCCAAATGTCACTTTCGAATTGAGACCTCATTATACTTAAACGCTCCCTAAATTCACAGGTTAGAGGATACTTATTTATTTTTGAGAGAATTCGAAGAAGTATGTTTTATGATGCATTTTCCTAACATCCTTATTGATGTTGTGTGAATGAAATTGATTCATTTTGCTTTGAAAGATTCTACTAAACATTGGATGTATGGCTTGGCTGCTAATTCTGTTACTTCTTGGAATGATTTTGTAAGATTGTTCTTAAGAAAATATTTCCCTAATGCCAAGAGTGTTAAGCTAAGGAATGAAATCAATCAATTTGTACAATTAGATAGGGAATCATTTTAGAAATACTTTGATAGGTTCAAAAATTTGTTGACCCAGTGTTCCCATCATAGCTTAGACTAAGGACGATTATGCCAGATTATTTATGAAGGACTTGACCAATAAACTAGAACATAGTAGAGTCCATGTGTGTAACACCTAATGTAGTCCCTACCACCATAGACAATGAAGATGGTCCAACAAGTCAATCAAGATCCAAAATAAGCTTCAAAGCACAAGCATTAGTCCAAATTGTCTAAGAAAGTCAAGGGAGTGCACATGGGTTGAAGAACCAGAATTTGCCCGGTTTTGTGCACTTGATTTCCTAAGCTACGTTGTGGCTTAAATCCTTAATTTTTGCATTTTTGTAAACCTCAAGATGTCCCCTTTCATGTCCCAGTATTAATTCCCCATCATGCACATCGAAGAAAGGGAGATCAAGGTGTTTTGCTAAACCGGCCAGATTAGCACCCAATCTGCATGGTTTAATGTTTGAGTTTGATTACCCCACTTAGACTTTGTTTAACCTTAATTTCTTAGTTGGGGGGGTTTATACACATCCTAAACTTTCCCTCCATGGTCTAAAACCTGAGTCATACTCACTTTTGTCATGGTTAAACTCAGTCATAAAAACCGACTGAAATCCGTCTTGGACCTGGTTTGAGCTGTCGGTTTGTTTTTGCCTTCACCGGTGGGTTTCCTTCAACTCAGCTGATATGGCACACTTCTCAAAACTTGGCACACGTCCCAAAGCATCAATGATAGGCTGCAACCTTGAGAAGAACAACCAATAAGGGAAGAGCTGCAAAAGAGGTTGTCCCTTGCTCCTCATTGGCTAGCCGAAAAGTACACTTCACTTTACAACTGTGCACATGCAAGATGACTGAGTTTCTAGTTGATTAAGCTTGTGTTTAAGCTAAGCATGTTATAAACATCATTTGTCTTATTTTTCTTAATGCTATGAATGTAATTAAGCTAGCTAGAACATGGTTTGTAACCTGTTAACTTTAACCGGGTGTGATTAGCTTAATTAACACCTTCCCTCTCTAGGAAGGAAAGGTTAGTGAGGTGCTAGCTTAGTTGTGTGCGTGCTAGGCATGTCTACAAAAGAGAAGCACGACCCCTTGGCTGAAAGATTCAACTTTGATGTATGAAAATTCAGTTTGAGAGCTTATAGCTTTCTCTCTTCAAATCTTACTTGCTTATCCTTAATTAGGCCAATTAAGGTGGTGTTCAAATCAAGTCTTAGCCTTAATTAAGTGGTGATCTCTGTATCTTAGTCAAGATTAAGGGCCCTAGACTCAAGATTAGTGGTGTTTCTGTATCCATTTTTTGAGTTTAGTCTATCCTTTCTTTGTTTGAAGCAACCAGATTAAGGGTGGATTAAGGTGAGGTTATCAGCTTCAGTTTTGAGTTGATAATCTTTCACTTTGAACTCCTTTATATCCCCTCACTCTCACATCCTTCATACTCCCCATTCCATCCATATTCACGCCCTAGACTACCTCAAAAGGTCTAGCAACATCCCCACCTCAAAACACCTCCAACCATGCAAAGTGAGAGTTTTAAGTCACTGCCAGGTAGCAATTTGGCACGGCCTACCCGTGCACATAGGCACGACCGTGCCTCTTGTGACCGAAACATAACCTTGAGTTTTGGCTTTCTTTGATGTGTGTTAGCTTGGGTTCCTTCTTCCCTTGAGACATACATCATATTTGATATCAGAGCAAGTTCAGATCCTTGCTTGAACCCCACGCTCCCAAATTCAATCCAAACACACTCCCTAAAACACATCAACAAATCAACCCCATACACATCCAGTTTTACCATGAGTTCAAGCATGAGCTTAGAAGAAAGATTTAATGTGCTCATGAGACAACATGAGTTAATGTTCAGGGAAAGCCTAGTCCCTCCAAACAAAAGGTGCTCTAAGTGTCAAGGCTTTGGTCACATACCCTCGGTCTGCCCCAGCAAGGAATTCATCACCTTGGCCGAATGGGAAGTAGCCATGGAGGAAGAAAATGAGAAAGAGCAGAAGGCTTCTTTGATAAAATATCAAAAGGAGAACCAAGTAGAAGATGAGAAAAGAGCTAAAGAAGGAGAAAAGTCTCTTTTGGAGAGAGTTTCAAGTGATTTTCAAATTAATGAGGATGAACTTGAAGAAACTCTAGAGGAGACAGTGGCAGAAGCAAATGAAGGTGAAGTGCTCACCTTAGACATCCCCCATCCACCAAAAGGCAAGGAACATCATGGCTACTTTTCATTTCTTTTGGTGAACTACCAAAATTTTTCCCCAATCCACCCTCACCCAAAACACTCAAACTAAATTTCTGTCAACCCATTCCAGAACCAATACTAAAAGCCCATAATTTTGAATTAAGAGCATCTGAAGAATCAGTTCGAAGCAAGTCCAAGAAGTCCCCAATGTCCACTATTCCAATCAGTAAGGGGAAGGTAAAGAAAAGAGTCTCTAAGTTCAAAAGAGACTTGTTTGATTGGCTGATTTTATTTCAGCCAAATTTGACTCGAGAAGGGAAGGTAATTAGCTAACCAGATTTGTGGACAAATCGTTTTTTAACAAGGGGAGTATGATGGATATCCCTCCATCCCCTTGATTTAAAAAGGAAGCAAATCAATTAGGTAATCTTATTATGCTGGTTTAAGGGTGAATAAATCATCCAAGTTTTGTTTAAGCATTGAAACTGTCGGGCAAGGGTTAATTCCAGCAGCTAACCCATTTTTATGTACTTAATTTCTCAACCATGCTTAAGGTTTACGGCTAATAGTTTTCATTGGGATTGAAGTTCAGGAAGTTAGCTTTACACCAAATCAATTTGCATCCCATTTGGACTTCATTTACCCTTTCAAATTAGCAAATAACCCCAAGGTGTCCAAACTGCCCAGTAGGGCTAGAATGTACCCGGTCTTGTTCTTTTTATTTCTTATTATATATTTTGGTTTAAGTCTTACATTTTTACACATTTTAGGTCCTCACAATGTTAGCTACGTGGTCCAAGTGATAAAATCAAGTTAAGTCAAGTGGAAGATGAAGAACCAGGTCAATCTTCCAAATCGTGCAGACTGAGACTTGGTTTAGACCAGCCTGGTCATTTTGATATTTGCATAAGGAAAATAAACTCCAAATTAAGTAATTCTACTTGGAGCTGTTAGAGGACTTCTCAACCTGTCCAACCATGTGTAGCAGGATAAGTTATGACCACGTTTGCCCTAGGAAACATGGCCTGCAATCAGACCCTGCATTCTGCTAGCACAAACCCAGTTTACAGCAGCAACTAGTTTTCCTTCTCAAGTGGGTTTCCTTTGGCTTGGTTGCTTCCAATGCTGAGTGGCACATGTCCCTAGCTGTCTAGAAGCTCAATAATCAGCTGCAAAAGGAGTTCCTCTTGAAAAGAACAACCAATTGAAGGCAAAGGCAGCAAAACATGTTCTTGAATCCTATTGGCCAGCCGCAAAGTGCTCCCTACAAGTTACTGCCTTCTTTGTTTATTTTTGCTAAGCTACTTGTATTAGGTTTAATTAAGTATGGTTATGTTGTAAACATCTTGTATTAGCTTTATTTAATGCTTTAAATGTAATTTAATTAAGTTAAAGATAGGTTAGAGCACGGTTAGCACTAACTGTGTGGATTTAGCATAGTTAATACCTTTCCTCACTACAAGGGTAAGGTAGAGATGTGTGCTTGTGTGTGTACTTGCTAGCTAGGCTTGTTTAAAAGGCAAAAACACGGCCCTTGTAAGATATCAATCAGTTTTGAATCAAAAAGACCTTTGAGAGCGTTGTGCTTTCATGCCTTAGTGCAACCAAATGCTAAACTTGCTTATCCTTAACTAGGCCGGTTAAGGTGGTAATCAAGTGTAGTCTTAAACTTGATTAAGTAGTGATATCTGTATCTTAATCATAGTTTAAGGGCCCTAAACTTGAGTTTGGTGGTGATATCTGTATCCAAACATTGAGTTTAGTTCTATCCAATTCAGTGTTTATTCTCAAGGATTCAAAGAGAGTTAAGGAGAGTTTGCTAGCTTAATCTTGAGTTAGTATTTCTTAACTTTGATTCTCTTTCACTTTCCCTTATTCACATATCCATTCCCATGCTTAACCAAGGCTAAAGCTATTCCCTTTGGCTTAGCTTTCCACCTAAACACAAAGCCACTTCAAACCGTGAACTTTGACAAAACCTAGCCGTGCTAGGCAGCAAAGTGGCACGGCCACCCCATGCCACCCAGCACGACTGTGCCTCCCCATTCCATGTTGCTTTCACTTGTTTGCTTCATGTTCTTGGTGAATCATAGCTTGGTTCATCCATCCCTTGAGATATTCATCAAAATAGATTACATTCTCTTTTGGTTCTCATTTAGAATCACTTGATTCTAAATTCCATTCTTACCTCACGTGTTTGTTGCCTCACAACCAACATATTACGTGCCCCTTTTCCTTGGTTTCCTATGATTGTATCCTCCCTTGGTTTGCAAGCTTTTGCTCCTGACTTGAGTTTTAGCTTGGACCCTCAGGACATACATCAACACCCCTAACCGTAAGGCTAGTGATGAGAACATTTTCTTAAATTCTGGGGTGAAACGAACATAATTTTGTCTAAAAACTCACCATTTCCCTGGCTTAAAGTCTTACATTAGATCCCTGCAACAAATAGAAACATAAAACAACACCAAAACAAGCTTAATAGCTACACGCCGGAGTCCATAAATCTACGGGCTACACACTTAGAGTATACCAACTAATAAAGTTTAATAATACAGAAGGAAATAAAAGATACAACTCAACGGATCACACATTCGGAGTATAAGGGCTTACATCCCAAAAATAAACAACTCCAACAAAGGTGATTGGCTAATCAGACGGTTGGCTCACATGGCTATACAGAGCGACTTCTAAACAATATACATTACATAAAACCAAAGTACTTTTGTAAGGCCCCCAAATTAAACATGATTCACTGTTTGTATTTTCCTTAATAATCCCTTAATTATAATCTGATAACCCTAATGATAGGGGCGTTCTCGCCGTTCAAAAAGGACAAGGCTTGAAACATGAGTACTATAAGTAACATAGTTAAACATAACCTCAAACATATACATACACACCTGATCAATCCATATATAATCAACTGTTAACCAATATAAGGTTTTTACACCATAGCAAAAACAATTCACCATGTAATCTGCATCTCCATCTACTGAAGAATTCAATATACAGCTTTAAAGTATGCATATACTGCATTACTTCTGATCCATCCGGATTTCCTTACTTCACTTATTCTCTTCAACTGATTTGTTAGCATGAGGGCAATTCTCTGACCATTTGCCTAAAACAAAACATGAAAAACATTTCGAACTGTGAGCCGAAACTCGGTATATGCATTCAATTTAAGTTAAAACAGGGAATGAGATGAATGTAAAGCTACATTGCTAGTTATTGTCTAATAGTGAACACCTTGATACTGTTACGATCTATGGATAGGTGTACACCTGCCAAGCTGATTGGGGACCTGACCTGAAATCGCGTGGGTAATTGAAGGGCAAATGCCCTATAGATGATAACTGACGGGGTCATTAATTAACTGATAAATCACTGTATAAACTGATTTATTGATGTACATACCAAAACATGATAACGTTGATAAATACACTCTGATTTCTAAAGATGTAGACAATGGACGTACCTGAGGTCTTTAAAATGATACTTGACTTGATAATACTTATGCACAATGGAAACGATAGACTAGGGCCCGATTCTATTAAAGAAATGTAATTGTAGGTAAATGTAGTTAGTAAACCATATTCACTGACACAATTTGTAACTTTAATGGAAATTGATTTATTTAAAAAGACTACTACAGTTCCAATAATTCAAAATAAGACAAGTTAACCAAAATGAACTTATTTTAATTCAATATAAGACAAGTTAAACTAAAGTGATATGAATAATAAATCAGTTAGGATCATTAAACTTAAAATACAACAAATTGAAGCAAAATAGACCAAATAGAAATGATTGAGATAATAATGAAAAGATTTTAATTGATATAAATGAAATATGGGTTTGTGATATTTCTGAAATGGATAATGCAAAGTGTGATACTTCTAGAATGGATAATAGAATGGTCAATGCCTCTAAAATGGATAATAGAAGGTTCAATGCCATGAGAGGTGTGGTGAGGTTCATAAAAAGTTCAAATAACCTCAGTTGATCCGATAGACACTAATTTGAGTCATTACTGTGCCCACTTCTCAAATTTCGTATTCATGCTCACTTAACTCGATTTTCAAACCCAAGTAAGCTTCTATACATAATCACACTTGTTGAACTCACTACACTTTGTAATTTCCTTGCAAGATCCATAATCATATAGAAACTTCTGAAAATATTTCCAAATGTCACGATTTCTGTATTCACTCATATTACCGTTTGATGGTCTGCATTAGAAAATCCATATCTTTCGCTCTCAACCTCCAAATAAGATATAAAACCCCAATATGAGAATATCATAATATCCACTAAAATGTTTATTTTGGACACATGGCATGATTGACATAGTAAGGCCCTTAAAATTAGGGTAGAACACAGACATACACAATTTCAGTTCAATCTGCGCAGTCGTAGCAAACCGATCATAACTTTTTCCATAGAACTCGGATTAAGGCGATTCAAAATGCATTTTAAAATAACACACTGACCTATCTACCCACCAAAAATCATAGGTTTTAGCTGGACCGATCATTACCAGCTTCATCCCAAATGTTGTCATGTTTTTTCTGAAAATTCCAGCCTCCCTGTTCGAGCTTGTTCCCTCACTTTTTGCACCAATCCTCAACGTAAATAATTCCTTAAAAGCAGTAAACACGCTTTGGTCCATCCCAACATCATAAAAAAACACTACACTAAATTTAACTTCATATTCATATCCAATAAAGCTCATTTTCTAGTCACATATTCACATACTTCAAGTTTAATACTAGTTTGGTTCAAACCATGCATTCTTGGACAAAACCCTAACTTAAGGCCAACTTGAACTCACTCCCATCATTTCAAAACACCATAAACATTATAATAAACTTCAATAGATTAAAAAATGATTAAAATCAAGGATAAAACAATCAAAATCTAACACTTTAACATGAAGCTTGCATGATTAGCTGTAACCCTAACCCTAGCATGATCCAACCTCAACTCCACCATGATTAATCACCAAGATAACTCTTAATTCAATCAAAACAACATGATCCGCTATTAAAACAACCAAAACAAGAAGAAAAAGCCAAAAATCCAAAGAACAAGATAAAGCTACATACTTTGATCTTGGAAAAAAAAAGGTGGAGGTGGAGATGAATTTTGGTGATTTTGAGGATGGGAGATGGTAGCTAATGAAGGCAGGTTTTTGGGGATTGAAATCCTTGCCAGACAGTGGTCAAAAAGTGATCGGAAAACACTGTAATAGGGCTGGGAGGGGGCTACTGCCGTGGGTAGAGCGAAGGAGAAGAAAAAGCTAGGGAGAGAAAGTGTCTTGTAAATACTTGGTGGAAAATGAAGAAAAGAAATGCTTGGCTGAAATTTAAGGTTTAAAAAGCCACTTTTCCTAAGTATAGACTAGACCTAATTAAGGGTAATTAGGCAAATAAATAGGTTCAAGTCTTGGTGGGCCAAAATTGGCCTTAAACGGGCTCGGGTTCGAAAACTAGCTCAAACTGAATGCGCTTGAAATTTTTTTATTATTATTTTTTTCCAAAGCTGAAGATTAAATGTGATATCATAAAAAATAATTTAATCTTTTAAATCATAATTATCAAGGTCTACTATCAATGTTTCCGAAATTAATACGGTAAATGAAACTTGAATTGCAAAGTAGGGCCCAAAATTGAATTCTCTCATCCGGGATAATTAAGTGAGTGTAACAGCCCCACTACCTATTAGGGATGTTACACCGTCAGGATCCCCCGAGGGAGATCCCTAAGGCTCTTCTTCTATTGATTTCCTTAAGGAATATACCTAACTCTAATTGAGTTGGGGATTTCTGGAACGAAACGGGCAGAGTTCCGTCTGCAGTTACAATATTTCCAATGTTTTCATTGCAACTTTAGGGTACCTATGACATTTTAAGCAAAATTCAAAGTAAACTGGAAGTTGCCAGCGAGTCACACACTCGCAGTTGAGGCTTAGGCTTTTATAACACTATTTACAATAAATTTACATAAGTTTACACAACCAGAGCCTCTACATGCCCAATTCATGCACTTCCTTAGCCAAAACATTGCTTCAGGTAGCTTCACACACGCATCACAGGTACACCTGCAGGAGTAACTAGCAATTCCTAGGAGGCAGACAGGTTCTTCCATTCATTCACCACCTGGGGGAGGAAAAAGGGGAAAGAAAATGGAGTGAGCCACCACATGCTCAATGAATGTTCCTCCACTCCTTAAAACAAAACCTTTACAGACAATACTACTCTTATTAATCACATATCAAGCATTTCGGTAATACCAATCATTACATTAAGCTATATATAGCATATACATGGGCTATTCACATGCCAAACCTTCATTCATTCAATCATTCAAGAATTACGTTCCCATTCATAGGTGTTAGCCCGTTAGGCTATTCACATGTTAAACATACATTCATAGAACCTTTAATACTTTGGAAACCTTCTCATCCGACGCATGCAGGTTTAAGCAAATAAACTCAAGGTAGGAAGAAGGGAAGGCTACATTCAAACATGCTTGAAGGTCATCCAATTACTCATTCGTTGAAAGCTTTCTTTTTTTCATTGAAAACATTTTCTTAACCTCCCAAGGAAGTTTCATTTCGTATTAGTCGTGTAATGATCCTTATAAACTTTTCATACATCATTCCTTATAGCCCTTTGGGCCCATAAAAAGAACTTTCTTTCCTTTTTAATCATTTAAAATGGCAAAGGCCAATTGCTTTTATTAACTTAGTACGAAAATACTTTTGGCATAAGATCATTCAGGTGCTGATTGGGTGAGATCCATTCTCAACCCCATAGTGAGACCTATCGCTCACACTTAAGCTCTTACTCCCGGGATGGCTACATCTAATATATCGGACCATTACATCAACCCTTGTCAGGGCCTCTAGGGTTTCCGGACCTTCCCCTAGGTTAACATCGTTCATTTCATATCGTCCGAAGCACATTATCTTAGCCACTTTAAAGCGTATGGGCCATAACGGCTAATAATTTTGTTGTGCCTTTTGGTAAAATCGTTTAACATGTAACTCACACCATTTTTAAAATATTTTAGGGATTCCTCCCAAACATTGTTTGAGTAGCTAAAGAGGCCATTGTTCGCTACTGGACATGGCTATTAGTTATTTAAAACACGTGAAAAGTCCTTTGTCAAAACATCACCTTTACAAACACATGTTACATCTTAAACATACAAGGGAAGGGGATACACATATCACATTTAAACATCCCATAACCATTTCAACACAATGAGCCACACATGGCCTCGCAATCCACACGATTGCGGTCAATTCACAACCTGAACTCCCTCCTCACAAGCACCGTACCACAAGGACCTCGAACCACTCATAGTTCTTCCTCAAACCATCCAACTACCATCTCGGTTTTATATTTTACTAATCCTATCATATTCTTAAGCTAGCTTAAAAGGAGATAGGGTTTAAGTACTCACCTGGTAAGCATCACCACTCAGCAGTGGGTTATAGCAAGCATACGAACGCATACGCATCATTATATTCACATATAAACCATAACATCTCATTTAACAACTAGCAGACCATTACGGGGTAGCTAAGCATACAAGCATACAAACACATACGTACCATCACATTCATGTATAAACCACAGCACTTTATCTAGCAAGTCAAACACGATTGGGTTTTAAACATTTATTATTTATTTCGGAGTTAGCGAGCCGTTATGGAGTAGTTAAGTGCATAAGTGACCATAGAGTGGCTAAACATTCATATATATGTTGATTTTAAACTCGTACGATGCAATTCGAAGATCACAAATGGTCATGGAGCGACTAAACATTCATATGCATTGATTTTACACACGTACGATTCAGTTCGAAGTTAGTTTCTAGGCATGATTCGACTTAAAGCTTTAAGTTCGAATTATCTAGTTAAGTTCGAACCTTAGCTAAACTTTTATTGATTCATTTCGATGCTAAACATACATTGATTTGAATCGAAGCTAAGCATACACAATTCATTTCGAATTGGTATTTTAGGCATAATCTACATATATTGATTTGAATCGAAGCTAAGCATACATAATTCATTTCGAATTGATATTTCAGACATAATCTACGTCAATTTATTCGAATTGAAGCTAAAGATATATAAACCACTTCGAATTAACATTTCAGGTATAATTTACGTCAATTGATTCGAATGGAAGCTAAACATATGTAAATCACTTTGAATTAACATTTCAAGCACAATTCACCTAAATTGATTCGAATCGACGCTAAACATATATAAATCGTTTCGAATTAATGTTTCATGTATAATTCACCTAAATTGATTCGAATCGACACTAAACGTATATAATTCATTTTGAATTAACATTTCATGCATAATTCACTTAAATTGATTCGAACCGAAGCTAAACATATATAAATCATTTCGAATTAACGTTTCATGCATAATTTACCTAAATCGATTTGAATCGAAGCTAAACGTATATAAATCACTTCGAAATTAAATCTCATGCATGAACTAACAAAATTGATCCACTTCGAAGCTAAGCATGTATGTTTCATCTCAGAATCCGATCTCAGGCAGCACATTCTAACAAATTTGGCTACGCTAGTCTAACATGGAACATCGATTCCGCTAAAACGTTTGCGAAATTAGTATTAACTTAGGAGGAGAGAAAGACTTGCCTGAAATCACTTAATAACCCACGTAATTAGCAGCAATTCACGCCCCAAATTCCCTTGAACTCGACCCTGGTTCGGCTACACCCAGAACCCAAAACCCTAGCTTCGACTTAGTGGCAATTTAAGCTGATTTTGGCCAGAATTCAATTCCCAATTTATAGAAGAGGTAGTGAGGGTCGTGGGTTGCCGGATTCCGACACGTGGGTGGTGGTTTTCGGGGGTTAGACGCGTGGTTTTTGGGTTGGGAGAAGTGGATGGCAGCGCGTGGTGGTTGTGGCGGTGGAGGACGCGTGCTGGGGGGACCGGTGGTCCCTTTCTCTCGCCGGCGACAAGCGGCGATCGGAGGTGGACGCCAGACGGCGTCGGTGGCCCAAAGAGAGAGAGGGAGAGCCGCGAGTGGGTTAGAGAGAGAGTGAGGGTGTCAGGTGTCCTTCGGGTCTCACAGACCCGACTTCCCCCCCTTTTTATTCTATTTTTCGCCCTTTTTTTAGCTCAACTAACATCATTCAACTAAAGTCTGGTCCCGTACTTGTTAATGGTTAGGCTAAACCCGCCTTAAAAGAATTTCACCCTCGAAATTTGCTCACCTGATGAAAATAATGCGGGATGTTTTTAGCGCATTTCGCTTTCTGACTCCCAAGTTGCTTCTGCCACCTTGTGATGTTTCCATAACACCTTCACATAAGGGATGTTCCTATTTCTGAGCTTCTTTTTCGTCTTCTCCAAAATCCGAATGGGTTGTTCTATATAGGTGAGATTCTCCTTAACTTGCAGGGGTTCATATCGGATGACATGATCCGGATCCGGAACATATTTTCGGAGACTGGATGCATGAAATACATCGTGGATGCCTTGTAATGAGGGCGATAAGGCTAGTTGGTACGCAACCGATCCTACTTTCTGCATAACTTCAAACGGTCCAATGAACCTCGAGCTTAGTTTTCCTTTTTACCCAAATCTTATACTTCCCTTGAGTGGGGACACTTTCAGAAATAAATGGTCTCCAATCTCAAACTCCAGTGGCCTTCTCCTATTATCCCTGTAGCTCTTTTGCCTACTCTGTGCAACTTGCAACCTCTTGCGGATTGTCTTGATTATTCCGATGGTTTAATCGACTAAGTCAACCTTGGAAGGTTTCCTTTCCCCTACTTCATTCCAACAAACCGGAGTTCTACAACGTCTACCGTATAATGCCTCGAAAGGAGCCATGCCTATACTGGCGTGGTGACTATTATTATACGCAAACTCGATCAGAGGTAAGTTATGATCCCAAGCTCCAGCATAATAGAGTGCACAGGCTCTCAACATGTCCTCCAAGGTTTGAGTAGTTCTTTCAGATTGACCGTCCATCTAAGGATGGAAGGCCGTACTTAAACGTAGTTCTATGCCCATTGTCTTTGAAAACCATGCCAGAAGCGAGATACAAACTTAGTATCGCGATCTAACACAATACTGAGTGGCACACCATGCAGTCTAACTATCTCCTTAATGTATAGGTTAGCCAGTTGCTCAGAGGTGAAAGTGGTCTTGATGGGTAAGAAGTGTGTGGCCTTGATCAATCTATCAACTATAACCCACACGCCGTCATGCTGTCTGATGGTTTTTGGCATTCCAATCATGAAATCCATGGTGATGTGTTCCCATTTCCACTCGGGAATTGGCAAGGGTTGTAGTAAACCTCCTGCTTTCTAATGCCCGGTTTTCACCCGTTGGCACGTAAGGCACCGAGCCACGTACTCTGCGATAACCCTTTTCATGCCATTCCACCAGTAATGAGTTTTCAAGTCGTGGTACATCTTTGTACTTCCATGGTGTACAACAAGTGTGGAATTATGCACCTCCTTTAACAACTCCTTCTTGAGAGCTGTTATGTTTGGTACACACAGTCTATTCCCATATCAAAGTACCTCATTTTGGATGGAAAATACCTTGTTCTTTCCTTCTTCCATGCCTTTCTTTATCTTCATAAGTTCAGGGTCATCCCTCTGCTGTTGCTTAATCGTTTCAATCAATGGCGAAGAGATTTGAAGCGCTGCCAAGTAGCCTTGATTTCCTGCCAGCACTACCTCTATTTGTAGCGCGTCGAGCTCCCTTAGGAGTCTCTTTTCTTGTGTAAGTAGATAGGCTACTGACCCCATGGATTTTCTACTCAGTGCATCAGCCACCACGTTTACCTTTGCAGGGTGATATTTGATCTCCATGTCATAATCCTTCAGGAGTTCTAGCCATCTTCTTTGCCTCATGTTTAACTCTTTCTAAGTAAAGATGTATTTCAAGCTCTTGTGGTCAGTGTATACTTCACACCTTACTCCATAGAGGTAATGTCTTTAGATTTTTAAGGTAAACACAACCGCGGCCAATTCTAGGTCATGTGTTGGATAATTCTGTTCGTAGGGCTTCAATTGGCGAGAGGCATAAGCGATAACTCTGCCTTTTTGCATTAATACACATCCCAGTCCCTTCTTGGACGCATCGCTGTAGATTACAAACCCTTCATTACCCTCAGGTATAGCTAGTATTGGGGCAGACACCATTCGTTTCTTTAGTTCCTGAAAGGCATCTTCGCACTCTATAGTCCATTCAAATTTATTGGTCTTCCGAAGTAATCTGCTAATAGGTAAGGCTAGCTTAGAAAATCCTTCTATAAATCCTCGATAGTAGCCAGCCATACCTAAGAAGCTTCACACTTCAGAGACATTTGTGGGTCTCGGCCAATTTATAATGGCCTCTATCTTTGCCGGGTCCACCGATGTGCCATCCTTGGTTACTATATGACCTAGAAATTGCACCTCTTCTAGCCAAAACTCACACTTTTTAAGCTTGGCATATAGCTTGTGTTCTTCTGTGGTTTTCAACACCATTCGTAGGTGGTTTGCATGTTCTTTTCTAGTCTTGGAGTATACCAAGATATCATCGATGAATACCACTATGAATTTGTCGAGAAAGGACTTAAAGACCCGGTTCATTAAGTCCATAAAGAATGCAAGGGCATTCGTTAACCCAAATGGCAACACCAAGAACTCATAATGCCCGTATCGAGTGTAAAAGGCGGTTTTAGGCACATCTTCCTTCTTGATATTCAATTGATGGTATCCCGATCTTAAATCGATCTTTGAGAATACTGAAGCACCGTCCAACTGATCAAACAAGTCGTCGATTCTGGGAAGTGGGTATTTATTCTTAACCGTCACTTTATTTAGCTCTTGATAGTCGATACATAACCTTAAACTTCCATCCTTTTTCCTCACAAGGAGTATCGGCGCTCCCCGGGGCGAAACACTAGGCTAGATTAGCCCCTTGTCGAGTAACTCTTGCAACTGGGTTTTCAATTTTGTTAATTCAATAGGTGCCATTCGATAAGGTGCCTTACATGTTGGGGTAGTTCTAGGTACAAGTTCAATGGTAAACTCGATTTCTCGGTCAGGTGGTAGCCCCGATACTTCTTAGAATACCTGTGGGTACTCCCTTGCCACCGGAATCTTATTCAGGTTTAGATCCCTTGGTTCTATAGCTTCAATTGCACACAGATGGCCCTGACATCCTTTCCTCAGTATCTTGAATGCTTGTATGGCAGATACAGTTGGAACAGCCACTTGATGTCCACTTCCCTTAAAGGTCACTCTCTCTTCATCAGGGGCCGAGAAAGTAATCAACTTCCCTTCACAGCTAATAGTAACTTTATGCTTAGTTAACCAATCCATCCCTATGATAACATCCCAGCCTTGTATATTCAGTTGCACTAGGTCTGCATGAAGGACTACCCCTTCTAATGTAACGGCGCAATTTCTAAAAATAACATCAGTGTAGTAGGTAGGGCCTAAGGGGGTGGCTACATATAATTGTACATCCATCTCGTCAGGTCTGCTGGCGAGCTTCTCTGCGAAGATAGGATTTACAAAGGAATGTGTCGCACCCGAATCAAATAACACATGAGTATAAAGATGATTGTTAAGGAGGGTACCTAATACAGTGGCAGTGAGGTCCTCTGCCTCTTCATGTTGCAGGGAGAACACCCGGCCACCCGCCTGCGGCGTTTTTCCACCTCTGTTACCTCTTGAAGTTGTATTCATAGGGGGACGGCCTCTCTGCGGAACTGAATTGGTTCCCGTGCCCTAACCTGGTGTGTTGCTTTGTCGTTTCCACACCTTTTTGGGGCAGTTGGTAATCTTGTGGTCCGTAGCTCCACACCCATAGCATTCTTGGGTGCCATATCAACACTGACCTGGATGTATACGTCCACACTGGTTGCAGGGTTCCATTTCTTGCCTTCGAGCAGCTTGTATTCCTTTACCCCGATCCCTCGTGGGGTTGAAACTTCTGAATCTCCAGTTCCCCTGAGCACTGGATCCTCCTTGGCCAAATTTTCTTTTGGCTTGGCTTATTTGTCGACTTTCAGGTTCAGTTTCTTTTAAGATCCGGGCTATTTTCACTGCCCGCTGATACATTTCTTGGAAGCTGATAAAAACATATCCAGCTATCATTCGCTTGATTATTCCCTTGAGGCCTTGTTCAAAGTGATCCATTTTCATCTCTTCAGTGGTGACCTGGTTGGGCGCAAAGCGGCTGAGCTCATTAAACTTTGCAGCGTATTCCACTACGCTCATCTGCCCTTGTTTTAGGCGTAAAAACTCTTGCTCCTTAGCCCTTTTCACATCTCGAGGATAATACTGGGCATTCATCATAGTCTTCAACTATTCCCAGGTCAAAGCTGGTTCACCAGCTCGGGGTTTAACAGTCCCTCACCAGAACTCAGCTTCTTTTTCAAATTCGTGGGTCGCTAAATGCACCTTGAAGCCTTCGGGGCAGTCCATTACTTCGAATAGGTTCTCCATTCTTCTCAACCACTCCTCGTATGCAAGGGGGTCGGTTCCTCCACCAAACCTCGGTGGTTTTAACTTGTTAAATTGACAAATCATCTCTAGGGTGGTTGGCTCCGCTATCTGTTCTCTTCGGGGAGGCATTGCTACATAATTGTTTATGCAAAGTTGCTTAGTTTTATATATATGTAAAAAAAATAGATTTATCAGAGGCATTTATAGACATAAAACAATATTTAGGTAGCATTCATTGGTAAAATGCATTCACATTTTACGAAACATGGGCGGGAATACCCTTGCTCATTCATTCATTCTGAGGATACATTTAGCTCGGGAGTTATCTAAGAGTTCCCGACACACTGACGCCTTAGGAAGGGGGAAACTAGGAGGGTACACTGACTATGATTTATTGGATACATTACATACGGTAACAACTTCGGATCATGCAAGTCTCTAAACATCACTGGGGGATTCTCCCTCAGGAGGGTTGTCTACTGCTGGCTCATTCGAACCTTCAGACTCAACTGCGGCTAGTAAGTCCCACAACACGAAAGTTGGGGAGTGTTCTACATCAGGCGCTCCATCCACCAGCAACCTCATTCTCAGCATCGTGGCCTACCAGCCATGGGGATATTGAGCATCAAATGAATCTATCCAGTGTGCCCACATCGTGGCTACTCGCTTGTATCACCTCGCCTGAGGGTTTTCCGCAAACAGAAGTCGCATTTGGTGATGCTCGATTTGATTTCTCTTGATTATCGTGCTTGGTAGTTGTTGGGCAGCGGCGGGAGTAATCAAAGTCGTATTGACCAGTTCAATAGCAGCATTGCTCCTCCCCAAGGGGGTATCTCCTAAGGAATCCACCCGTCCTTCTGCTAATATTAGGAAATCCACTAATCCTCTGAAAGTAAACGAAGTGCAAGCTCCCTTGCATACATGAAATAGACGGAGGATGGAGGTGACCTCATTCCATCTTCCCGTGCGAGGCATTGATCGGATGAACTTGTACGTCCAGTGGTTTTGAGTGACCCGTAAGGGTCTCCACTGGTTGCTACTAATCAATGCTTCCCAAAAGATGACCGCATTCCACGCAGCCAGCTAGAATGAAAGGTACTCGAAATTATCGATGCTAAACACCATCTTACATCACCACACTGGATTAGGCATAAAACTAACAAGCACGTATTTGTATGGGAGTCCTAAGCCATGTTCTAGTTCGTGCACGCAAGTATACAAAACAAGCACATAGCAAGCTCAAGTAAACACTTTAAGGCACATACTTTCACACATTGATATACCTAAGGCCACATCTATATGCATATGCAACCTATGCCTCTGATACCACCCAATATAACACCCCAACCACCTATTAGGGATGTTACACCACTAGGATCCCCCGAGGGAGACCCCTAGGGCCCTTCTTCTATTGATTTTCTTTAGGAATCTACCTAACTCTAATTGAGTTGGGGATTTCTGGAACGAAACGGGTAGAGTTCCGTCTGTATTTACAACATTTCCAATGTTTTCATTATAACTTTAGGGTACCTGTGACATTTTAACCAAAATTCAAAGTAAACTGGAAGTTGCCAGCGAGTCACACACTCGCGGTTGAGGCTTAGGCCTTTACAACACTATTTACAATAAATTTACATAAGTTTACAAAACCAGAGCCTCTACATGCCCAATTCATGCACTTCCTTAGCCAAAATATTACTTCAGGTAGCTTCACACAATGCATCATAGGTACACCTGCAGGAGTAACTAGCAATTCCTAGGAGGCAGACAGGCTCTTCCATTCATTCACCACCTGGGGGAGGAAAAAGGGGAAAGGAAATGGAGTGAGCTACCGCATGCTCAGTGAGTGTTCCTCCGCTCCTTAAAACAAAACCTTTATAGACAATACTACTCGTATTAATCACATATCAAGCATTTCTGTAATACCAATCATTACATTAAGCTATATATAGCATATACATGGGCTATTCACATGCCAAACCTTTATTCATTCAATCATTCAAGAATTATAATCCCACTCATAGGTGTTACACCCGTTAGGCTATTCACATGTTAAACATACATTCATAGAACCTTTAATACTTTGGAAACCTTCTCATCCGACGCATGCAGGTTTAAGAAAATAAACTCAAGGTAGGAATAAGGGAAGGCTACATTTAAACATGCTTGAAGGTCATCTCATTACTCATTCGTTGAAAGCTTTGTTTCTTTCATTGAAAACGTTTTCTTAACCTTCCAAGGAAGTTTCACTTCGTATTAGTCATGTAACGATCCTTATAAACGTTTCATACATCATTCCATATAGCCTTTTGAGCCCATAAAAAGAACTTCCTTTCCTTTTTAATCATTTAAAATGGCAAAGGCCAATTGCTTTTCTTAACTTAGTATGAAAATACTTCTAACATAAGATCATTCAGGTGTTGATTAGGTGAGATCTATTCTCAACCCCATAGTGAGACCTATCGCTCACACTTAAGCTCTTACTCTCGGGATGGCTACATCTAACATATCAGACCATTACATCAACCCTAGTCAGGGCCTCTACAGTTTTTTGACCTTCTCCTAGGTTAACATCGTTAATTTCATATTGTCCGAAGCACATTATCTTAGCCACTTTAAAGCGTATAGGCCATAACGGCTAATAATTTTGTTGTATCTTTTGGTAAAATCGTTTAACATGTAACTCACACCATTTCTAAAATGTTTTAGGGATTCCTCCCAAGCATTGTTTGAGTAGCTAAAGTAGGCCATTGCTCGCTACTAGACATAGCTATTATTCATTTAAAACACGTGAAAAGTCCTTTGCCAAAACATCACCATTACACACACATGTTACATCTTAAACATACAAGGGAAAGGGGATACACATATCACATTTAAACACTCCATAATAATTTCAACACAATTAGCCACACATGGCCTCGCAATCCACACGATTTCGGTCAATTCACAACCCGAACTCCCTCCTCGCAAGCACCGTACCACAAAGACCTCGAACCACTCATAGTTCTTCCTCAAATCATCCAACTACCATCTCGGTTTTATATTTTGCTAATCCTATCATATTCTTAAGCTAGCTTTTTAAGCTAGGGTTTAGGTACTCACCTAGTAAGCGTCACCACTAACCGGTGGGTTACAGCAAGCATACGAATGCATACGCATCATTATATTCACATATAAACCATAACATCTCATTTAACAATTGGCAAGCCATTACGGGGTAGCTAAGCATACAAGCATACAAACACATACGTACCATCAAATTCATGTATAAACCATAGTACTTTATCTAGCAAGTCAAACACGATTGGGTTTTAAACATTTATTATTTATTTCGGAGTTAGCGAGCCGTTATGGGGTAGTTAAACGCATAAGTGACCATAGAGTGGCTAAACATTTATATATGTCGAGTTTAAAGTTCACAAATGGTCATGGAGCGACTTAACATTCATATGCATTGATTTTACACACGTACGATTCAATTCGAAGTTAGTTTCTAGGCATGATTCGACTTAAAGCTTTAAGTTTGAATTATCTAGTTAAGTTCGAACCTCAGCTAAACTTTTGTTGATTCATTTCGATGCAAACCATATATTGACTCGAATCGAAGCTAAGCATACACAGTTCATTTCGAATTGATATTTCAGGCATAATCTACATAGAATGATTCGAATCGAAGCTAAGCATACATAATTCAGTTCGAATTGATATTTCAGGCATAATCTACGTCAATTAATTCGAATTGAAGCTAAACATATATAAACCACTTCGAATTAACATTTCAGGTATAATTTACGTCAATTGATTCGAATGGAAGCTAAACATATGTAAATCACTTCGAATTAACATTTCAAGCAGAATTCACCTAAATTGATTCGAATCGAAGCTAAACATACATAAATCGTTTCGAATTAACGTTTCATGCATGATTCACCTAAATTGATTCGAATCGACGCTAAACGCATATAATTCGTTTTGAATTAACATTTCATGCGTAATTCACCTAAATTGATTCGAATCAAAGGTAAACATATATAAATCGTTTCGAATTAATGTTTCATGCATAATTCACCTAAATCGATTCGAATCGAAGCTAAACCTATATAAATCGCTTCGAAATTAAATCTCATGCATAAACTAACAAAATTGATCCACTTCGAAGCTAAGAATGCATGTTTTGTCTCAGAATCCAATCTCAGGCAGCACATTCTAACAAATTTGGCTATGCTAGTCTAACATGCAATATCGATTCCACTAAAACGTTTGCGAAATTAGTATTAACTTAGGAGGAGAGAAACACTTACCTGAAATCGCTTAATAACTCACTTAATTGGCAGCAATTCACGCCCCAAATCCCCTTGAACTCGACCCTGGTTCGGCTACACCCAGAACCCAAAACCCTCGCTTCAACTTAGCGGCAATTTAAGCTGATTTTAGCCAGAATTCAACTCTCAATTTATAGAGGAGGTAGTGAGGGTCATGGGTTGCCGGATTCCGGCACGTGGGTGGCCGTTTTCGGGGGTTAGACGCGTGGTTTTTGCACTGGGAGAAGTGGATGGCAGCATGTGGTGGTTGTGGCGATGGAGGACGCGTACTGGGGGGACCAGTGGTCCCTTTCTCTCGCCGGCGACAAGTGGCGGTCGGCGATGGACGCCAAACGGCGCCGGTGGCCCAGAGAGAGAGAGAGAGGAAGAGCAGCGAGTGGGTTAGAGAGAGAGTGAGGGTGTCGGGTGTCCTTCGGGTCTCAGAGACCCGACTTCTCCCCCCGTTTTGTTCTATTTTTCCCTTTTTTTGGCTCAACTAACATCATTCAACTAAATTCTGGTCCCGTACTCGTTAATGGTTAGGCTAAACTCGAGTTGAAATGACTAAAACTAACATTTCAGTTCAAACTTTGGGAATCAACCACGTAAAACGAAAAACGATTTTAAAAACTCGGTTTAGTGTTGATTCGATAATTTTATAAATAAGTAACATCAATAATAACATTAATCAAATAATCGTCCTTTTTAATGAAATTAATCATTAAAAACTCACACAGTCGACTTAATATATTTGTCGAACCATAATTCGAACGCAACTGGTAAATTCAGCAACTAAAATAGTTAGTCAGCAATAGAATGAAAGCGTGGCCCTTACACTGAGATAAATAAATGCGAAAAATTAATAACACAACTTAGTTAAATAAATAAATATGATTTAGGGTCGAGCTATTACAGCCTTACCCCCTTAAAGAGTTTCGTCCTCGAAACTTATGAACTTGGTCAAAACATGCAACGTTATTTCAAATAAGTATAGGTACTTGGCTTTTGCTTGTTTCTCAGTTTGTCAAGTAGCTTCTGAGGAGGTATCATTTGCCCAAAGTAATTTGGTTAAAGATATCTGCTTAATGCTTAACTGCTTAATCCTGTGATATAATATCTGGACTGGGTGCTCTTGAAGCACAAGGCCTGCAATGACCGCAATGGGTTTGCTTATGACAGCGTGATTAGGATATGAAATGTACTGCTTGAGTTGTGAGGCAAGGAACACGTCATACACCTATTTGGGCTATATAGGTAGACCTGGTAGACAAGTTATGCAATTCGGCCTTTCATAAACTGACATGGTCTAAAAGATCTTGACCGTAATTTAGTTTGCAGTTCAACCTCCTTACATCCTTAATTGATGAAACTTTCTGAAGAACCTTGCTATATACATGAAAGTCCAGGAATCTCCTTCTTTTATCAACATAACGTTTCTGTCGCTTTTAATAGGATATTTTCAGGAATCTTCTGACATGTGTCACCTTACTAAATGCTGGAGAAGATCTTCATGACCTATAAGATGATTTGTTATCAATGTCTGCCATTAGTTTATCTTGATGTTTAATGAAGGATTCTCTGCTAGTGCTATCACAACGTTAACTGCTAAGAGTCCCATACTTTCTTCAAATGCAAATGTTGGTCGTAGATCGTGAAGCACTATAGGCTCCAACTTAGAAGAGTTGATCCATTGATATTTTTAGATGCTTGCCCATCTGTTTCAGGATGATAAGAACCGTAAAAGTTCAATCTAGTTCTAAAGGCTCTTTGAAGTGCTTGCCATAACAGGCTTGAAATCTCTGATCTCGGTCATACACTATATCTGAGGGAATCCCATGACAAAGTCCATTCGCCTCCATTAGGGAGGGCTGTAAGATTCAGTTGAACATTCGCCTTTCTATGTGGCACTAATTGAATGTTTAAGTCCTTAAGCTCTCTCAAGGGATTCAGTTAAGTAATCACTATAGTAATCACGGTATGTTGTGCCTTCCTATTTAGGGTGCCTGCCACAATATTTCCCTTTCTTAGTTGACATTGGATCTGCCACAACTGATGTTTCATGTCGACTGAGCTTCTTTTAAGAGAAGATGTACTTCAAGCTTTGATTATCAGTATTGATTTTATATGATACTCTATATAAGTAATGTCTCCAAATTTTCACTGCAATAACTGTAGCTGCTAACTCCATATCATGGGTAGGTAATCCTTCTCATAAGGCTTGAGTTGTTGGGAGGCATAAGCCACCAGTTTAATCTTCTTGCTAACTTTATAGCTTTCTTCAATAAATTGGTCAGGAAGGACAATATTTGTTAAATCCTTCCTGAACTCGATCATTCCCTACTAAATTCAAACGATTTTCAATCTCAGTGAATTGGTGGGTCTTGAGCACTTTGTAACTGCTTTCACCTTTTGAAATTCAATCTTAATCTCTTCTTTTGAAACCATATGTTCCATAAATGTCATTGCTTCTAACCAATGCTCATGCTCCTTGTATTTGCTATCTAATTGATGCTCCTTCGAGGTCTAAAACTCTATTTATAAGATCCGTAAAGGCTGCGGGGCCATTGATTAGGCCAAACGTCATCACAGTGAATTTATCATGACCCAAACATGGCCCGTAGTGCGGTTTTGGTAATATCTTCAGGTATAATCCTAAGTTGATGGTACCCTGACCTTAAATCAATCTTAGATAAGACTCATGTTTCCTGCAGTTGATCACACAAGTCATCTACTAGGGGTGATGGGTATTTGTTTTTGATGGTGATCTTGCTTAGCTACCTGAAATCAATATATAACCTCAAGGTTCCATTTTTCTTTTTTACAAATAGAACTAAGCATCCCATGGTGGCACACTTAGATGGTTTGATAAATCTCTTCTGTAATAACTCCTTTAACTGAAACTTCAATTCTTTAAGCTCAATTGGGGCCATACGATATGGGGTTTTTGAGATAGGTTAGGCACCAGGGATTAATTTAATCTTAAAATCGCTTTCTCTTAGGGGAAAAATCCCAATAGCTTTTTAGGAAAACATCTTTAAATTCACAAGCTATAGGGAAATCTTCTGCTTGTTCTTCCTTAGGTTGATTGCTAATAGCATAACACCAATACACAATTTATCCTTGTTATAAGTGCTCACTTGTTTCCATAATAGAATTTAAAGGACAAGATTTTTCCCCTCTTTGCTCATGAAACATAATTCTCTCTCTTGTTCACCTCTTGAAATAATCTTAGGGTCATCACAACCTATCTTGACCCCATAAGCACACAACCAGCTCATTTCCGAAATGACATCAAAGTCTGATGAGTCAAATAGAATCAAAACTCTAGGGAAAACTATCTCACCAATAGTAATTGAAACAAATTTATGAGAGATAGAACACTTAACTCTAGAGTCATTGGATAACTTGAGTCCATAATTGGTTTATGCCTCCTTATTCTCAAGGTTCAGTTGTCTGGCAGATTGTGTGAATATAAATGAATGACTGGCAACTGAATCAAATAATACACAAAATGGCTTTGAAATTAAAAGAGAGTTCCAGTAACTACCGCACTAGAGGTGGCATCTTCGTTCTTGCTCAACACATAGGCCCTTTCTACAGCTGCGGGCCTTAAAGGTGAAAGTCCTTCCTACAACGTTTAGTCTTCGGGAATAGGCAGCAATGAGGTGCTCTGTGCTACCACACCAAATACAGTTGTTAGTTCCCACTCGGCAATTAGGTGTGTTGTGGTGAACTCTTCCACAAATCTGCTCCAAGTGAAACCAAACCCTAAGAGTCTATTCTTAACAATGTTCCATCAAATATCGGTTTCATTAGTTAGATAAAATGTTCCAATGTTCACCCTTTTATCCCCTGGGACCTCTGTTACAGTGAAAACCTTCTCCACTCCTCGAATCCATTCTTAAGGTTCCACTGGGTCATACTTTCAGTCTAGAGTTCTTTAGTATGAATTAGTTGAAGACATTTTTTCTAGGGGCAGTAACCCATCAAAATTTCTCACTGATGCAATCCAAATGTATGGTAAAGATTTTGATTGTCAAACTTAAGCTTTATGCAAGTGATCTTTAACAGAAAACTTAGGTTGAATCAGCCAAAAAGGTAGACACATTGCGTTCCCCTTAGCAATGGATTCCACAAGTTTGATAATAACCAACCTTTATACAAAGCATAGTTAAGATCTACCTTCTATTCAAGTCTGCTACAAAATTGTCATCTATTGACATGGGTGCAACCCAATCATAATCCAACTACTAGCAGCAATTGGGCTCTTAAAAATAGGAAAAGGTTACCAAACCTGAAGAAGATATAACATGAGAGTGAATGATGATGTAACTGGATGGGGAGATGCCATGAGGACAAAAAGATGAAGCCCCTGGTCAAAGTAAGGAATGTCCAACAGTTGATAATCCAACAAGGACAATGGCAGATGGTATGTTACCAGAAGGTGCAGTGAAATATTTTCTAGAGTAATGTCTACTTCACAAATGGAGGTAGAGTCAATGGACTGCTTGCAAGAGTTTGGGCAATTTAAGTAAATTTTGAATTGCAATGGATTGAAGCAAAATTTCTCTCTAAAGTGTCATTGGTTTCTCTTATATGGAATAGTCTGTAATCAATGGTTTCAAACTTATGTACCATAGAGCAAGCCTCTCCAAAATTCTACAATTCAGGGGATACTACATCAAGAACCCCCTTATAGCTCGCCTAGATGGGATTCTTGGGTTACAGAAGAAAATATCTGCAATCAATGCGGCATATTGAAATAATTGCCACTTGGATTCGAGAAGCATAAAAAATGGCACCCATATGATGAGGAAATATAAGCTCAAAATTGTATATATCCACTGACTTGAGTAGTTTGTGCCATCAAACTTTTAGGCTAAATTTCATTAACCACTGGTCTCCAAATGTGCTGCAATATGGGTCATTGGAAAGCTTACTTTTTGTACTTTGACATTAACTAACTAAAACATCTCTATCTGATGGAATGCATAGGCTGCAAGTGGACTAAACTCAGACCTTGTGCATTAGGATTCTGCCCAATTTGTTGCAGACTTTGACTTGTCCAGTAGTTTTGAATAACCAAGTGACCTCTACTCCACTTGAAGCTTGTTTCATATGAAGGATATCTCTCTAACCTTAAATTAGGGATAGGAAAACCTTGCGTAAATTATGTTGATCATGGACAAAAGTTACTTCAAAGTCGGTCCTTATGCAATGATCAAAACTATCAAGTTGATTAAACTTGTATATTCTGCCCATACTTGGTTTTCCCTATGCATTTAACCTCAAAATGAGTCAAGGGCCTTTCATAGGACACATCTGTAACAACCCCTAAACCTAGGGCTATGAGTGTTAGTGATTCTGAAATTTCTAGGGTGAAACGGATAGAGTTTCGCCTACAAACTGGCCATTTTCCAGGCTTAAAGCCTTATATCACATCCCCTGCATTGAATAGAAGTATAAAAGGATGTCAAATCAAGCTCAACGGCTACACACGGGAGACCACAACTCTACGGGCTACACGCCCGGAGTTCAAGGGGTTACATCCCAAAAATAAACAATTCCAGTTAAAAGGACAATATACCATTCAGATGGGTGGCTCATATGGCCATACAGACCTAAATACATTAGAACACCTTTAACTTGTTCAAAATCACCCTCGAATCAGATACTCGAAATCAAACTATATACACATTGTGTGGATACATCTGACAAAAAAGAATATGCGAGTAAAATATGTGTGAGATAAGCAGGCATTACTAGTGTCGTAAATCTCGAAGGATATCATAACAATCCTCAATCCTCACTAACCAATTTCTCAGTATCTTAACTCCATACTCTATATCTCATAAAGAAAATCTCAATCTAGCTCTGATACCAAATCTATAACGACCCTAAATTAAACATGATTCAATGTTTGTATTTTCCTTAATAATCCCTCAATTATAATCTGATAAACCCAATGATAGGGGCATTACCGCCATTCAAAAAGGACAAGGCTTGAAACATGAGTGCTATAAATAACATAGTTAAACATAACCTCAAACATATACATATGCACCTGATCAATCCATATATAATTAACTGTTAACCAATATAAGGTTTTTACATCATAGTAAAAACAATTCACCATGTAATCTGCATCTCCATCCACTGAAGAATTCAATATACAGCTTTAACGTATGCATATACTGCATTACTTCTGATCTATTTGGATTTCCTTGCTTCACTTATTCTCTTCAACTGATTTGTTAGCATGAGGGCAATTCTCTGAGCATTTGCCTAAAACAAAACATGAAAAACATTTCGAATTGTGAGCCGAAGCTCAGTACATACATTCCTGAATTGTTAAATGATCTTTAAACAAATTGTTTGGGCAGCCGGTTTGCAATTCAATTTAAGTTGAAACAGGGAATAAGATGAATGTAAAACTGTATTGCTAGTTATTATCTGATAGTGAACCCCTTGATATTATTACGATCTATGGATAGGTGCACACCTGCCAAGCCGATCAGGGACCTAGCGTGAAGCTGCGCGGGTAATTGAAGGGTGAATGCCCTATAAATGATAAGTGACGGGGTCACTAATTAACTGATAAATCACTATGTAAACTGATTCATTGATGTACTTATCAAAACATGATAATATTGATAAATACACTCTGATTTCTTAAGATACAGGCAATGGACGTACCTGAAGTCTTTAAAATGATATTTCACTTGATAATGCTTATGCACAATGGAAATGATAGACTAGGCCCCGATTCTGCTAAAGAAATGTAATTCTAGGTAAATGTATTTAGTAAACCATATTCACTGACATAATTTGTAACTTTAATGGAAATTGATTTATTTAAAAAGACTTCTACAATTCTAATAATTCAATATAAGACAAGTTAAACCAAAATGAACCGATTTTAATTCAATATGAGACAAGTTGAACCAAAATGATCTGAAGAATAAATCAGTTAGGGTCATTGAACTTAAAATACAATAAATTGAAGCAAAATAGACCAAATGGAAATGATTGAGGTAATAATGAAAAGATTTTAATTGATATAAATGAAATATGGGTTTCTGATATTTCTGAAATGGATAATGGAAAGTGTGATGCTTCTGAAATGAATAATAGAATAGTTAATGCCTTTGAAATGGATAAAAGAAGGTTCAATGCCATGAGAGGTGTTGTGAGGTTCGTAAAAACTTCAAATAACCTAAGTTGATCCGATAGACACTAATTTGAGTCATTACTGTGCCCGCTTCTCAAATTTAATTTCATGCTCGCTTAACTCAGTTTTCAAACCAAAGTAAGCTTCTATACATAACCACACTTGTTGAACTCACTACACTTTGTAATTTCCTTGCAATACCCATAATCATATAGAAACTTCTGAAAATATTTCCAAATATCACGATTTCTGTATTCACTCATGTTACCGTTTGATAGTTTGCATTAGAAAATCCATATCTTTCACTCTCGACCTCCAAATAAGATGTAAAACCACAATATGAAAATCTCATAATGTCCACTAAAATGTTTATTTAGGACACAAGGAATGATTGACATAGTAAGATTCCTAAAATTAGGGTGGAACACAGACGTACACAATTTCAGTTCAATCTGCGCAGTCGTAGCAAACCAACCATAACTTTTTCCACAGAACTCGGATTAAGATGATTCAACATGCATTTTAAAGATAACACACTGACCTATCTATCTGCCAAAACTCATAATTTGTGGTTGGGCCGATCATTACCATTTTTATCCCAAAGTTTGTCCTATTTTTTCTGTGAAAATTTCAGCCTCACTGTTTGAGCTCGTTCCGCCTTTTCACACCAATCCTTAACATAAATCTTCCTTAAAAGCGTAATACACTTTGATCCATCCAACATCATAAACAAACACGACTACTACAATTTCACTTCATATTCATATCCAATAAAGCTCATTTTCCATCACATATTCACGATACTTCAAGTTTAATAATCTATTGAGAGGTCCAAACCATGCATTCTTGGCAAAACCCTAACTTAGGGTCAACTTGAACGACTCCCATCATTTTTCAAAAACACCATAAAATCTAATAAACTCAAAAAGAAAAATTAAAGATAATCAAAATCAAGATAAAAACTATCAAAGATCCAACACTTTACATTAAGCCTTGCATGTAGCTATACCCCTATCCCAGCATGATCCAACCTCAACTCCACCATGTTCATCACCAAGATAACTCTTAATTCATCAATCAAAACAGACTAATCCCCATTTAAAAACAACAAACCAATAAGAAATACCTAAATCCAAAGAACAAAATAAAGCTAACTTACTTGATCTTGAAAAAAAAAAGCAGATGTGTAGGAGATGAAGTCTGGTGATTTTTAGGATGGTGAGATGGTGCTAATGAAGGGAGTTTGTTGGGATTGAAATCCTTCCCAGAGAGTGGCCAAAAGTGTGACCAGAAACACTCGTAATAGGGCTAGGAAGGGCTGCTACCGTGGGTAGAGAGAAGGAGCAGAGAAAAATAGAGAGAGAA
>JAKOGI010001613.1:160000-187500 GCA_029747015.1 Carnegiea gigantea
TAAGCACATTAAACTGACATATCATCTCCATGGCAGTTGGCTCTGGTATGAGTTTCACATCGCGGAGCCATTTATCACATAATTACATAAAGGATCACTTTGTTCTAATTTCAACTAGGGGTTAACACGCAACTGATTTAGGACTAACAGAGGTAGGCTTCCTTGGCCTTCCTCTATCTCCACTTACAGGCCCGAAGGGCAATGTTCTCACACCTTTGCAAGTGCAGCTGTTTTCTCTCTTGATGTGACCAATCATCTAAGCCTTACTGCCCTCATCTTATGATCTTTAGGTGCCACTCATACTTTTCCTTTAAAAGCTTTATTACTGATCTCATACTTTTCCTTTAAAAGCTTTATTACTGATCTCATCCAATCTTACATAACCATACATCAATCCAATTATGTTCATCTCTCCTATAACCTGGGATCTTCTTATAACATAACACTCTAAATGTATGCCACCATTTTTGTCATCTCAGCCTCATATCGCGAAGCTAATGTCCTCATCAATATCTTCGTTACCTTACATGATCAACCGAAGTATTTAAACTTCTTAATTTTCGATATCATCACATCGATGGTGACTTCCTCCCGTGCCTCTTCATTCCTTTCACTAGACTTACATTTTACGTACTCAATCTAAAACCTTTAGACTCCAGAATACATCTTTACCTTTCTAACATATTGGTAGGTTCCTTTGAGTGTCTCTCGATTAAGACAATATAGTTAGCAAATAACATTCACCAAGGCGTTTCATCCTACATGTCATTTGTGAACTCATCCGAGACGATTGAAAAAGGGCTTAAAGCCAATCCTTGATATAGCCTAATATCAACAAGGAAGTCCTTTAGGTCTCTTCCTAGCATCCTAATCCTTAGTCTCCGCTCTCTCATACATATCTTCAATAAACATAACAAAAAGATAAATAATTCTTTCTTCAACAATTCCAACGTACTTCTTAAGGCACTCTATCACAAGCATTCTCAATATAAATGAACACCATATGCAAATTCTTTTCTTCCACCCCTCTAGAATTTCATGAGTCATCTCATAAGATTTACCGCTTCTGTAGTTGACCATCTTGCAATGAAACCAAGCCGCTTCACAAAAATTGAAGTCCTCCTCCTCAATCTTCTCCCCATCATCCATTGCATGCCAAAATATAACCGTATTCCATGCGGCCAACCAAAGAGGCAGATAAACGCGGTCAACGATGTGGAAAACTATCCTACACTACCATTGAGATGGTAAGGGAATAACCGACATATACATACATATTATAAATTATACACTTGCTAATACAAGTAATACCAAGCAAAGCACGACCACATACGCACATAAAGCATGTACTTTACATAGCATGCGCCTACTATGGTATCTAAATGCATAATGCAAACCTATGGCTCTGATACCACCTAATGTAACGCCCCCATCCTAGGGGGAGTCACACTGCTAGGACTTCCTAGAGGAAAATCCTTAAGGCTCTTGAACATCAGGGTTTAGATTAGCATTTATATAGTCGTTCTAAATTAAAACTGCCAGAGTTTCTCCTGTTTTAGCAACATATTAGGATCTTAGCTCAACTAAGGGTACCTGTAGACTAGTAATAAGGTGTAACATATGCTAAAATGACTCAAGTTCACTACCGCGAGCACTCACCCAGATTACTAACATTCAAACAACTAAAACAAGCGTCAAAATGATACATATACAGGTACAGAGCCGGCTAAATGCTTTCACATACAACAATGAACTTAAAAATTTACAATGTGGTAGGCATCAGGCACTTTGCAAAGCTGGCAAAGGCTTCTAAGGGGTCAGCAACAAATAACTTCAAAGGATCTCTTTTACCTACTCAAATTGAACCAGGGAAAAAGGGAAATATATGACCAACCACATGCTTAGTGAGAATTTGCTTACTCCTTAGAAACCGAAAATAGTTACAAGCAATAATACTAATAATAGCCACATATCACACATTCATACTTTACTATCATATAAGGCAATCAAAATCCCCAAGGAAAGATCACCACCCTTAAAACTTCATTCTAACCCCTCAACTTGTTTCTAGGCCCCAAACGGCCAAGCTTCCCTACTAACAAACAGTTAGGCACATAATTAAACAAGCAACAAGAATTGAGTTTGAAGCTTTCGAACATAATTTTGAAAACGTAGTGACTCTTCATATATTTCAAGAATGGTTTATAATTCATGCCAACTTCTTTAAAGCTTATAATTCTTTGTGAAAGTACTCAAAACATCTAAACTGGCAAGAAAGACTTGGCCAGAAACATTCTTTCATCGAATTTGCACATTGAAAAGCTTGCACGAATAATGCAACATTTGAAACTTCATTTGACTATACATGGAAATCCTTTCATAAAAAATAAACAGGAGGTGCACATTTAAAAGCTTTCTTTCTTTTCTCAAAAATACTTTACTCAGCCTCTTGAGGCTTGTATTCTTTAAAAGAAACTTCTTTTTTCACTTATTAGAAACTTACTCATTGCATAAAAACATCTTATTGTGCTGGCTAGGGGAGTTTACACTGCCCCTAAGTGAGATCGTCACTCACAACTCACGTTATCCCTAGGGTATACGTACTTAACTTTTGGCCAAAATGCGTCTCAGCAGATAAACTCTAACTTCGATATTGTCCTCTGCAGGGTAACAGCTCACACCAAGATAATCATATCTTAAGTCCAGTCCCCCTCAAGGTTTTTTTACGCATCACACATCAAAATTTATCTGAGAAAGAGCTCGCACCAAGATAATTCATATCTTAAGTCCAGTTCCCATGAACAGCTCACACTAGGATAATTCATATCTTGAGTCCAGTTCCTAACGTTTCTTAAGGGGGAAACAACTCACGCCATCTTTGTGTCTACTTTCCAGGAACAGCTCACACCAAGATAATTCATATCTGGAGTCTAGTTCCTAATCCTGGCCAATTGCCTAGCACTTTCTTAGCCTTTAAAAACGTATTTCATTTCTCTTCTTCAGTTGCTTACTATGCTAAAAACTTACCTTGTTACAAAGCAATCATAAGCTTTCTAAATGCTTATGCTTCACTTCGTTTTTAATTTAAAAGCTTCTTATAAGCGTAATATGTTTACTAACTCGTAAAATGACTTTACTTTTAACTTAAAAGTTTCTTGTAAACGCAATACGTTTACTGATTCATAAAACGACTTCGTTTCTAGCTCAAAAGCTTCGTATGAATGTAATAAGTTTGCTAAATTATAAAACGACTTCGTTTTCAACTTAAAAGCTTCTCATAAATGTAATAAGTTTGCTAAATCATAAGACCACTTCATATTTAACTTAAAAGCTTCTTATAAATGTAAAACGATTCCCAGTTCATAAAACGACTTCGTTTTTAACTTAAAAGCTTCTTAATAACGTAATACATTTGTTAGTCCGTAAAAGGGTTTCGTTTCTAACTTAAAAGCTTCTTATAAACGTAATACGTTTACTAAATCGTAAAATGACTTAGTTTCCAACTTAAATACTTCTTGCAAACGTAATAAGTTTGCTGAATCGTCAAACGATTTTGTTTTTAACTTAAAAGGCTCTTGCTAAATCGTAAAACAATTTTGTTTTTAACTTAAAAGTTTCTTAAAAATGTAATACGTTTGTTAATTCGTAAAACGAAACTCATTTGGCATTTAAGGTGCTTAGTTAGCGTTTAACTCAAACTACGTTCGTAATAAAATCCTTAATTGTCATTTTGTAACTCGTTTTAATCCCTTTTTAAAACTCAAAAGAGGGCATAATCGTAAACTGAAGGCTTAAAACATTCCAAACTTGTTATTATTCGAAAACTTAAGGGACTTGGCTCTTTTATAAGGTAAGCAAGTTTTCTTCGTAAACTCTCAACGTGAGCGCTTCTTAAAATATAATGGTTTTACATGCCCGTAACTTGAAACTCAATAGAGATTTAAGCAAGCAACTAGTATATAAATTAGCTAAATTTCATAATTAGCACCTTAAGGTGCTCTTTTCCAGGTCGTTTAAATTCTTTTAAACACAAGGAGGAGTTATAAACAAACCAATGCCTTAAACATTTTCAAATTTACTTTTAGTTCACTTTTAAACTTCCTAAACCGATCGACTATTCAGCCGAGTCACTAACTGAGTAGTTCGATGATTTAGGATCTTTTTACACCTTAGACGTACTAACAAGGGAATAGAAAACTGATAAACTTGAAAGCATTTTTAAACGTGTAAAACAAGCTTTCTAAACGACATTTTCCTTTTAAAGGCGTCTAAAGTTTCAAGGCAACCTTTCTAAATGACCTTTTCTTTCTAAAGACTTCTAAAGCTTTGAGAATTAATCACATAACGTCACGTAGCATATCGGTGAAAAGGGTTCACACATCGCACATTCATACACTTCATATCACAACTCGGCAGAATCTACTCAATGAGTCACACATGGTCTTGCAATCCACACGATTGCGACAATTCACAACCCAAACTCCTTCCTCACATAGCACCGGCCACAAGAACCTCAAATTTCTCAAAAGTTCCACCTCAAGCCATCCAACTACTAGCTCGGTTTAATATTGTCATATACAAACCAACAATACATAAAATGATCGTATATAGGCATGACATTTATGCTTAATAACCAGCATAGTGCTTAAGTGTACCAACTAATGCAATCGAGACCTTAAAGCAGCAATTTGCATTTTAGTTCGTAAACCGATATCCATAAGCGTAATATTTCGTTGAAATTACTACGAATAGACTATTAACAAGCCCAACCTGACTCAGTCATAGCCCTTAGACATAATTCAGTTATTTCCATAATTACGTCAGCTGCTCCACTAGTATCACTAAGCGTCAAGCAGAATTCAAGTGCGACAAACTCATGCTACGATAGTCTAATAACAACATTCTGCTTACTTTACAATCCTCGATTAACTGGTGCATTCAGCCATACATCGAATTATCATGCAATTAACCCAAATTCAGTACCATATTCGTGATTTCTCAACTTTGACTCCAATTTCACCCAAACTGACTTCTAAGCTTGGAATTAACATGCACTAACTAAATTTAGCTAAAATCATTGAAATTAATAGTAATTTCGGAGGAAAGGAGCTCTCACCTCGATTCCAAGCTAGGGTTTCGTTTGACGGGCTGATCAACTTGACTTTAGGCTTGAACAACTCCAAATCTTTAGGCTCTTGCTCACCCACGGTTAAACCAGACCCAAATCATGCCCAAACTCTCAAAAATTCGAACCCTAGAACCGACCCAAAAATCACTTTCTAATTTGAAGTTGAATCAGGTGTTTTAAGAGGTGATTTCCACCCTAATTTATAGGAAATTAAAGCAACTAAGAGTTGAAGTGCATGACCATACCTAGGGCATGCGTTTGAGTTTCAATTCGGTGCCCAAAACTACCAAAAACGTGGTTGGCTTGTTTGAATTTCAGCCCAATTCGCATCAAATGGGTGGCCAACTTGTAGGGGAGGTCGAATGGGATGAGTAACAGGTAAGAGGTGGCGAAATTTTTCTAGGCTTGAGCTGGGAAGCCACATTAATGGAGGAGGAGATGAGGAGGAAGAAAATGGATAGAGCAGAGGGAGAAAGAGAGACTATCGGGGGGGTTTCACGGGCAGCCAACGAGAAAGAAGGGCAAGTGTGTCGCGCGAAATGTCCAAAATGCCCCTCCCTCTCTTTATTTTTTATCCCAAGCTAATTCATATTCGATACCGCTAGTCTAATTCGTAACTCGAATTCTAAACCCAAATCGATAATATAACATTTCATCGATTACTTGTTCCCAAATACAGTCAGGTTCGATTTAATAAACATTGAACTATTTCTGAGGTTGACAACCTAATCGTATTCGGATTCCTAATCGATTTAGTACTCGTTAATAATCATTAATAACGCTTATTAAAAATCATTGAAAGATTTTCAAAACTAATAATAATAATAATAATAATAATAATAATAATAATAATAATAATAACAGTGACAATAACATCCTTTTTAATAAAATTAACGCTCACATAGGCACTTAGAAAATAATTTTAGCTCATATCGCTAATAAAATACGGTTTTCATAGTGCAAAAAGACATTATGAACAACTTAACGGTATATAAAGTACGCCGGCATTACACTCTCCCCGTCTTAAAAGAATTTCATCCTCAAAATTGCTTACTTGTTGGAAATAACGGCGGCGTACTTCTCCTACACTCCTTTCACAATCCCGATCTACTTCTTGCTTAGCTATCCACTCCGTCTCCAAAGTAACATTCCCTCCTAGGGTTTCTAGTCTTAGCTCGTCAACGAGTTTTCCCTTGATCCATAACAACACAATCTCTAAAGGTAAGATCGACATGATGATTAGTTCTTAAAGGGTAGAAATAAAGAGTTGGGTATCCATCTTGTCAGGCTCATTGGCTAGCTTCTTTACGAATCCCGGGTTTAAAACTACTGAGCAGCGTTAGAAATCAACTAAATTGCGAGCATAAAGATGGTTAATAGGAGAAGTACCTGGTATTGCCTTACTGGAATCTCCTTTCAATCAGAGTGCTCGACCTCTGCTTGAGGTTTCTTATGGTCTTTATTGTTTCCTGGGGAAACACTAGCTGGAGGGCGACCTTGTTGTGCCATTGGGTTGATTCCCATTCCAGATCTCTAAATATTACCCTGATTATTCCACGTGGCCCTTGGGCAATTAGCGATTTTGTAACCCATATCACCACATTCAAAACATGAGCCCGTAATGCTTCTGTATGGGCCAGGGTGCTGACGTCCATACTGGCCACAAGTTTTCCTTGGTTTCTATTGGATGGCTTGCTTCCCCTTGTCTTGTTTCATCCTATGTTTAAACCTCCTAAAGTTTCTCTTTCCTTGAGAATTGGATCCTCCAGGGCCAAATTCCTCCTTTACTTGGTCTTTCTCTCTATTCTCAATCTCGGTTTCGCTCATGATGTGGGCTATTTTCACGGCCTTCTGGTACATTTCTTGGAAACTGCATAAGTATATCCTGCTATTATCTGTTTCACTTCCCCTCTTAGTCCCTATTCGAAGTGATCCATTCTTATTTCTTTGGTGGCCACTTAATTTGGTGCAAATCGACTCAGCTCATTGAACTTCGCTGCACATTCTATTATGCTCATTTCTCCTTGCTTCAAGCATAATAACTCTCGTTCCTTAACTCTTCTTACATCTTAAGGGTAATATTGAGTGTCCATTAAGGTTTTCAGTTGGTTCTAGGTTAACACAGGTTCATCTACCCTAGGTTTCACTGTCCCCCACCAAAGCTCAGCTTCTTTTTTAATTTGATAGGTGGCCAGGTGCCTTTGAACCTCTCAGGGCACTCCATGATCTCAAATAAGTCTTCCATTCTCCGAAGCCACTCATCGTATACCATAGGGTCAGCCCCACCTTCAAACGTAGGAGGCTTAAGCTTATTAAACTGACATATCATCTCTATGGCAGTTGACTCTGATATGAGTTCACATCGAGGAGCCATCTGTCACATAATTACACAAAGGATCACTTAGTTCTAATTTCAACTAGGGGTTAACACGCAAACGATTTAGGACTAACAGGGGTAGGCTTCCTTGGCCTTCCTCTATCCCAGTTACAGGTCCGAAGGGCAATGCTCTCACACTTTTGCAAGTACAGCTGTATCCTTTCTCTTGATGTGACCAATCATCTAAGCCTTACTCCCCTCATCTTATGCTCTTCACTTGCCACTCATACTTTCCCTTGAAAAGCTTTATTACTGATCTCATCCAATCTTACATAACTATACATCAATCTAATTCTGCTCATCTCTCTTACAGCCTAGGATCTTCTTATGACATAACACTCTAAATGTATGCCTCCATTTTTATTATCCTAGCCTCATATCGCGAAGCCAATTTCCTCATCGATATCTTCGTTGCCTTGCATGATTAACCCAAGTATTTAAACTTCTTAATTTTCGGTATCATCACATCAATGGTGACTTCCTCCCGTGCCTCTTCATTCCTTTCACTTGACTCACATTTCAATACTCAATCTAAAACCTTTAGACTCCAGAATACGTCTATACTTTTCTAACATATTATTAGGTTCCTTCGAGTGTCTCTCTATTAAGAAAATATAGGTAGCAAACAACATTCACCATGGTGTTTCATCCTACATGTCATTTGTGAACACATCCGAGATGATTGAAAAAGGTCTTAAAGCCAAATCTTGATATAACCTAATATGAACAAGGAAGTCCTTTAGGTCTCTTCCTAGCATCCTAATCCTTAGTCTCTGCGCTCTCATACATATCTTCAATAAACATAACAAAGAGGTAAATAATTTTTTCTTCAACAATTCCAACGCACTTCTTAAAGCACCCTATCACAAGCTTTCTCAATATAAATGAACACCATATGCAAATCCTCTTCTTCTACCCTTATAGAATTTCATAAGTCATCTCATAAGATTTACCGCTTCTGTAGTTGACTGTCTTGCAATAAAACTAAACCGCTTCACAAAAATTAAATTCCTCCTCCTCAATCTTCTTCCTATCATCCGTTGCATGCCAGAATATAACTGCATTCCATGCGGCCAACCAGAAAAGTAGATAAATGCGGTCGACGATGTGGAAAACTATCCTGCACTACCACTGAGAAGGTAAGGGAAGAGCTGACATATATTGTAAAGCCTGTCGTGGAGCTACAAATTTAACTACTACTTCGATTTATAAATAATTTTTATAGCATAGAAAAGTAGGGATCGATCCACAGGGAAAGATTATTTTAAAAAGGCTAGCTTAATCCTAAATGATCTTATTAATCCAATTTATTAAATCTAATCTTAATAATTCTAAAATAATTAAAATCTAATGAATAAAAATCTAGAGAAAAAAAAAACACCCAATAATGCTCCTAAATATTTGGATTATATTCTGGAAAGGAAACAGTAAAAAGCTTTCCTAAATAATCTAGCAAAATAAAAACAGAAGAGTAATCGAAATTCTAATTAAAAATCAGAACAACAAATAATAATCAGAAAATAAATATTAAAAATGTCAAACAGTAACCTAAAATATTATTCTTCAGGTATATGAGCTTATAACTCATCAATTGTACCCAAATAATTTCAGAAAAATCAAATCAGAAAATTGCCATAGAATATCAATGCAGAATATTAAATCTGAAATTAGAAATAAAATAATCTGCATAAATATAAATATGAAAACAATCACAAAAATTACCCTAATTCTAGGACACAATTCTATGGACTTAACAATACCTAATATTCGTGAATTATCAATTAAAATCGAAATTTTCAGAATTAATAACCCAAAAACCTGTACAAATTTAATTCACAAAATAATTCAGAAAAATCATCCAATAACTTCCAAAAATTACAGAGTTAAATATGGGCAGACTAGGACACTAAATAAGCTCTAGGAACTGATAAAAATCGAAAAAGAACAAAAATAACTATTTTTAGTCTGATTTCTAACAAACCGGTAATTAAATTTTAAAACTGAATATAAATCAATCTCAAATTATAACTACTCTAAAAATCAAAATCTAAACTATCTAAAATTACCTAGACACTCCTAAAAAACTGTTCTTTTAGGGGGGTTTTGATTGAAATTATATTGAAGCTAATAAAAATAGAACAAACTAATCAAATTAACTCTAAGCAACAAATAATGATCAAAAATTGTCAAATTTATGAAGGATACTTAGTATAATCTCAATCCACCATGCAAATTAATATTGATCATTAACACACAAGTTAATTTCATTCATGAGTCAAACTGTAGAAGACATCCACTAGTGGTTCTTCCCCCTTTTTTCTTAGATTCTAGTTTAATTAGGTCCAGCCCTAATATGAACCCTACTAGTTTTGATAACCCTCACACCAGTATAAAAATTTAATCAAACTAGAGCATTAAGAATTAGAAAAACATCATTTAACACTTTGTAATCAATTTAACAGCAAATCGATTTAACAAAGATCTAAAGCGATTACCTAATTAAAAGAGATGGGCTTGAGCCATCCATGATTAATTAGGGTGATACCTAAGCATAAAAAACTATAACTTTTACGTATTATAGTCTTCTCAACTATCAATCGAAATTGTATTAAACTAAGTAGTATGCATTCTAATTAATTTAACACGAATATCATAAGCGATAAATGCTAATCGCTACAGAATCATGAATATGAATCAACTAGGCAATAAAGTATAAAACTTGTTTCAGAATAGTAAATTTAGCATGGCTTCAAGAAGATTATACTAAGTAAAAAGGAATTACTCACTCATATTAAAAATAAAATCACAAAATTCACCCAAATAAATCATGTTTAATAATCAACGAAACAAACCCAAAAAAATGAAATAAAATAAACTAAAATAAAATAGAGCACCGCTACTTTGATGATGATGGTAATGAATTATGATGATGAGGTGAGGAGATGAGGGATATGTCGTGGAGTGTATGGAGGTGATGATGGGATGATTATGTGATGTGTGGGTGGATTATCAAGAAGGCCGTGTGACTGAGAGGGTAAATGAGATGGTGATGATTGTTCGGCTGAAAGTGAGGCTTGGCTGCCGTGGGTGATGATCCTTATGGTGATGCTGATGATGATATATATAGGGAAGAAAGGAGGGGCATGATTAGGGTTAGTAATTAGGGTTTCCTTCTTCCTTTCTTCCTTAAACTTCTTCTCCCTCAAGACTTCTAGCTCTTCTCCAACTCTTGAAATCCTACCCTAGACAATATCTTCATAATTATCCTTATTTGGACCGTCTTTTGCCCAAGTATGTAAAACCCGAGCCTCAATGACTCATCTTCTCCTCTTTATTAAAACAATGTCTAACCTGAAAAATATATAAATTAAAGTAAATTAGACGAAATAAAATATATAATATAATCGAAATAATTATTAAAACAATGCATGATTTCTGACTTAACAAGTCCCCTCACACTTAAACTTTGAACGTCCTCATGCAAAGAAATCTTATACTCGACCTAGACCCTACCCTCTTTCTTCTTTATAAGGTCATGCATAACTATAATGCTCATAATAGGCCTTGACTTGCTTTAAAAACAGTTTTATAGAAAATTAATTAGTTTTTCCTCCTATAAGTGAATAACTACCAGACATCTAACTACCATCAGAGAGTTTATTCATCAACCTCACAATATTTCCATAATGAAGTAACAAGATCAATAATTACCCATCTCTTCTGATTATGCATACACCAATCAAGAGGTCTAAAAAAATTAAGATAGAATAATTTAGGCATGGTATGGCTATAGAGACTATTGAATTAGATAGAATAACTCATTGAATTGATTCTAAACTTGCCTTGTACTTATTTCTCTTTCTTTTTTTTTTCCCCCCAAACTCCACTTGCACACATATTCGAGACCCATATAAGGTCTTAGAAATTAAACACTCCCTGTCTCACACTCACCCGAGTAGAGATGCTGGAGCAAACATTTTATTTTCATCATTACTTTTATTTATTTTATTGACTCACTAGTATGGGAAGCAAGCTTTCCAGTGGCAATATTGCCTCAAAGGGCGGCACCCAGTAGCGCATGCCTCAAAGGGGTACTTGTCATTCTCGACTTTAACTCTTTTTTTTCCTTTTTTTTTCCTTTTTTTTTTTGAAGTTGTTTTACTAATTCAATAGTCTAGGGAATGGGTAGGTCATTTTATTGCCTCTATACAGCTATATAACATTATAAAATAAGGTGAATAATTATGACAGTTACTCATTAAAGAGATATATAAGGATCAACTCAATCTTCTCTGAAAGACAGCTAGCATGCTTAGAAGTCTTCACTCATAAAAGAATAAACTATAAAATAGCTAAGAAAATTAAAAAAAAAATTTTAAACAAGCAAGTCTAGCATAACTCATATCATGCATTATTTCTAAGAAAAAAAAAATTTCAGAATAAATACTGCAGGAATTAAATGTAGGATGCACCCCCCACACTTAATTCATGCATTGTCCCTAATGCACGCAAAAATATAAAAATAATGAAAATAAAAACAAAATTAAATAGGTGCTTTCCTAAAAACGTTGGGTTGCCTCCCAACCAGTGCCTTTGTTTATAGTCGTTGGCTCGACTTCATGAAACTCCTGAATCCTCTAATTGGATCTCTTCTAATAAATCATCGTTAATCTGATATGGCACTTTTTGAAACTTAGCCTGATCAAGTCTCTTAGTAAGCATAGTCAAAAATTCATCTTCATTAGATAAGTCATAAATATCTTAGGGCAATTCAGCAATAATATCAAGTGCATACACGTAACTCGCATCAGCAGGGAATCTCATGGCATCAAAAATTATTAAATTTAATCACTTCAACATCAAATTCCATGGTTAATGTTCCTTCATGCACATCAATTTTAATCCTAACTGTTTTCAAAAATGGCCTGCCTAGCAAGATGGGAATATCATGACATGCATCACCCATGTTCATCACATAAAAATCAACAGAAAACACAAGTTCATTCACTTGGACTAAGACATCCTCTAACACTCTATCTGGGTAAATATTGCTCCTATCAGCTAATTGAAGTACTACACCAGTTTTTTTTAACTCTCCTAAGTTTAGTTTGTCATAAACAGACCTGGGCATAACATTAATGAAAGCACCCAAGTTAAGCATAGCCTTATCAAAGTAAAGATGTCCTATTTTACAAGGAACATAGAATATACCTGGGTCTTTGCACTTAGGGGGAAGTTTCCTTTGAAAAACTGTAGATACATTTTCCCCCACACTCATCTTTTTATTTCCTACTAATTTTCTTTTAGCAGTACATAATTCTTTCAAGAGCTTAGCATAACGAGGCACCTGTTTAATGGCATCAAGGAGAGGTGTGTTGATCTCTACCTTCTTTAATGTCTCTAAGATCTCTTAGTCAACCTCATTTACCTTAGAAGTAGGGCTTCGAAATCTATTAGGAAAGGGTGGAATTGACTTATAAGATTCTCTTTTCTTCTTTCCTATTTCTTTAGTAGTTTGATCTGATTCTGTGTCTAACTCTGGTTCAGCTCCTTTGACCTCTAACTCAAGCTCAACCTCTCTACTCTTCCTAGGCGCTTGTAACTCTTTCCCACTCTTAAGTGTTATGGCACTAACATTCTCCTTAGGGTTGGGGTAAGGCTGAGATGGTAACCTATTTTGCATTCGAGCCTGCAAGTTGCTAACTATGGTATCAGTCGCTGTTTGTCTCTCTTAAACTTGCTTAAGAGTGGTTTCTATACTCTGGAACCTATCATCCATTTTCTTAAGGACTTATTCTAGGAGGAAATTAGTCCTATCTTGACTAGAAGGTTGATAAGAAGGTTGGTCAAAACCAGGTGGATTAGGCTTAGGGCCATACCTAAGGTTAGGGTGGTCTCTCCATCCTTCATTATAAGTATTCGAATAAGGATCATACCTCCTTTGATTTTAGTTAGAGTAAAGAGCATTAACATTACCTTCTTGTAAAGTAGGACATGTATCAGTAGAATGCCCCTCTAGATAACAAATACCACATATTACTACTTTTTTAATACCCCCAGTAACAATCTTATTTAACATAGCAGTAATGTGAGATAACTGATTCTCTAGAGATGAACTAGAACCTATCTCATTTACCCTTTTAACTTGTGAGTCCCTAGCACCAAACTGCTAAGTGTTTTGGGCTATTAAATTAAATAGATTTCTAGCATCAGCTGGGGTTTTATTAACCACAGCCCCCCCACTAGCAGCATCAACCATATTACGGTCCAAAGGAAGTAAGCCCTCATAAAAATATTGAATCAATAGTTGTTCAGTTATTTGATGTTGCGGACAACTAGCACATAACTTATTAAATATTTCCCAATACTCACAAAAGGTTTCCCCATTCATTTGTTTAATTCCACATATTTCTTTCCTAATAGATCCAATACAGGATGCAGGAAAAAATTTTTCTAGAAACGATTTATGCAATACAGTCCATGTAGAAAAAGATCTAGCAGGCATATAATATAACCAGTACTTAACATTACCAAGCAAAGAAAAGGGAAAAGCCCTAAGTCTAATTTGGCCATCAGGAATGCCTTCAGGTACCATAGCAGAATAGGTAATAAGGAATTCACTAATGTGTCTATAGGGGTCCTCTCCAGCCAATCTATGAAACTTAGGTAATAAATTAATAAATCTTGAATTTAATTTCAAAGGCTTATCTAAAACAGCATAAGTAATGGCCATTGATTGGGTTTCTAAGTTAGGAGCAGTAAGTTCTCGAAGAGTAGATATGCTTACCTCTTTAACCCTAAAACTTACTAGGTCAGGCTCACTCTCTTTGATTTCAGCTCTCAATGATTGATCCCTGACCTCCCCAATGTCCTTACCACTCCTTAATTTCATGCACTATAAGAAGTCCTACAAATAAAATAGAATTCTAAAGTTAAAACAAAGCAATGAAAGGAGTAAAATTAAATAGAAGTAAACTAGCAATTTAATTTTCTTTCCCTAGCAACGGCACTAAAATTTGTAAAGCTTGTCGTGGAGCTACAAATTTAACCAATACTTCGATTTATAAATAATTTTTATAGCATAGGAAAGTAGGGATCAATCCACGAGGAAAGATTATTTTAAAAAGGCTAGCTTAATCCTAAATGATCGTATTAATCCAATTTATTAAATCTAATCTTAATAACTCTAAAATAATTACAATCTAATGAATAAAAATCTGGAAAAAAAAACACCCAATGATGCTCCTAAATATTTGGATTACATTCTCGAAAGGAAACAGTAAGAAGCATTTCTAAATAATCTAGCAAAATAAAAACAGAAGAGTAATGGAAATTCTAATTAAAAATCAAAACAGCAAATAATAATCAGAAAATAAATATTAAAAATGTCAAATAGTAACCCAAAATATTATTCTTCAAGTATATGAGCTTATAACTCCTCAATTATATCCAAATAATTTCAGAAAAATCAAATCAGAAAATTACCATAGAATATCAATGCAGAATATTAAATCTGAAATTAGAAATAAAATAATCTGCATAAATATAAATACGAAAATAATCACAAAAGTTACCCTAATTCTAGGATACAATTTTATGGACTTAACAATACCTAATATTCGTGAATTAACAATTAAAATCCAAATTTTCAGAATTAATAACTTAAAAACCTACACATATCCAATTCACAAAATAATTCAGAAAAATTATCCAATAAGTTCCAAAAATTACGGAATTTAATATGGGCAGACTAGGACACTAAATAAACTCTAGGAACTGATAAAAATCGAAAAAGAACAAAATAACTACTTTTAGTCTAATTTCTAACAAACTGGTAATTAAGTACTAAAACTGAATATAAATCAATCTAAAATTATAACAACTCTAAAATCAAAATCTAAACTATCTAAAATTACCTAGACACTCCTAAAAAACTGTTCTTTTGGGGGGGGTTGATTAAAATTATATTGAAGCTAATAAAAATAGAACAAACTAATCAAATTAACTCTAAGCAACAAATAATGATCAAAAATTGTCAAATTTATGAAGGATACTTAGTATAATCTCAATCCACCATGCAAATTAATATTGATCATTAACACACAAGTTAATTTCATTCATGAGTCAAACTGCAGAAGACATCCACCAGCGGTTCTTCCCCATTTTCCCTTAGATTCTAGTTCAATTAGGTCCAGCCCTAATATGAACCCTACTAGTTTTGATAACCCTCACACCAGTAAAAAAATTTAATCAAACTAGAGCATTAAGAATTAGAAAAACATCATTTAACACTTTGTAATCAATTTAACAGCAAATCGATTTAACAAAAATCTAAAGCGATTACCTAATTAGAAGAGATGGGCTTGAGCCATCCATGATTAATTAGGGTGATACCTAAGCATAAAAGACTATAACTTTTACGTATTATAGTCTTCTCAACTATCAATCGAAATTCTATTAAACTAACTAGTATGCATTCTAATTAATTTAACACGAATATCATAAACGATAAACACTAATCACTACAGAATCATGAATATGAATCAACTAGGCAATAAAGTATAAAACTTGTTTCAAAATAGTAAATTTAGCAAGGCTTCAAGAAGATTATACTAAGTAAAAAGGAATTACTCACTCATATTAAAAATAAAATCACAAAATTCACCCAAATAAATCATGTTTAATAATCAACTAAACAAACCCAAAAAAATGAAATAAAATAAACTAAAATAAAATAGAGCACCCCTACTTTGATGATGATGGTAATGAATTATGATGATGAGGTGAGGAGATGAGGGATATGTCGTGGAGTGTATGGAGGTGATGATGGGATGATTATGTGATTTGTGGGTGGATTATCAAGAAGGCCATGTGATTGAGAGGGTAGATGAGATGGTGATGATTGTTGGGCTGAAGGTGAGGCTTGGCTGCCGTGGGTGATGATCCTTATGGCAATGGTGATGATGATATATATAGGGAAGAAAGGAGGGGTGTGATCAGGGTTAGTAATCAGGGTTTCCTTCTTCCTTTCTTCCTTAAACTTCTTCTCCCTCAAGACTTCTAGCTCTTCTCTAACTCTTGAAATCCTAGCCCAGATAATATGTTCATAATTATCCTTATTTGGACCGTCTTTTGCCCAAGTATGTAAAACCCGAGCGTCAACGACTCGTCTTCTCCTCTTTATTAAAATAATGCCTAACCTGAAAAATATATAAATTAAAGTAAATTAGACAAAATAAAATATATATATAATCGAATAATTATTAAAAGAATGCATGATTTTTGGCTTAACATATATATACATATTATAAATTATACACTTGTTAATGCAGGTACTACCAAGCAAGACACGACCACATAAGCACATAAAGCATGTATTTTACATAGCACGCACCTATTATGGTATCTAAATGCATAATGCAAACCTATGGCTCTGATACCTCCTAATGTAACACCCCCATCCTAGGGAGAGTCACACCGCCACGACTTCCTAAAGGGAAATCCTTAAGTCTCTTGAAGGTTAGGGTTTGGATTAGCATTTAGATAGTCTTTCTAAATGAAAACTATCGGAGTTTTCCCTGTTTTAGCAACATATTAGAGTCTTAGCTCAGCTAAGGGTACTTGTAGACTGGTAATAAGGTGTAACATATGCTAAAATGACTCAAGTTCATTGCCGCGGGCCACTCGCCTGGATTACTAACATTCAAACAACTAAAACAAGGGTCAGAATGATACATATATAGGTACAGAGCTAGCTACATACTTTCACATACAACAATGAACTTAAAAATGTACAATGTGGTAGGCATCAGACACTTTGCAAAGCTTACAGAGGCTTTTGAGGGGTCGGCAACAAATAACTTCAAAGGATCTCTGACACCTGCTCAAATTGAACTTGGGAAAAAGGGGAATAATAAAGGGGTGAGCAACCACATGTTCAGTGAGAATTCCCCTACTCCTTAAAAACCTAAAACAGTTACAGGCAATAATACTAATAATAGCCACATATCACGCATTCATACTTTACTATCGTATAAGACAATCAAAATCTCCAAGGAAAGATCACCACCCTTAAAACTTCATTCTAACCCCTCAACTCGTTTCTAGGCCCTAAACGGCCAAGCTTCCCTACTAATAAATAGTTAGGCACATAATCAAACAAGCAACAAGGATTGAGTTTGAAACTTTCAAACATACTTTTGAAAATGCAGTGACCCTTCATATATTCCAAGAATGGTTTATAATTTACGCCAACTTCTTTAAAGCTTATAATTCTTTCTGAAAGTACTCAAAACATCTAAACTGGTAAGAAAGACTTAGCGAGGAACATTCTTTCATCTAATATGCACATTGAAAAGCTTGCACGAATAATGCAACATTTGAAACTTCATTTGACTATACTTGGAAATCCTTTCATAAAAGATGAACAGGAGGTGCACATTTGAAACCTTTCTTTCTTTTCTCAAAAATACTTTACTCAGCCTCTTGAGGCTCATATTCTTTAAAAGAAACTTCTTTTCTCACTTATTAGAAACTTACTCATAGCATAAAAACATCTTATTGTGTTGGCTAGGGGAGATTTACACTACCCCTAAGTGACATCGTCAGTCACAACTCATGTTATCCCCAGGGTATACGTACTTAACTTTTTGCCAAAACGAGTCTCAGCAGATAAACTCTAACTTCGATATTGTCCTATGCGGGACAACAACTCACACCATGATAATCATATCTTGAGTCCAGTCCCCCTCAAGGTTTTTATATGGGGAACAGCTCATACCAAGATAATTCATGTCTTGAGTCCAGTTCTCAGGAACAACTCACACTAAGATAATTCATATCTTGAGTCCAGTTCCTAACATTTCTTGAGGGGAAAACAGCTCACGTCATCTTTACATCTAGTTTTCAGGAACAGCTCACACCTAGATAATTCATATCTTAAGTCCAGTTCCTAACCCTGGCCAATTGCCTACCACTTTCTTAGCCTTTAAAAATGTATTTTATTTCTCTTCTTCAGTTGCTTGGTATGTTGAAAACTTACCTTTTTACAAAACAATCATAACCTTTCTAAATGCTTATGGTTCACTTTGTTTTTAATTTAAAAACTTCTTATAAATGTAATATGTTTACTAACTCGTGAAACGACTTTACTTTTAACTTAAAAGTTTCCTACAAACGTAATACATTTACTAATTCATAAAACGACTTTGTTGTAACTCAAAAGCTTCGTATGAATGTAATAAGTTTGCTAAAGCGTAAAACGACTTCGTTTTTAACTTAAAAGCTTCTTATAAATGTAATAAGTTTGCTAAATCGTAAGACCACTTTGTGCTTAACTTAAAAGTTTCTTATAAATGCAAAACAATTCCTAGTTCATAAAATGACTTTATTTTTAACTTAAAAGCTTCTTAATAACATAATATGTTTGTTAGTTCGTAAAAAGATTTTGTTTCTAACTTAAAAGCTTCTTATAAATGTAATACGTTTACTAAATCATAAAATGACTTAGTTTCGAACTTAAATACTTCTTATAAACATAATAAGTTTGCTAAATCGTCAAACAATTTTGTTTTTAACTTAAAAGCTTCTTGCTAAATCGTGAAATGATTTTGTTTTTAACTTAAAAGTTTCTTCATAACATAATACATTTGTTGATTCATAAAACGAAACCCATTTGGCACTTAAGGTGCTTAGTTAGCATTTAACTCAAACTACGTTCGTAGTAAAATCCTCAGTTTTCATTTTATAACTCGTTTTAATCCCTTTTTAAAACTCAAAGGAGGGCATAATCGTAAACTGAAGGCTTAAAACATTCCAAACTTGCTATTATTCGAAAACTTAAGGTACTTGGCTCTTTTATAAGGTAAACAAGTTTTCTTCGTGAACTCTCAACGTGAACGCTACTTAAAACATAATGGTTTTACATGCTCGTAACTTGAAACTCAATAGAGATTTAAGCAAGCAACTAGTATATAAATTAGCTAAATTTCATAATTAGCACCTTAAAGTGCTCTTTTCTAGGTCATTTAAATTCTTTTAAACACAAGGAGGAGTTATAAACAAACCAACGCCTTAAACATTTTTAAATTTACTTTTAGTTCACTTTTAAACTTCCTAAACCGATTGACTATTCAGTCGAGTCACTAACTAAGTAGTTTGACGATCAAGGATCTTTTTACACCCTAGACGTTCTAACAAGGGAATAGAAAACTAATAAACTTGAAAGCATTTTTAAATGTGTAAAACAAGCTTTCTAAACGACCTTTTCTTTTTAAAGACGTCTAAAGTTTCAAGAATTAATCACATAACGTCACGTAGCATATCGGGAAAAATGGTTCACACATAGCACATTCATACACTTCATATCACAACTCGGCAGAATCTAGTAAATGAGTCACACATGGCCTCACAATCCGCACGATTGCGGTAATTCACAACCTAAGCTCCCTCCTCACATAGCATCGGTCACAAGAACCTCAAATTTCTTAAAAGTTCCATCTCAAGCCATCCAACTACTAACTTGGTTTAATATTGGCATGCACAAATCAACAATACATAAAACGATCGTATATAGGTATGACATTCATGCTTAATAACCAACATAGTGTTTAAGCATACCAACTGATGTAATCGAGACTTCAAAGTGGCAATTTGCTTTCTAGTTCACAAACTGATATCCATAAGCATAATATTTCATTGAAATTACTATGAATAGACTATTAACACGCCCAAACTGACTCAGCCATAGCCCTTAGACATAATTCAGTTATTTCCGTAATTACTTCAACAGCTCCTGATGTAGTCACACTGGGAAGGAGAGGGGATGAAAGGAAAGCTTAAGTGTTAAGTGAAAGAAGAGAATATGGCGTGGGGAAACAATGAAAATGACGTGGAGAAGGAAGGATAAAAGAGTGCCTTGAATAAGGTTCGATGGCTTGAGCTGAAAGATCGATAAAACTGAAACGTTTCTTAGATACAGATTTCACCACTAGGAACTGTTTCAGGGCCCTTAATCCTAGATTAGGATATATATTTTACCACATTCAAGATTAAAGACTCACTTGAACACCACTCTAATTGATCGAATTAGAGACAAGCAAGTAGAGAATTTAAAGTAATATATATAGGAGTTTATACCCAACTTCTGATTTCAATTCTTCAACACCCTTTACAAAAGGGATGTCCACCCTATTTTATAAGGCATGTCCAGCCCCTTCCTTAGTCATTAGGTAACCCTTAATAGATTACTTAATGCTTAGAAAAGTCACTAAGCACACTTAACTAGTTACACATACGGTTTAGTACATAACTGATTTAAAACAAGCACAAACGAATGTAATGGCTTAAAACTAATTAACTTAGGCTAGTCTTTGCTAACTCTAGGCTACATGAGTCATGTTTCCTCCCTTGGAAGGAAAGAAAACACGGCGGCCACCTCAAAAGTACAAGAGGAATGCATGCGTGACACCCTGTGCTGAAGTGGATGAATGAATGCTTGCAAAATGGATGAATCTTCCTCTTCCATGTGGCACTTGCTTCCTTCATGAGTCACCTATGACTAAGCTCAAGCTTCCAGCCAAGTACATGTACACCTTGAAGGAGAAAACCCACCTAAGAGGGAAAACTCCTAGGTTAAGTAAACGGCTGCCTGGGTGTTGCATGCAGGCTGATTTTCCATGCTATTGGGCCACTGCATTTTGATGACTAAGCTCGGGTTTCCTTCAGACAGGGAAACCTCAAGATGTCTAGAAACCCCCCTTTTTGAAAATTGTGATTTAGACGTCATTAAGTGCCTTAATCATCATGATCTTTCAAACCGTGTAAATCCTAATGCCTGCTGGGCAATTTCAATCAATTGATTGAATTGACCCCTTTAACATGCTTGCCTACCTTTGTGATTAACATAATAAATAAACTAGACATCATAATGGAACTAGGAAAAAAAGAATTACATGATTTGGATGTCGTTTGCATTATGAAATAATAAAAACAAAATCAGGTACGTGCAAGGGGGTGAACCCGGGTACCATCTTCTTTTGGATTTGCAAAATGGAACTTGTTCCTTGGACTTGGACATGCGTAATTGGACTACCTTAACTTGGGAAATTTAATTCGGATGTGTCTGATTGAATTACATCATCCTCCCCTTGTTTGAAATGATTTGACCTCAAATCGTACAAGTAATCATCTTCTTCGTATGGACTCAAATTGGCTACGTTGAACGTAGCTGAAACTCCATAGTCCCCAGGGAGATCCACCTTGTAAGCATTGTCGTTGATGCGTTCTAGGATCTCAAATAGACCATCTGCTCTTGGCATAAGCTTGTTCTTGTGTCTTGCTGAAAAACACTCTTTTCTGAGATGGATCCAAACCAAATCTCCTGGCTGGAACATCTTCTGCTTCTTTTTCCTGTTTGCATGAGTAGAATAAGATAGGTTAGATTTCTCAATTTTATTTCTAACCTGCTCGTGCAGTTTCTGAATTTCCTTAACTCTCTTATCTGCATCTACACTGGGCTTTTAATCCAGGCGGCATGGTGTCAGATCTAAGGGAGTTATGGGATCAGTCTCATATACTACCTTGAAAGGTGACACGCCAGTTGCTTTGCTTGGGGCCCTGTTGTAGGCGAACTTTGCATGTGGTAATAGAAGATCCCAAGCTTTCTTGGACTGGGGAGAAATCAAAGCCCTGAGGAGTGTTCTTAGGGTTCGATTTGTTACCTTTGTCTGACCATCGGTCTGGGGAAGACAGGTTGTACTATATTTCAGTTTTATCCCCAACTTCTTCCATAAAGTGACCCAGAAATGACTTAAAAACTTAGTATCCCAATCTGAAACAATTGATCGTGGAATACCATGTAGTCTAGTCACTTCTTTGAAATACAACTCTACAATATTAGTAGCATTGTTAGTTTTATTGCAGGGAATAAAATGGGCCATCTTCAAAAATCGATCTACCACCACAAAGATTGAATCTTTGCCCCGCTGTGTTCTAGGCCTGCCTAGAATGAAATCCATACTCACGTCTACCCAAGGTTGGGTTGGAACAGGAAGGGGCGTATATGGCCCTTATGGGAGTAAGTGACTTTTAGCCACTTGACATGTTGCACACCGCTTCAGTAAATCTTGTACATCTTTATGCATCCCGGGCCAATAATAATGTTCTTTCAAGATGGTAAGAGTTTCAGTCTCACCATAATGACCTGCTAATGATCCTCCATGTGCTTCTCGAATCAGAAGTTCCCGAGTACTGCATTTAGGCATACACAGGCGTATACCCTTGAACAGAAATCCTTCTTGAATCAAATAATCATCTTTGGCATGTTTTTGACATGCACCATAAAGCGCCCCAAAGTCTTCATCTCTAGAATATAATAATTTTAGATGCTTGAAACCCAGAACACAAGCATCTAATTGGAACAGTAATAGGTATCTTCTGGATAAGGCATCAGTGCCTTTATTTAGCTTCCCTGATTTATGCCGTATAGTAAAATGAAATGATTGGAAAAACTCCACCCACTTAGCATGCTGGGAGTTTAATTTATGCTGGCCTTGAATATACTGTAAGGCTTCGTGATCAGAATGGAGAATAAACTCAATGGCCATAAAATAATGACTCCAGTGCTCTAAACATCGAACTATGGCATAAAATTCTTTATCATAAGTGGAATATTTCCATCTTGAGTCACACAATTTCTCACTAAAGAAGGCTAATGGTTTGCCCTCTTGAGTAAGAACACCGCTAATTCCAACACCAGATGCGTCGCATTCCACTTCGAACACTTTGTCGAAACAGGGAAGTGCTAACACTAGTGCTTACGTTAGCTTGATCTTCACTTCTTCAAAGGCCGTTTGTGCCTTAGGGGTCCATCTAAAAGATGTGCCCTTAAGCACTTCGATCATTGGCGCAGTAATAGTGCTGAAATTCTGAATAAAACACCGGTAGAATGAAGCAAGTCCGTGAAAACTACGGACGGCATGTATGCTCTTCGGCGTAGGCCAACTCCGAATAGCCTCAATCTTGGCTTCATCAGCTTTAATTCATTCAGCAGTCACGATATATCCCAGAAAAGTGACCTCAGAAGTGAAAAAAGAACACCTTTTGAGATTACTATATAACTGTTCATGTTCAACAACTTTCATAATCTCAGTCAAATGATTCTGGTGCTCTTTCTCATCTTCGCTGAAGATCAGAATATCATCAAAGTAAACGACAACGAACTTGCTAATATAAGGTTTGAATACTTGATTCATTACCCTTATAAAGGTGCTCGGAGTGTTTGATAAACCGAACGACATCACCAACCATTCAAATAGACCACCCTTTGTTTTGAAAGCGATTTTCCACTCACCACCTTCTCTGATTCGAATATGATAATAACTGCTTCGCAAATCAATCTTTGAGTATACCCTCAAACCATGCAATTCGTCAAGCATATCTTCAAGTCTCGGTATTAGATACTGGTACTTGATAGTAATGTTGTTAATAACTCGACTATCGACGCACATTCGTATACTCCCGTCTTTCTTAGGTACTAGGAGTGCAGGAACGGCACAGGGACTTAAGGATTCTCGAACTAATCCTTTAGCCATCAATTCTTCCACTTGCTTCTGAATTTCAGAAGTGCCTTTTGGGTTCATTCTGTAGGCAGGTTTGTTTGGAAGGATTGACCTAGGAATAAGGTCGATATGATGTTGGATATCCCTTTTTGGGGGTAATCCAGAGGGTATCTCTTCTGGAAACACATGACTAAACCATTTGAGTAACGATTTAGCTATGGTATGATCTAGTAAAGGTGATTCAGATTCTTCTTGAGTAGCTAAAATCCACTCTCTGAAAGCTCTAAACTCATGGTATGATGCTTTTAGTAAAGGCTCACTGCAGGCAAATAACATATCCGATCTTTGAGGGCTTTTTTGTAGTTTGTGTTTGGAAAGTTCGGATGGGGATAATGGTGTCAAGGTGATTTTCTTTTCTCCTCTGGAGAAGGAATAAGTATTCAAAAATCCATTGTGTATCACCTTATGATCATACATCCATGGACGCCCCAGAAGAATATGGCATGCATCCATTGGGATCACATGGCACCACAACTCATCTCGATAATTCTTCCCGATCGATAATGAAATCAAACACCAGGAATCAACTTGAAGACCTTTGCTCTGATTGAGCCACTAGATGTAGTATGGGTGGGGATGTGCCGTAGCCTGGAGGCCCAACTTCTCAATCATACTCAATGGCACGACGTGAGCACAACTACCTCTATCAATTATCAGTGAGCATACTTTGCCTTCTACAGTGCAACAGGAATGAAAAATGTTTTCCCATTGTTCATCTTTAACTCCACGTTGATTGCTTAGTACCCTTCAAAGTACTAGCATTTCTCCTTCATCTGCAGCTTCAACTACTTCCTCCTGTTCGTCCTCCTATTCTTCTTCTTCGTCCTCTTTCTGTTCCTCCTCTTTGTCCTCTTCTCTAACTGCATTCCATTCAGCAAGAGTAATAATCCTTCGATTTGGGCAATCAGGAGCAATATGCCCAAGTCCCTGACACTTGAAATAGCATCGGTTACTCATTGGAAATGGAGTGAGATGTTCTGGACCAGGCTGAGGTTGTGGCTGGGGGTACGGTGACCGTGCTGGAGGCTGGGTTCTTTGAGAAGTTTGGGTTCTTTGTGGCATAGGGGAAGATGGATTTTGCGGGTATGATCTTGGAGGAAAATTTGGACTCCCCTTGTTAAAAGGTGAAGTACGAATTGGAGGTTTCGAAAAATCACATTTGATTTGTTTATTTCTCCATTGTTGTTTAACTTTATATGCTAACACACAAACTTTATCGAACGTGGTATATTGCTAAAACTCAACAACGTTAGAATACTTAGTATCAAGGCCACCCAAGTGTCTAACAATTGTTTGTTCTTCAGGCTCCTGAATATCACATTTAATTAGGAGCTTTTCAAATTCTCTTATGTATTCCTCAACAGTTAAATTCCCTTGAGTCAGATTATGTAGCTGGAAATAACTATCTTGGAGATACGTTGCTGGGAGGAATCGGGACTTTAACTTGGACTTCATTTTCTCCCAGGTACTGATCTTCCCTTTTCTATTTCTAGTTCTCTTAGCACAAAGGTTTGTCTGCCAAAGGGATGCATACCTTCGAAGCCTAAGTGCAACCAGCTTTACTTTCTTGTCATCTGGAATGTCCTTATAATCAAAAACTCGTTCCACAGTGTGTAACCATTCCAATAGCTCATCAGGATCCAATTTACCGTCAAGCTTAGGAATTTCAACTTTGAAATCATTTGAGTTTTGGGGCGTTCTTTTAGCACCTCTACTCCTTCTTCAAGGTTCTTCATCACTTGAAGAACTATTCAAGTTACTTGCTTCATCTTCATTATGAATAGATGCACTTGGACTTTCAAGAGCCTTTTGCTTCTGTTTCATGTCATCTCCCAGTTGCTTTCGCAAGTACTCATTTTGTTTCTCCAATTCTGCATTTGATGAAGACACTACTTGATAATTTTTCATAAGAGCTTCAAACTTTTCTTTAAAAGTCATTTCACTGGTACTAGCCATGTTGAAATTCAAGAATACGAACCCAAGCTAAAAACTTTTTTGTATTTTGAAATTTGTGGCGTGACTAGGGAAGGAAACATGTGGACGTTTGGTTTCAGGCCAAGATGAAACTTGCTCTGATACCAAAATTGATGTAGTCACACTAGGAAGTAGAGGAAATGAAAGGAAAGCTTAAGTGTTTAGTGAAAGAAGAAAAGATGGCGTGGGGAAACAATGAAAATAGCGTGGAGAAGGAAGGAGAAAAGAGTGCCTTGAACACAGTTCAATGGTTTGAACTGAAAGATCGATAAGACTGAAACGTTTTTTAGATATAGATTTCACCACTAAAAACTATTTCAGGGCCCTTAATCCTAGATTAGGATATAGATTTCACCACCTAATCAAGATTAAGACTCACTTGAACATCACTCTAATTCGTCGACTTAGAGATAAGCAAATAAAGAATTTAAAGTAACATACAGAGGAGTTTATACTCAACTTCTGATTTCAATTCTTCAACACCCTTTACAAAAGGGACGTCCACCCTATTTTCTAAGGCATGTCCAGCCCCTTCCTTAGTCATTAGGTAACCCTTAATAGATTACTTAATGCTTAGGAAAGTTATTAAGCACACTTAACTAGTTACACAAACGGTTTAGTACATAACTGATTTAAAACAAGCACAAATGAATGCAATGGCTTAAAACTAATTAACTTAAGCCAGTCTTTGCTAATTCTAGGCTGCATGAGTCATGTTTCCTCCCTTGGAAGGAAAGAACACATGGCTGCCACCTCGAAAGTACAAGAGGAATGCATGCGTGACACCTCGTGCTGAAGTGGACGAATGAATGCTTGTAAAATGGATGAATCTTCCTCTTCCATATGGCACTTGCTTCCTTCATGAGTCACCTACTGACACACACACCTTAAAGGAGAAAACCCACCTAAGAGGGAAAACTCCTAGGTTAAGTAAGCAGCTGCCTAGGTGGCGCATGCAGGCTAATCTTCCATGCCATTGGGCCACTGCATTTTGATGACTAAGCTCGGATTTCCTTCAGGGGGAAACCTCAAGATGTCTAGAAACCCGTCCTTTTTGAAAATCTTGATTTGGACATCATTAAGTGCCTTAATCATCATGATCTTTCAAACCGTGCAAATCCTGACGCCTGCTGGGCAATTTCGATAAATTGACTGAATTGAGCCTTTTAACGTGCTTGCCTGCCTTTGTGCTTAACATGTGAAATAAACTAGACATCCTAATGGAACTAAAAAAAATGAATTACGTGATTTGGATGTCGTTTGCACTATGAAATAATAAAAACAAAACTGGGTACGTGCAAGGGGGTGAACCCGGGTACCATCTCCTTTTGGATTTGCAAAATAGAACTTGTTCCTTAGACTTGGACTTGTGCAATTAGACTACCTTGACTTGGGGAATTTA
>JAKOGI010001613.1:192500-206817 GCA_029747015.1 Carnegiea gigantea
CTTGGGAACAGTTTACTACTTAGCCTCTTGAGGCTCCTTTTCTTTAAAAAGAAATTTCTTTCGTATAGGTCCTTTAATGACCTTTGTAAGCTTTTTGAATCTCATTTAAACTGGCCTCATAATACCCCTTAAAACCTTTCTTTTTCTTAAAATACTTAAAATAGCAAAATGTCGACTGCTTTTCTTACTTATTAGAAAAATACTCTGGGTATAAGATCATTATAATATACTGGCTGGGGGAGAACTATTCCCAACCCCTAGTGAGACTATTGCTCACGCTAAGCTCTTACTCTCGGAATGGCAACTAATTGGACCTCAACCCTCATCGGGGTCTCTAGGGTTTCCCACTACTGGACTACCCCCTAGGTTAGGTATTCCCTCATTCTAGCAGGTTCATTCCCATCTTATTGTCCCTAAGCACGATATCTTAGCCAATTAAAGCGTATGGAAATAGCAGCTAATAAGTTTGCTATCTCTTACAGCAAAATCATTTATCATACAAATCACTCCTTTTAAAAATTCCTTTGGGATTCCCCCGTTCTAGTAGGTTTACTCCTATTTAAAAACTGTATTCGTATAGTTAAAAATAGGCCATCATTCGCTAATAGTTATAGCTACTTTTATTTTTGAACTATAAAAACCTTCTTTTTCAAAATTGCACCTTCACACACATGATAAAGTTTAATGACATGAAAGGGGAGGGGTTCACACTTAACACATTCAAACATTTCATAATTCAACTTGGCAGAATAAGCAACACATAGCCTCGCAATCCACACGATTACGGTCAATCATAACCCGGGCTCCCTTTTCACGTAGCACCGACCACAACGAACCTCAAAAGCTCTTATTAGTTCAACCTCACGCCATCCAACTACCATCTCAGTTTCAATTTCGTAACCATAGCATGTCATCATAAAAGTCATAGCAGGATGTGTAATAGCAATATATAACTCAACGAGCAAGCAGCATCCATCTAGCGGCATATTACGGCATATATAAACATATATATATCATTAACTTAAATAAGGCCCTCAACGGACCGGAATGAACTAACAAGGCATGAAACTAACTTGCATTCATAACTCACAATTTAGGAAATAAGCTTGCCCAATTCATGTTATTTTCAAAAGCATAATCTTGTCACATTAAGACTTTTGAGTCTATTTTAATTAACCAAGGTTATTTGGTCATTTCAAGGCCATTTTCAAGCATGAATTAACCAACTTAACATGCATCAATCTAAAACACTCTTAGGTCATTTCAAGGCCATTTTCAAGCATGAATTAACCAAATTGGCATGCATCGATTAAAAGCATTCTTAACCTCCAAACAGCATGTAGGTTTAATAAACTGATGCAACAACAGCACTATGGCACATTTTACTTATTCTATGATTCTCCAAACTGACCGGTTAGTAGGATCATACAACAATTCAACATGTGAGATATCGAAATCAGCATCGTAAAATTAATCTCCCAATTTCAGTTCTAATTCCTCCCAAACTAATTACTAACTCAGATTCAAACATGCACTAACTACGGTCAGTGAAATTCATTGGAAATTAATACTGGTTTAGGAGGAGAGAAACACCCACCTCGATCCCAAGGTAGAGACTTGTTCTTAGGCTAATCTGGCTGATTTGAGGCTGAATTTTGGGGCTCCTAACCTTGGATTCGCTTAACTTTACCCTCTTTAAGCAAGCACGTAAATGGCAGGGGGTTGAATTGGAGGAGGGGAGGGTGGCCATGCTGGTGTGGTGTGGTGAAAGGAGGACTAGCAGCGCATAGTCGGTCCTACTCACCACCGGTGTGCTATTGCCCGATCGAGCCGCCGTGGCCCTCGTCCTCCCTCCCCATCTCCCTCTCACCCAGTCTCTCTCTCGGTTCTTTAGTTCAGGGCGTCGGAGCTATCGTGCAAACTTGGTGGGGTTGCCGACATGGCGCGGCTGTCGTCGCCGCGCCACTTGGCCCCCTTCTCTCTCTCTCTTCTCGTTCAACCTCCCTTCTCTCTCTTGGTGTTGGGGATCGTTGGCTGGGTTGCAGAAAGCCCCCTTGTCCCCGGTTTCCAGAAAATGAAAGGGGCTTCAGCCCCTTTTGTTCTTTTTCTTTTTTCTTTTTGTTGTGTTTTATTTCTACACAACTCTCCTTCTTAGTGTCCAAATTACCAGCGCATAGTCTAGATCTGGGTGAAAACACTCTAAGAATCTACATTCCAATCGAAACCAGAAAACGACTAAATTAAACGATCGGTATGATTTGCTAATTTCAAGTTACTACGACCTGTCTAATTTATAATAAGTTTGCTAATCATATAAAATCACGTAATTAACCTGGAAAGTTAATAAAAATTATTCATATAATTATTACACCCAATTATCATGCAAAAGTAATCTAATACAGCTAAATTAATTAAATAAGTTAGTAAAAAATATTAACTCAAATGATTAGCTTAAAGTCGGAAACCCTGGCTGTTGCTTATGTACACACACACACACACAGAAACACACACACACACACATACATATATATATATATATTATATATATATATATATATAATATATATATATTTATATATATATATATATATATACATATATATATATACATACATACATACATACATACATACATACATACTACATACATATATTTATATGTGTGTGCGTGGGTGTATGTACATATATATATATATATATATATATATATATATATATATATATATATATATATATATATATGCACACATACATAAATATAAATACAAGTACATATATATATTATGTATATATGTAGTGTGTGTGGTGTATATATATTATGTGATATATATATATATATATATATATATATATATATATATATATATATATATATATATATATATATATATATATATATATATATATATATATATATATATATATATCTATATCTATATCTACATATATGTATATCTGTTAAGTCATAAATCATGCATTATTTTAATAATTATTTTCATTATATTGTATATATTATTTCATCTAATTTACTTTATTTTATATATTTTTCAGGTTAAGCGTTAATGAAATAAAGAAGGGAAGAGAAGACGTCGAAGTTCAGATTTTACATACTAAGTTATCAAGTCGGTCCAAAAATAATGATTTATGAAAAAGTATTATTTCCATAATAATTTATTTGAACTAGCGTTACAAAATTATTACTCGTAATTGACGAGAAACTAGAAGACTAGAAGAGAAGGAATCCAAAGAAGAAAATTCTAGTAGAATAATACTATAAAAATAACTTACCTTCTCTAAAAACTTCACGCCACCTTCTCCAAATCTCACGGCCACACCACTCCCTACAAAACCCTTACACCTTCATCTCAGCCGCATCATCATCACGATCATCTTTGTCACCATCATATACCACAAAACCCTTATGCCATCCCCTCATCCCATCATCATCACAATATCCTCACCTCTAACCTCCTCATTCACGCCTAGCCTCATTCAAGTTTCACAATCCATCCTCACAAGCCTCACCACCCCATCATCATCACACAAGCATCACCATCATCGATCATCATCATCACCCTAGCGAAGTAGTATTGTGCTGATTTCTTTTATTTTTATTTTTTTTGTTTATTTTAGTGTTAAACATGAAATCTTTGGTTAACTATTGTGATTTTATTTATAATATGAGTGAGTAATTTTCTTGTACTTAGTATAATCTATTAGAAACTACGCTAAATTAATTATTTTGAAACAAGTTTTATGTTTTATTGTCTAGTTGATTTTTATTCATGATTCTATAACGATTAATATTTATCATTTATGATATTCACATTAGATTAATTAGAATGCATGCTACTTAATTTAATATGAATTCATATAATAGTTTAAAAGGCTTTAGTAAGTAAAAGTTATAGTCTGTTAGGCATAAATATCAGTCTAATTAATCATGGATGGTTCAAACCCATCTCTTTTAATTAGGTAATCATTCTAGATCTTTGTTAAATCAATTTGCTAGTAAATTAGTTAGAAGGCGCTAGATGATGTTTTTCTAATACTTAATGCTCTAGTTTGATTAAATTCTTGTGCTGGTATTAGGATTATCAAAACTAGCAGGGTTTATATTAGGGCTTGACCTAAATAAACTATAATTCAAGGAAAAACGGGGAAGATCTACTAGTGGGTGTCTTTTACAATCAACTTATGGATAAATTGATTTGTATGTTAATGATAAATATTAATTTGCATGGTGGATATAGATCATGCTAAGTATTTTTCATGAATTTGGTATCGTTGATAATTACTCCTTGATTTTTAGTTATTTTCTCTAGTTTTTCAATTTTAATTCTTCAATTTATAAGCTTTAATATAAATTTTGTTTACCGTCCCCCAAAAGAGTAGTATTTTAGGAGTGTCTTACTAATTTTAGATTAGTTATATTTTCGTTTGTCGTGTGATTAAAATTTTCAGATTTATTTCCTATTCTACTTTATCATTTATTTACCAGTTTGTTAGAAATTAGGTTAAAAATAGTTCCTTTTGTGTTTTGTTTGTGTTTTAATCCAGTTTAGGGTTTAGAAGGTATTCTAATTTGCTTCTATTTAATTTCAAACATTTTGGAAATTATTTGGTAATTGTTTAGAATTATTTCGTGAATTGGATATGTGCATGTTTTTATTTTAATAAATCTGAAAATTACATTTTTAATTTTTATTTTACATTTTTAGGGTTTTATTAAGTCCAAAAAATTATATTCTAAAATCGGGGCACTTTTTTTATTTATTTTCATATTTACATTAGTGCAGTTTATAATTTCTTTAATTTCAGATTTTATTTTCTGTTTTAATTTTCTGCAGTTAATTTTTTGTTTTAAATTTTTTGAATTTAATTACATATAATTTTGGAGATATAAAGTTATGAACTTGCAGAATATTAATTTAGATTATTTTCTATGGCTTTAATATTCATTTTCTACGTATTATTTTCTGTTTTAATTTTCAGTCTAATATTGTGTGATTATTTCTATTTTTATTTTTTCAGAATATTTAAGATGGCTATTTACTATTTTTATTTCTAGAATTAAATTTAGAATATTTAGGGGAAATATTAAGTAATTTTTACATATTTTTACTTGTTTAATTTGATTTGTTTTAGTATTATAAAGAGAAATTAAAATAAATTAAAGTAGTAAATTTAATTAAATTTAAACTAACTTATTATCATAATCTTTCCTCGTGGGATCAATCCCTACTTTCCTATACTATAAATCTTATTTATAAATCAAAGTAGTGGTTTAATTTGTAGCTCTACGACAAGCTCTACAAATTTTGGCGCCATTGCCGGGGAAAAAAATAAAATCGTTAGTTTGCTTCTATTTAATTTTACTACTTTGATTGTTTTGTTTTAACTCTAGTATTTTATTTTTGCAGGTTATTTTAGTTTATGAGATTAAGGAGTGGTCGTATGATCGAAGAGAAAAAGGAGCATACATTTGAGGTGTTTGAAAGTAAAGTAAGTGATTCTGAATCTGTAAGCTCCGAATCGGTAAGTTGTGAAGTTTTTAAAGTGGAGATGGCTACTTCACATTAACTTGCTGCACCAAATTTGAAAACTCAACCTTTGTCTATTACTTATCTTGTTTTAGACTGACCACTGAAATTGAACTCTGGATTTTTAAACTTACTGCCTAAGTTTTATGGATTGCCTGGTGAGGATCCATATGGCCATATTAATGAGTTTATTATTACATGTTCAACCATGCAACCTGAGGGTATCACCCAGGACCAAATGAGATTGAGGGTCTTTCCTTTTTCACTTCAGGATAAGGTCAAAGATGGTTATATTATTTACCCCCTCCAACATTCACTACATGGACCCAAGTTCATAAAACATTTTTAGAAAAAAATTTTCCCGCATCTTGAATTGGATCCATTAGAAACAAAATATGTGGAATTAAACAAATGAATGGGGAAACTTTCCATGAGTATTAGGAACGTTTTAATAAATTATGTGCTAGTTGTCCTCAACATCAAATTTTTGAATAATTGTTGGTTCAATATTTCTATGAAGGTTTGTTGCCTATAGATAGAAATATGGTGGACGCTGCTAGTAGGGGGGCTTATGTTAATAAGACTCCAGCTCAGGCTAGGAAATTGTTTAATATCCTGGCGTAAAACACTCAACAATTTGGAACTAGGGAAACCCAGTTTAGGAAGGTCAATGAGCTTAGTTCAGGTCCATCTATAGAAACCCAGTTGTCTCAGATCACTGCTATGCTAAATAAACTTGTCACTGGAGGTGTTCAGAAAGCAGTGGTGTATGGTATTTACTGTTTAGAGGGACATGCTACAAATGAGTGCCATACACTTCAACGAGGTGATGTGAATGCTATGTTTTCCAACCAAGGAGAAAGGAAGTATGACCCACAGTCCAACACTTATAATGAAGGATGGAGAAACCACCCTAACCTTAGGTATGGACCTAGGAAAAACAACTCAGGATTTGACCAACCATCACGTCAACCATCTGCTTAGGATAGAACAAATTTCCTTTTAAAGCAAGTCATAAAAAAGATGGATGACCAAAAAAAGGAGGTTGACAATAGGTTTTAGAACATAGAGATGACTCTTAAATAGGTCCAGGAGGGATAGATTGCTACTGATACCATAGTTAGCAATCTTCGCGCCCAAATACAACATAGGTTGCCATCTCAACCATTCCAGAACCTGATGGAAAATGTGCTTGCCGTGACACTTAGGAGTGGAAAAGAGTTAAAGGAACCTATGAAGAATAGAGAGGTAGAGCATGAAATAGAGGTCAACAAACCTGAACCTAACCAAGATCAAGACACTACCTCAAGGAAGTAGGTAACGATAGGAAGGAACCTTACAAGCCATTACCACCTTTTCCTAGTAGACTGAGAGGGAAAACCTCTAAGGTAGATGAGGTAAACCAAGAAATCTTAAGAACATTTAGGAAGATAGAGATCAACATTCTTCTCCTAGGTGCCATAAAGTAGGTGCCTCATTATACTAAGTTCCTTAATGAGCTTTGTACTGCAAAACGTAAACTGAAAGGGAACGAAAAGGTAAGTGTGGGTGAAAATGTGTCTGCTGTTTTCCAAAAGAAGCTTCCCTGTAAAGGTAAGGACCCAGGTGTATTCTCTATTCCTTGTAAAATTAGAAACCTCTCATTTGATAGAGCTATGCCTGATTTAGGAGCTTCCATTAATGTGATGCCTAGGTCCGTTTATGATAAACTACACTTAGGAGAATTAAAGAAAACTAATTTAGTCATTTAGTTAGCTGATAGGAGTAATGCATACCCAGATGGAGTTTTAGAAGATGTCTTAGTCTAAGTTAATGAGCTTGTTTTTTCTGCTGACTTTTATGTGATGCATGCCATGATGTCCCTGTATTGCTTGGTAGATCATTTCTTAAAATATCTAGAACAAAAATAGATGTACATGCAGGAACACTGACTATGGAATTTGATGGTAAAATTATTAAGTTCAATATTTTTGATGCTATGAGATTTCCTGCTGATGTGAATTATCTATGTGCACTAGATATGATTGATGAATTGTCCTAAGATGTTTATGAACTATCTCATGATGATGAATTGTTAATTGTACTTACTCAAGGCTTGGATCAATTTGTGTTTCATAATGTGCCTTACCATATTAGTGATGAGGTAGTAGGCAGCATGGAGTCTTTGTTGCAATTGTATGTAGTGGATAGACCTAGGAAGCTAGAATTGTCTGAAAGTCATACAAAGATGATACTCTCTCGCATTTCACCCCCTAAGCTAGAATTAAAACCATTGCCTGAAAATCTTAAGTATGCTTATTTAGGGGAAGATAAGACCTTACCTGTTATAATCTCTAATGTACTTATATCTAAACAAGAGGATAAACTTATTAGGGTGCTTAGAGAACATAGTGAAGCATTAGGGTGGACTTTAGCATACATTAAAGGACTTAGCCCCACATTATATTCACATAAAATCACATTAGAATCAGATGCTAAGCCTGCGAGAGACCCTCAATGAAGACTAAATCCACTTATGATGGAGGTAGTTTAAAAAGAAATTCTTAAGTGTTTAGATGCTGAAGTGATATAACCCATTGCTGATTCTAATGGGTTAGTCCTATCCATGTGGTTCCTAAAAAGGAGGGGAGCAACAGTAGTGCAGAACAAGGAAGGTGAGTTAATACCTACTAGAGTCCAGAGTAGTTGGAGAGTATGCATTGACTATAGACAGCTAACAAGGCCACAAAGAAGGACCATTTTTCATTGCCCTTTATGAACCAAATGTTAGAGAGACTAGCTGGGAGGTCACATTATTGCTTTCCAAATGGCTATTCAGGTTATATTCAGGTCACTATAGCTCTTGAGGATTAGCAAAAGATCACTTTTACCTGTCCTTTTGGCGCCTGTGCTTTTAGAAGGATGCCCTTTGGTGTATGGAATGCTCCTGTAACATTTCAAAGATGTATGATGAGTACTTTTTCTGATTTCATCACCAAAATTACGGAAGTTTTCATGGATGATTTTATTGTACATGGTGATTCATTTGATGAGTGCTTGCTTCAGCTTACATTAGTACTTAAGCGTTGCATTGAGACTAACTTAGTGCTCAATTTTAAAAAGTGTCATTTTATGGTGGAGCATGGGGTAGTACTAGGGCATGTAGTGTCATCCATGGGCTTAGAGGTTAACAAGGCTAAAGTAAAAATTATTCAATCTTTGCCCTATCCACAATGTGTCAAGGAGGTGAGGTCATTTCTAGGTCATATTGGGTTTTATAGGAGATTTATCAAGGATTTTTCTAAGATTGCCTCTCCTTTATGTGCTTTACTTACAAAAGATGCTTTATTTGATTTTAATGAGGATTGTAGGAGAGCTTTTGACCAATTGAAGTTCAAATTGACCACCACTCCTATAGCACAACCCCCTAATTAGGCTCTGCCTTTTGAACTGATGTGTGATGCTAATGATAAGGCAGTAGGGGCAATCTTAGGTCAAAGAATAGGGAAGGTACCTCATGTGTTTTATTATGCTTCCAGAACTCTTGACCCAGCACAGTGTAACTACACTACTACAGAAAAGGAAATGTATATTGTTATTTTTGCTCTAGAAAAGTTTCATCCTCATCTGTTAGGTGTTAAAGTTACTGTTTATACTGATCATTCTGCTATTAAAAATCTGTTAAGTAAGAATGACTCAAAATCTAGGTTGATTAGATGGGTCCTACTACTATAAGAATTCCAATTGGAAATTAAAAATAAACCAGGAGCTGAAAATTTAGTAGCTGACCATCTAAGTAGGCTAGATAATGGGGAGAGTGAGAATCCATTAAGTGATTATTTCTCTTATGAGACTTTATATGCTATCACTGACAGGCTACCTTGGTATGCTGATATGATTAATTATATATTGACCAAAACCTTCCCCATAGACTTGTCTATAGCCCAAAAGGAGAAGATAAGAACTCAATCTAAATATTATATTTGGGATGAACCATATTTATGGAAATTTTGTGGTGATTAGATTATAATGCGTTGTGTAGATGACGATGAATTTCATTCAATTTTAACCTTCTGTCACTCTTCTTAAAGTGGGGCACATTTTGGACGCAAAAGAACAGCACACAAAGTTCTTGAATATGGATTTTATTGGCCTACTATTTTTAGGATGCCTATGAATTTTGCAAAAGATTTGAAGCATGTCACCATACAGACAATTTATCCAGAAGGAATCAAATGCCTTTGCATAATGTATATGTTAGTGAGATTTTGGATGCATGGGGTATTGATTTTATGGCACCTTTTCCCTCTTCTTTTGATTTTACTTACATTCTTATGCTTGTTTACTATGTATCTAAGTGGACTGAAGCTATAGCTAGTAGAGCTGATGATGCTAAAACTGTTGTGAAGCATGTTAAATCTCTCATTCTACATAGATATGGAGTTGCTAAAGTAATCATCAGTGATAGGGGAACACATTTTTGTAATAGAGCCTTACATGCCTTGCTAGCCAAATATCTTGCAACTCATAAGATGTCTACTGGTTACCATCCCTAAACAAATGGCCAAGCTAAAATCTCCAAGAAAGACGTTAAGCGCATATTAGAAAAGGTTGTTAGACCATATCAGAAAGATTGGAGTCTTAGGTTAGAGGAAGGTCTCTTGGCCTATAGGACTGCATATAAGACACCTATAGGTATGTCTCCTTATAGGTTAGTTTTTGGTAAAGCATGTCATCTCCCTGTAGAATTAGAGCATAAATCATATTGGGCTGTAAAGCAGTGCAGTCTAGACTATGACCTAGCAGGGAAGGAGCGTAAGTTGTAATTACAGGAATTAGAAGAGATTCGTTTAGAAGCATATGATAATTCAGTGATCTACAAAGGTAAAGCCAAAGCTTTTCATGATGCTAAGCTTAGTAGGAAAGAATTTCAGGTGGGGGAAAAAGTGTTGTTATTCAATTTAAAATTGAGACTCTTTCCTAGTAAGTTGAACTCTAGATGACTAGGACCTTTTATGGTAGTAAAGACTTATCCACATGGTGCTGTTGAGATTAAATCCTTTGCTGCTAACAAAATTTTCAAAGTAAATCTTCACAGGCTAAAGCACTTCTATGAAGGAGATCAGGTATGCTTAGTGGAGGAGATCCAACTAGAGGATCCATGAGCTCGTTTGCGTTGAGCCAATGACAGTAAACAAAGGCACTGGTTGGGAGGCAACCCGATGTTTTTTAGGGAAGTGTACATTTAATTTTACTTTTATCTTTATTATTTCTATCTTTTTGCATGCATTAGGACAATGCATGAATTAAGTGTGGGGGGTGTATCATGTATTTAGTTCCTGCAGTATTCATTCTTGAAAAAAAAATTGTGATTTTCTTATAAATAATGCATGAATATGAGTTTATACTAGTTTTCTTGCTTTTTTAGCTATTTTTAGTTTATTCTTCTATGAGTGAAGAATTCTGAGTATGCTAACTATTATTCAGAGAAGTTTGAGTTGATCTTCATATATCTCTTAAATGAGTAACTGTTATGATTATCCATCTTATTTGATCATGTTACATAGCTACTTTAAAGGCAATAAAATAATAACCTAGTCCATTTCATAGACTATTGAATTAGTAGAATAACCCATCAAAATTATGACTTTTCTTGTCTTATTAAAAAAAAAGAGAGAGAGAGAGAGAAAAAAGAAAATGAAAAAAAAGGCTAGATTACCAACATGGGTAGGAATAGGTGGCTTGGCAACTTTTCCCCTTAAGTTTAGGTCTGAAGTTGAGCCTTATGTATGGAGTAATCTATGATTGGGAGAGCGATGCCCCTTTTTGGGCCGATCAATGACTTGTACCAAACTGACAATTAGTAAATAAAGAAATAAAATAATGATGAGAATAAACTGTTAACTCCAGCACCTCTATTCGGGTGAGTGTGAAATAGGGAGTCTTTAATTTCTAAGACCCTATATGGGCCTCGAATATGTGTGCAATTGGAGTTTGAAAAAAAAGAAGAGAGGAAAAAAAAAAAGAATTACAAGGCAAGTTTAGAATCAATTTCAATGAGTTATTCCTTCTAGTTCAATTGTCTCTATAATCATACCGCACTTTAATTTTTCTATCATAAACGTTTTAGACCTCTTAATCGGTGCATGTGTGCCTTTAAAGAGATGGATAATTATTGCTCTTACTACTTCATCAAAGAAATGTTGTGAGGCTGATGAAGAAACTTTTTGATGGTAGTTGGATGTCTAGTAGTTATTCATTTGTTGGAAGGAAAACTAATTAATTTTAAATAAAATTATTTTTAAAGCAAGCCAATGCCTAGTACAAATATCATATTTATGCATGACTTTATAAGAAAGAAAGAGGGTCAATTTTTAGGTCGAGTCCCAGATTTCTTTGCACGAGGACGTCCAAAGTCTGAATGTGGGGGAATTTGCTAAGTCAAAAATCAGGCATTGTTTTAATAATTATTTTGATCATATTATATATATTATTTCGTCTAATTTACTTTATTTTATATATTTTTCAGGTTAAGCGTTAATGAAATAAAGAGGGAAAGAGAAGACATCGAAATTCAGATTTTACACGCTAAGTTATCAAATTGGTCCAAAAATAATGATTTATGAAAACATATTATTTTCATAATGATTTATTTGGGCTAGGGTTACAAAATTATTACTCGTAATTAACGAGAAATTAGAAGACTTAGAAGAGAAGGACTCCAAAGATGAAAACCCTAGTAGAATAATACTATAAAAATAACCTACCTTCTCTAAAAACTTCACGCCACCTTCTCCTAATCTCACGACCACACCACTCCTTACAAAACCCTTACACCTTCATCTCAGCCGCATCATCATCACGATCATCTTCGTCACCATCATATACCATAAAAACCTTACGCCATCCCCTCATCCCATCATCATCACAACATCCTCACCTCTAACCTCCTCATTCACGCCTAGCCTCATTCAAGTTTCACAATCCATCCTCACAAGCCTCACCACCCTATCATCATCACACAAGCATCACCATCATCGATCATCACCATCACCCCAGCAAAGTAGTATTGTGCTGATTTCTTTTATTTTTATTTTATTTTTTTGTTTATTTTAGTGTTAAACATGAAAACATTGGTTAATTATTGTGGTTTTATTTATAATATGAGTGAGTAATTTCCTTGTGCTTAGTATAATCTATTTGAAACTATGCAGAAACAATTTTTTTGCTTCATTGTCTAGTTGATTTTTATTCCTGATTCTATAATGATTAGTATTTATCGTTTATGATATTTGCGGTAGATTAATTAGAATGCATGCTACCTAGTTTAATATGAATTCATATGATAGTTTAAAAGACTTTAATACATAAAAGTTATAGTCTTTTAGGCATAAGTATCATCCTAATTAATCATGGATGGCTCAAATCCACCTCTTTTAATTAGGTAACCATTATAGATCTTTATTAAATCAATTTACTGGTGAATTGGTTATAAGGCATTAGATGATGTTTTTCTAATTCTTGCACTGGTGTTAGGATTATCAAAACTAGCAGGATCTATATTAGGGCTTGACCTAAATGAACTATAATATGAGGGAAAACGGGGAAGATCTACTAGTGGGTGTCTTCTACAGTCTAACTCATGGATAAATCAATTTGTGTGCTGATGATAAATATTAATTTGTATGGTAGATATAGATTATGCTAAATATTTTTCATAAATTTGATGTCATTGATAATTATTCCTTGATTTTTAGTTACTTTCTCTAGTCTGTCAATTTTAATTCTTCAATTTATAAGCTTTAATATAAATTTTATTTACACCCCCCCCCAAAAGAGTAGTCTTCTAGGAGTGTCTTAGTGATTTTAGATTAGTTATATTTTGGTTTTTAGTGTGATTAAAATTTTCAGATTTATTTTCTATTCTACTTTGCCACTTATTTACTGTTTGTTAGAAATTAGATTAAAAATAGTTCCTTTTGGTTTTTTTTTCATGTTTTAATCCATTTTAGGGTCTAGAAAGTATTCTAATTTTCTGCTATTTAATTTCAGAATTTTTGAAAATTATTTGATAATTTTTCAGAATTTTTTCGTGAATTGGATATGTGCAGGTTTTTATTTTAATTAATTAATTTTTTTTATATTTTTAGGGTTTTATTGAGTCCAGAAAATTATATTCTAAATCTGGGTCCCTTTTTTATTTATTTTTGTGTTTATATTAGTGCAGTTTGTTATTTCTTTAATTTCATATTTTATTTTTAGTTTTAATTTTCTATAGTTAATTTCCTATTTTAATTTTTTTGAATTTAATTACATATACTTATGGGGATATAAAGTTATAAACTTGCAGCATATTAATTTAGATTACTCTCTGTGCTTTTAATGTTAATTTTTTGCATATTATTTTCTATTGAATATTATGTGATTATTTCTATTTTTATTTTTCCAGAATATTTAGAATAGTGGTTTAGTGTTTTAACTCCCAGAATTAAATTTAGAATATTTAGAAGGGACATTAGTTAATTTTTCCAGATTTTATGTGTTTAAATTGATTTGTTTTAGCATTACAAAGAGAAAGTAAAACAAATTAAAGTAGCAAATTTAATTAGACTTAAACTAGCTTATTATTATAATCTTTCCTCATGGGATCCTATATTTCTGTGCCATAAATCTTATTTATAAATCAGAGTAGTGGTTTAATATGTAGCTCTATGCCAAACTCTACAATATCTCTACATTTATATATATATATATATATATATATATGGACACACACACACGCACACAGACATATA
>JAKOGI010001614.1:0-55000 GCA_029747015.1 Carnegiea gigantea
TCTCTCTCCTCCATTCGCGCCCTCTTTCCTCATCGGCTCCTCATCGGCTCTCAGTTTCTTTCTCCTCCATCCGTGTCTCCTCCTCCATTCCTCCATCCAAATCTTCCTCCCCCTCTTCGCTGGAAACCCACCAAGCTCCATGGACTCGACCAACCTAGACGGAAAGGGTTCAGTCGTCTGGGAAAGCAGCGATTCGAAGTGGTATTCTTGTTTTATGGTTGGTTGTTACTTTTGTCTTCAGGAAACGGTTGAATTTGGTGAAATTTGCCCTCATCTCTTTTTTTTTTGTTGTGTTTTTTTCATTTGAGCGCTCAAATCTATCTCTTCTTTTTTGTTGTGTTTTTTCATTTGAGCTCTCAGATCTATCTATTCGATGGTGGGGAAAGTATTAGTCTCATGCGTTTTATGCGGATGGTTTTGTTCATTTTAGGTTATTTCCGGCCGAATTTGGTGAAATTTGCCCTCATCTCTTTGTTTTTTGTTGTGTTTTTTCATTTGAGCACTCAGATCTATCTCTTCTTTTTTGTTGTGTTTTTTCATTTGAGCTCTCAGATCTATGCATTCGATGGTGGGGAAAGCATTAATCTTATGCGTTTTATGCGGATGGTTTTGTTCATTTTAGGTTATTTCCAGGTTTTCCCCCCTCTGCGCTGGAAACCCACCGAGCTCCATCGAGGCGACCAACCTAGCCGGAAAGGGTTCAGTCGTCTGGGAAAGCAGCGATTCGAATTGGTATTCTTGTTTTATGTGTGGTTGTTACTTTTGTCTTCAGGAAACGGCCGAATTTGGTGAAATTTGCCCTCATCTCTTTATTTTTTTTTGTTTTTTTCGTGTGAGCTCTCAGATCTATCTCGTTTTTTTGTTGTGTTTTTTCATTTGAGCTCTCAGATCTATCTATTCGATGGTGGGGAAAGTATTAATCTTATGCGTTTTATGCGGATGTTTTTGTTCATTTTAGGTTATTTGCAGGTTTTCTGTCTCTCTGTCTTCCTCATATTTCGGAATTGTTTTAAATGAAATCTGGAAATGATACCAGTATTTGGTTGGGTAGGCGTTTTAATCATATATAGTCAATTAGTATGTGTGTATGCTGCCAGAATATGTATTTGATTGGCAGCTATTAAAGTGGTGTTTTGGGAACAAACTGTTAATATAATGGCAGGACAGGGATTAACATAAGTTGGCATTATTTAAGAAGGGTTAATTTTCAGACATTTGAGGAGACTGATTAGAAAAGAGAGGAGGAGGTATAGTTGTCTACCTATCTTTGTCTACTGCCTTTATATGTCCATATGAAGTTCTCAAGTTTGATATTAATTTTTGGATGGATTCACTTGTACATAACAGAGTTGAAGTTGGTGCCAGAAAAAAAGGTTGCTTTCCTGCTGAGTCCCATGTTTAAAAAAATTCAGACATGGAACATCATTTCATATAGAGTATTTCAAGTTTTCAACTAATCTTTTCTCCATATGTGTGGGTTGACAAAATTTCAATATTATGCTAGGAAGAGAAAATGAGCACTTTTTTAATAGAGGGAGAGGCAGCCAACTACAGTGTGTTTTCTCTCAGTCTAAATATATTCTTTATGGAAAGTACATTGACAACAAAAATTGTAGCTTTCATATCTAGAGTAGCAGTTATGTTTGGATCGTCATTCCTCTTAGATGAAGATTTGTAATTCTGGGGTGTGATCATTGATTATGTTGTCTCTGTTTAGTGTTGTTAATTGCCATATGCTCTGCATTTCATTGAATATAGCTTTTAAGACATGGTGAAACACAACGGAATGCTATTGTCAACTGTAAATGCTAATAATCAGGCTGCCTAAATTTGCATTGGTTTGAGATGAAGAGTAATTGTCGGGTATGATGGTAAAAACCTCTGAATGCTAATACTCAGACTGCAGAAGAATAGTATCGTCAGTTATGCAGGTTTAACCTCTGAATGCTGAGAAGTTCATCTTCCATGTTGATGCTTTCCTTTATTTCCATGATCTCCCTGAGTTAATCTTGTGCGCTCATTTTATATTTTCACGTGTAATGTAATAATGTAGGTTTCCTTTTCATTTGCATAATTCACATTCAATATAGCTTTTCAGACTGCTAAGCATTTTCTTTGAGAGAGTGGTGGTTGAGTTGGACCTTGGTTCTACTATTTTAATTTCGTGGTCATGGTTCTGGGCAGACACTGCATCTCATACATTTAGTTTTGAAGTATGAGAGGTTGTTTATCATAATTCTTTGCCATGGCCGAGTGAGTTCTATAGTTTCATTTTTTTTTTGTGGTTTGATTGCAATGTTCAATTTTCATGATTGTAGTTTCTTTTCATTGATTGCCAGCTATTGAAGTGGTGTTTTGGGAACAAACTGTTAATGTAATTGCAGGACAGGGACTAACATAAGTTGGCATTATTTAAGGTTTAATTTTCAGACATTTGAGGAGACTGATAAGAAAAGAGAGGAGGAGGTATAGTTGTCTACCTATCTTCATCTACCGTCTTTATATGTCCATATGAAGTTCTCATGTTTGATATTAAATTTTGAATGAATTTTCAGACAGTTGAGGAGACTGATAACAAAAGAGAGGAGATATAGTTGTCTACCTATCTTTGTCTACTATCTTTATATGTCCATATGAAGTTCTCAAGTTTGATATTAATTTTTGAATGAATTCACTTGTACTCCACAGAGTTGAAGTTGGTACTAGAAAAAAAGGTTGCTCTCCTGCTGAGTCTTATCTTAAAAAAAATTCTGACATGGAACATCATTTCATATAGAGTATTTCAAGTTTTCAACTAATCTCTTCTCCATATATGTGGGTTGACTAATTTTCAATATTATGCTAGGAAGAGAAAATGAGCTCTTTTTTAATAGAGGGAGAGGGAGACCAACTACAGTGTGTTTTCTCTCAGTCTAAATATATTCTTTATGGAAAGTACATTGACAAAAAAATTACAGCATTCATATCTAGAAAGTACATTGACAAAAAAATTGCAGGATTCATAGTTAGGTGAAATTCTGGGGTGTGATCATTGATTATGTTGTCTCTGTTTAGTGTTGTTAATTGCCATATGCTCTGCATTTCATTAAATATAGCTTTTAAGACATGGTGAAATCAATAGAAGGATTTTATAAATGATGAAGGATGGAACAAATCAATGTAGGACTATAGAGTAGCCCCATAATTGAAAATGCAATTAAGTACCTCAAACGGGGTGTTCCAACTTTGTGAGCAGTAATTATGTGTTCAGATCTGGGAGATAACAATAGCCACTATTAGTGCGGATGGTCACAATTATGTGAAATATTCAACCGCAACAATTGTGTAATTTATAACCTTGAAATCAATCATATTGCAATTAATACTTGGACTTTTGTTTGATAGGCACCGTATCAATATTGCTCTGTTGCGGTCCTGCGTGGATAACAATGTGCATGAAAATGATGGTCACAATTCGTGATTCTTGAACAATAGCAATTTTTACCTTGAAGGGTTGGTGATGTGATGGGTAGAGGTTTTGTGTGAATCTCAGATTTTAGTGTAATCTAGGCTACAGTATGTGTAATGTAGAAAGCAGTTTGTGTAATCTAGACTTCTTCCAAAGTGGAACTTTTGGGTTGGGTGGTTTCTGTCTCTCTCTCCCGGCGGAGGCAGCTACTGAAGTGGGGTAGTTCATTTACAGTGATTGTGGGTTTTTTTCATTTCCTGCGTAGTTAGAGGTCCACTACTTTGTGAGTGGGTGGTTTTTTTTTATGCAGTTATTGTTGATTGATTGTGGGTTGGCGGGAATTCACCACATTGTAGCATTTAACATTTCCTGGACGCTGAGGAGCTTACCCATCTCAGCATTTGTATTATAAAGATTCCCTTGATTTGTAATTTTCTGGGTAACCACCAGGTACACCCTTTTATATGCATGATTTTTAATTGCTATATTCCATAGTGGGTTCATCCATTAACGAAATGTCCCCCCCCCCCCAAACTCAAATTGTTAATTGAATTATTTAGCTAATGTAAACAAGTGGTAAGCCAAGCCATGTAGCCATTTTTTTTTAACTTAATGGGTATGGTATTCAATAGTATACAAGGAGTCTTAATTCAAACGTCCTGATTTTATTTTAGACGTATAAAATTGGATTTTAGATCCTTCTTCATAATGGACTCATATTAATTTTTGTGAGTGTCAATTTTGACACATATACATTCACCAAAATTTCACATTCAACAGTTGCCCCCCGTGCATTGTTTGTGTTAGAACTTCAACGACCCAAATAATACACGTATCTTATAACCTTGTTTGACTTTCCTCAATTAATTTTTCCCCCTTTTTGTTCTTTTTGCAAAGGATAGTTAACGTTAATGGATGGGACACTTGGTAATGAAAGAGCATTGCTTCAAGATGGACGAGAATGTGACTGCGAGCCTTATTATCAGTGTTCAGACTCCTTGCAAAGTCTTAACGTGATTCCTTCCTCTACTTTAACATCTATCTTGGTCAGGAAGGTTAGAGTCAAGCAAGGGACAGTCGGAATGATGAGATCAAATGTGTCGATGTAAGCAAGGATTATGAGAACTATTTTAATGCCATTGTTCTTGCGAAAGTTAATACTAAACGTCATGGCCCCAAAATATACTCTGCTAAGGAGGAATTTTACCCAATCCTACACAGGCTTCTTATTGGAAAAAGAAATTGGGGATTAACCATCCAATTTCGAGATCACTCAATCTTTATGATAGGAGTGCTTGAATGGACCAAAAGAATGCTCATTCGTTTTGAAGAACCTTTGAAACGAGCTGGCATATTTGATGCTGTTAGTGTATCCCAATTTTCATATCACTTGGACGCAAATCTATGGCAGGCCTTCTGTGAACTTTGGGATCCACTAACCAATACCCTTCCCCATGGTGCGGGTGAAGTTGGCATTTCACTTTATGACTTGGAGCGGATTGGAGGTTTACCCATTCTTGGAGCTATAAAGAATTCTTGCCACTAAATAAAGATTTGGCAGGCCATAATAAATATCTTGCCACAGTTGCTGAGCTACTGCGTATTCATGTTGAACTGTGTCAATTTCATAAAATTAAGCATATTTATTTTGACCTCTGGATTGGACCATTTTTACAGAGAATACTTTGTCTACTTTGTACATGGGGAACAAACAAACTCTGAGAAAGAGAAAGTTGAGACCAAGAAAAGGAGCCCCCCTCGCATTTTGCTTCAAGAACGAATGGCAGACTTGATTGTTATAGCTGAAGTTGAACTTGCTGCTTTCTTAGCTTTTTGGTTGAGTCACTTTGTCTTACCTCATGGTAAGGAAGTCATAAGGCCAGAAAAATTTGTAATGGCTATGATGATGGCTTCTGGGCAACGAATTTCTTTGGCCTCAACGGTGCTTGGTTATATCTATCATAGCTTAGGAGAGGCCGCAAGTGATCCAGACCATCCAGGTAAAGCTAACGCAATTTTTCCCAGCCACTATGTAATATATTAGTTAGCAGAGTTATTTTCTTGTTTATACCGTAATCACCCAGATAGCGACTGCCCTGGTGACTTTCCCACTCTTGTTCGTTATGCGGGATTGCTTGGCAGCAAACTTTCCTTACGCCAAGCTAGACACATTTTCAGCTATGGGAGATATCTTTCTCTCAGAGCTAGCTCTTATCGTGAGGACTCTCGTAATGGACGATACGTGATTGACATAGGGCTACCAGAGGAGGATTCTAAATTTCTCTTGTCTATTCGGTTCGCTATGCTTCTTATATGTATTGGAGTTGAATTACTTTTGGAACCCTATTATTCCAACTGATTTTCTCGCCAATTTGGATTCGATCAAGAGGTTCCGTCTAATCGCTTAAGCTTTATTAGAGCCCTCCGACGACGAAGGAGCATAATGGACCTTGCACAAGCCCATGCTAATCTTCAAAGGTGAGATACGGGAGCTAAATTCTATGTTTCTCCTTCCTGTTATGAAGGAGTTTGCTCTTGGGATTACTATAGTTGGTGGACCAAAATCAGCACTCTTTATTTATGCCAGTCAGTTGAAAAGGTTCACCAAACTATAATGAATAAGAATGAGCTTTTGAGGGAAACTGTTTACATTATTGATCACCTATGCCCTCTCTGTGAGTTTATTCCTGGAGCTGTTGAAATTTTCAGAGTTATGTGCGACAGTTATACTAAGGAGAAACCTTCGGTATCATCCTCTGAAAAAGGGAAAACCAAGGCTTTTGGAGGCAACAAAAGGCCACATAAGAAGAAGAATAAAAGGACCCCCAATGCTCAATCATCTACCACGACAAATTCTCGTGATCAATTACCCATCAAAGTAAACTTCAAGAGGGCTCATTATGACCGCCCCACTCAATCTGATGATTCTGATATGGGAGATGGTGCAAGATTTAAAGATTTTCCTATTGCAGACTTAGACTCTTTACTGAATAGAGAACTTTGAATCAACAAGATGCCCCCACAGAAAAAGTAGGAGTACCTCTACATGAAGCAGCTCTTGCTGCAGTAGAGCATCTTGATGCAGTAGTAACTGCAATAATTCCTGTGCCTGACACTTATGATGACTTGGTTGAAGTCGTGCCTATTCAAAGCATCCCTACTTTCTTAGTGAGTCTTTTTTGCAACTTGAAGGAAGATTGGGTTCGAGAGAGCATTCTCAAAGGAGTAGAGGTGATCATAGGTATTATTTCTAATCATGGCTCTGCCAGGGACTTATTAGCTAACAGAGCACGAGTTTCTCAATCCTTGAGTGCACTTCACTCTATGATTGACATTTATAAGCTTAGTACAATAGAGATTTGTTGGCTTTCCTCTAGGATAGATGAGATATTTGGCGTAGTTGAGACTACTATGAAGATCAAAGAATTAGTGGATGTTAATTGGATAAAAGCTTTGTCTGACCAAGATCTCACTTGTTCTTCTGAAATTACTTACATTGAAGATCAGCTTGATAACCTATCCAATAAAGCTTCAAAGCTTAAAGTTAAGGAGCAGGAGATCTTAAGGGAAGAGGAGCGGATTAGCAAAATGCGAGAGGATTTGACCATCCAGTAGTGGGGTTTAATTGAAGCAGAGAACAATTTGAAATCCTCTCTAGATTTAAAGAAAAGGGAAGCAGAATAGGTGAAAGCGGACTTGGCCGAAGTGGGATTCTCAAAGTTGCAGGATTTGGAGAAGGAGAAGAACCATCTCAAGAGTTTGATTGGCTCTATAATCTCCTTTAATAATATTTAGACTTGTTTTGTTTTGTTTAATTCTTTTGTATTTATATTCCAACCTTCAGTCCATTTTATACTATAGTATTTATGCTATTGCAATAAAGCCTAAATGCCTCTTCCCTTTTCTTTTTTTCCCCCCTCTTTCTTTTGTTTTTTAGTTCCTTTCCCCCTTTATGAAAATCAAAATAATTACACAATAAAGAATAATTACTAAATAATCCTCACCATAAACATCACATGACCATTCCATACATCACGTGAAAAATTTTTTTAACATGCGGGGGAAAAGGGTATTTATTTATTTTTGTGGCTGGATCCAGTTTGAAGCTGGACTGCTTACGTACCTTCTTTTTGAGGGATCAAGCCTTTCGTAGTTCAGTGTGACTAACTGTCCATAAATTTCAAGTATAGAATTTCTTTACAAATTTGCCATTGACACAAGCATACACAATTTGTCCATCATGATTTGAGAGCTCATATGCCCCCTTAGAAGAGACCTTAGTGATTACATAGGGGCCTTTCCATTTGGACTCAAATTTCCTCTATGTCTTTTGATTGATGACAATAGGTCCCCGTATTGTTAAGACCAGATCACCAATGCTAAATGAGCGAAACTTAACTCGCCTATTAAATGCACCAGCCATTTGAGCTTGGTAGATTTCAAGCCTTTGCTGGGCTAATAACTGATGCTCATCTAATACTTCTAGTTCTGCTAATCTGACTTGAGTATTTTCATCTAGATCAATATATTCCATGGTCACTCTTAGGGAAGGTGATTGTACCTCAAGGGATAACACGACTTCTGAACCAAAAACCAAATTGTAGGGCGTACAACTAGTTGCAATTCGAACAGTGGTTCAATAAGCCCACAAAGCTTCTAGCAATCGTTCATGCCAATCCCTCTTTGATCTTAAGACCATTTTCTTTAAAATCGTGCAAAGCACTTTATTGAATGCTTCAGCTTGACCATTTGATGATGGATTGTAACTTGATGAGAAACTGTGTTTGAATTTATATTTCCCAACAAGCCTTATCATCACTTGATTTCTAAACTAGAGGACATTATCTGAAATAATTTTCTGCGGGACTCTATATCTGTAAATGAGATGAGCCCTGATGAAGTCAGCGACTTACTTTGCCCCCACTTCTCTTAACGGAATGGCCTCAGCCCACTTTGAAAAGTAATCTGTGGCTACTGAAATGAAGACATGGCCACGGGGGGAGGAAGGTTTGAAAGGCCCTATGATAGGCCAAGATAATATGCTGGGATGAAGTAATTATGGTGGCTGATGAATGAAATCTCCATGTATTTTAAGTTTGACATGCTGTGGTAGATTTTATTACATCTTGGACCATAGTTGGCCAATAATGGCCCAATCGTTTGATTTGGTCAGCAAGCTTTAGACCTGCCTGGTGAGCACCACATACTCCGGCATGAACTTCATTTAGGACATAGGTAGCCTCCTCTCTTGACAAGCATCTGAGTAACACCCCTTCGAAAGCCTTTCGATATAAGGTGTCATTTTTAATTGTAAACCTCAGTGCTCGTCGTTTTATATCTACTCTTCTCTTTGGATCAGTGGTAAGATTCCATATTATATGTACTCAATGAGAGGTTGTCTCCAATATGCTTCTTCTTTGACCTTAAAAATCGAGACCACATTTATTTCTTCTGTTTCGTCAAAATGGTCTAAGGTTGAGGCCGACAAATGACGTTTCCCGATTGCTATTTGAATTTCCCTTTCATTAGGGAGTGCAGCCAACTTTGCTAAGGCATCTGCTTTATCATTCTCAGACCTTGGCACATGGTTAACCCGTACTTGAAGGAATTGGTTCATAAGGCTTCTTGCCCTTGGGTAAAGAGGCACTAATTTGACATTTTTTACTTCGTACTGGCCATGTATTTATCGGATGATTAACTGAGAATTACCGAATACTTCAAGTTGGTTAATACGCATTTCAAGGGCCAATTCGGGGCCAATGATGAGTGTCTCATATTTAGCCACATTATTTGAACAGATATCAATGAGAGAAAATGAATTAAGGGATAAGTCTTCCTGATGGTGTGACGAACACAACACCTGCTCCGGCTCCTAGACTCCTTGCTACCCTATCAAAATATAACTGTCAAGCTTTAATTTCAGCAAGCATAACTTCATCATCTGGCATATCATCGGGTAGTTCCTCATTATCTGGACACGGATGTGCTGCTAGAAAATCGGCTATGGCTTATCCCTTTGCTGCCTTTTGAGGCATGAACTTGATCTCAAAAGGGGCTAAAAGCATAGCCCATTTGGCCAATCTTCTTGATAGCATGTGCTTAGATAATATATATCTTAATGGGTCTGCCTTCAAGATCAGAATGATCTGATGGGACATGAAGTGGTGTCGTAACTTTTGAATAGTGAAAACCAAGACAAGGCAAATTTTTCCCATAGAAGAGTAATTCACTTCTGCACCCACCATTATCCGACTGATGTAGTATAGACCATTTTCTTTCCCTTCATCATTACATTGAGCCAATATCGCCCCTAAAGACCATTCGAGGGCTGCCGTGTATAATATTAAGGGCCTTCCTTGTATAGGAGCCATTAGGATAGGTGGTTGTATTATGTACTGTTTGATGCTTCCAAAAGCATTTTGATAAGTTTGATCCCAAATGAAGGGCGTGTCCTTTTTCAAAAGTCTTATGAAATGTTGACACCTTCTTGACAAATTTGAGATGAAGCGCCTTACGTAGGCCAACCTTCCTTGTAATCCTTGCAATTACCTTAAATTTCTCGAAGGGAGCATTTGAATTATGGCTTTGACTTTGTCAGGATCAATTTCCATTCCTTCCTTCCGAATGACAAAGTTAATGAACTTTCCTAATGTGACCCCAAATGCACATTTTAAGGGGTTCATCTTAAACTGATGTTGACGAAGCTTTCTAAAGACCTTCTTAGGTCATATGGGTGATTTTCCCTGTCTTTTGTTTTTACAACCAAATCATTGACATAACATTCAACGAGGTTGTGGAGACAATCACGAAAAATATTCATCATGGCTCTCTTGTAGGTGGCCCTGGCATCTTTTAAACCACATGGCATTACTGTATAGCAGTATATGCCTTGTGTGTTCGAAAGGCCATTAAGTCCTCATCTCCGGGGTGCATTTTGATTTGATTGTACCCCTAGAAATCATCTATGAAAGACAAAGCCCCAAACCCTGTAGTGGCATCCACTAGGAGTTTGGTGATTGGTAGTGGGAAATCATCCTTGAAACATACGTTGTTTAAATCCCTAAAATCCACACATAAATGGAGTTGATCATTCTTTTTCCGAACGGGAACAATGTTAACCAACCAAGTTGGGTCTTGAACTTCATGAATGAAGTTAGCCTTTACGAGCTTGTCCACCTCAACATTTATTTGGATGGCTAATGCAGGACGAAAGTGCCGCTGAGGCTGCTTTATTGGCTTTATACCTTCAGAAACAACCAACTTATGAACAGCGACATTTGGATCTAAGCCCGGCATGTCTTGATAACCTCAAGAAACTTCATCTTTGTATTCTTAAAGGAGTTGTTCATATTGTGCTACTTCTTCGTCATGTAACGTGGCACTCACAAAAATTAGCTTGAGATCGTCAGTTGTTCCCAAATTTATCTCCCAAAACTGGTCAATTGTTGCTTGATCGCTAGGTTCCATTTCTAGAGGTACAGGTTGAACAGCCTCAACAAAGTCTTGAGTGGGCTCTTGTTCCTGAATTAAGCTATCATTTAAGCTTTTAGGGGAATTAACTTGAACTTCACCACATATTTCATGGCCTGTTATGGCAATTTGATGATGTTGAAAGCTTCTTGACAAGGAAATTCAAAATTTTGAGCATTATTTTCCTCGCCAGTAATAGAGACGACATTAAACTATTTTACTTACTCGACTTGGCTAACGTTATTTTGTTCATGAACCCAAACTAGGTTCCTAGGTTGTTGCTTTTTCTTCTTTAACTTCCATTTTTTCTGCTTTCTGACCTGGAAATTCTTTTGCTTGGGTTCATTGACTTTCCCAAGTCTCTGAAAAATCGAGATTCAAGGTTGGACTTGCTCATCTTGAAAGAACATCTCTTGCTCTTGAGGCGTGAAAACCGCATCATTCGCGACATAAGCCTTAAGAACTCCCCCATCATGTGATACTTGGAGTGCATCAGAGGCATCCCCCTGAAATGATGCTTTTAGGACTCCACCTTCGTGAGAGATGTTTATTTATTTATTAGCTTTAGCAACGCCTCTCTTATTGTTGTCCTTCTTCCTCCTTTGCGATTGTGATGATTCTCTTGGAGGCGGACCGCTTGAAGAAGACGCTTCTGTTGGAGAGTTTGATGAGTTTCCTCTTAAAACTACGCTCGTGTTGTCGAGTGATGGTCTTATGACCAAGCTTTCTGTAGGCACTGACTGGTGAGTTTATCGTAGGGGAAAACTGTAACTCGTGACAAGAGAGTTCACAATTTCTCTTACCGGTGTTAAGACCTTTTGTCCAGCCTTTCTTTTCTCCTTGGGCGTGCATTTGAACAACACCTTTGATTGTGGGGATTGATCTTCCTTGGCTTCACTAGTATAACTGTTGACAACTTGAATGACCTTTTGAGGCAAAGTAAGAGCCGTGGGCTTTTCTTTTTGGTTGCCCCCTTTTAGGTCTAAAGACACCTGAGAGGTTCCAGGATCGGTTGATTTGTACTTGGCGTCAGCGTAATTAACGTGTTCTCCATGAAAAGGATTTTCGTCTCCTCAGATTGTCCTTTTATTGCCATATTCACCAGTGTATTTCAAACACTAGTGAAGAGTCGAGGCAATAGCCTTGCTAGTATGAAGCCATGGTCACCCAAGTAGGGCATTGTAAGAAGTATCAGCGTCTATCACATGAAAGAGAGCATCTGTATAGAGGTTATCTAGCTTAACTTTCAAAGCAATAGTGCCTAAAGCTTTTTGCTCGACTTGATTAAATCCTTTTATTGTGAGTAAAGTTGGGGACAACTGATTTGGTGTTATCCCTCTCACTTTCAATACCCTTGAAGGAAGAAGGTCGACTGCGGAACTATAGTAAAGTAGAATACGATTTATCCTTCTGTCGCCGATCATACCGGTGACATACAAGGGCCTGTTGTGAGTTGCAGACCCCAACTGGAGGTCCTCATTAGAGAATGTTATGCAAGTCATGCATGCAGCACACCGGTTTAAAGGAAAGAATAACACCTCATCCACTTTAATAGGGTCAACTTGATCTTTATAGTCGTCAGGATCCATTGACGCCTGAATAAGTGCCCTTCTTAGCTCTTTAGACATTTATAAAGCATCGTAGACACTTAAGCGTATTGGGATTTGCTTGAGATGATAAATGACATCATAACGAACCTTTTCCTTATGAGACCCTTGATGAACTTGAAAAGGAACTGGGATAGGAAGATCCTTCTTAGACTCCTTAGTTGACTGATTGTTCTCAGCAATGCTTTTGCTATTTGAACTTGAGGGAATTACTTCCTCTTCACCCTTTTCTTTAGCATTCATCGACACTAGTGGTATGTCTGGTGTCATTTCGTTCTTCTTCTCTTTCGTCATTGATTCTGGTGGCTGGAGTTGACGACCGAACCGAAGAGTTATTTGGTCCACTTCTTTAGTGGTATTTGCGAGTTTGACATCCACTTCTCCACATTCATCAGACCATAAAACCATACAACATTGGGCTACTTCCCCTTCTGCAGAGCCATTATCCGAGGAGTCATTGTCGAAAAAACCCTTAGGGATGTAATCACCTAAGTGAAAGGGGTCTTAACCAGTGGTACGTACTCCTCTTCAGAAGTTACCTCTGGCTTCTTTTTGGCCCTTGATTTCTTCTTCTTGTTTTTCTTGTTTTTCTTTGGTGGCGGCTTCTGTCCTATCATTTTGACTCCTGAGGACTGAGAAGCTCGGATCACTCCCTGATGAAATTATCTTTGCTGAAGTAGGTTTGCCATCCAAAGCCATCATCATCATCATCTTTTGATGTTGCCCATGCCTCTGAACTTGGGTCTAGGTAGAAATCATATATGGTTGGTGCTCTTGGTGAAGGAGAAGGTATATCTGGATATGCCCACACTATTGCTACATCATCATCAGCAATGAACTTAATGGGGACCGCATGAGCTGGTAATGATACCGTTGGGATCCCTTCATTAGTTTCTAAGGATCATGGATAAGATTCAACCCCCTACTTAACCATTGAGGTTGCATTTGACGCTACAGTGGGTCCTTTGATTGGAGCTCCTTCTATCTCAATTTCTCCACTTTTGATCATGTCTTCAATTATGTCTTTGAAGACATAACAATCTTTCATGGGGTGGCTAATGATCCTATGGTAGGAGCAATACTTAGGATCACTTGTCATGTTGACCTCGGCAGGTTGTTTTGGCTCTGGAAGGGAAATAGCTTTTACAGCTATCAACTCATCATATATCCCTTGAACATCATCATCATCGGAGAGATACTTCTCTTCTTTCCTTTCCTAGAGAGTGAGTCATCGGCCTCCCTCTTTTTGCTTGCCTTTGTGGTTTTTGTTGAAATTTTCGTCATTGGTTAGCTTTGGGCTTGTTTTGATAAAGGTGGCCATTGACTCTCCCTTCTTGGTTAGCCTTTTGATTTCTTTCCTCTTAGGTTGTGCAGTTTTCTAATGAGCAACTTGTCTTTCTACATTACTTGCTTTAGACACAAGGGCATCAAAGTTTTGAGGCTCAGCGGTGCCCACGTATGTAGCAATTTGAGGGCCTAAATTGTTAGCACACATTTGAACTGCTGATTGCTCGCTTAGCTTTTCTGGGCATTGTAAGCTTAGACTCCTCCAGTTCGTAATGAAATCATTCACACTCTCACTTGGCGTTTGGCGTGTGTCAATTTGAGGGCGTGTGTCAATCATTCACATGAGGGCATCAAAGTTTTGAGGCTTAGCAGTGCCCACGCATGTAGCAATTTGAGGGTCTAAATTGTTAGCACACATTTGAACTGTTGATTGCGCGCTTAGCTGTTCTGGGCATTGCAAGCTTAGACTCCTCTAGCTCGCAATGAAATCATTTACACTCTCATTTGGCGTTTGGCGTGTGTCAGCAAGGTCTATTATGGATACCTTGCACTTTGAACTCACGAATTGAGCTAGAAATGCCCTCTGGAGGTCATCCCAAGTGTATAATGATCCATGCTAAAGTTCAGTATACCATGTAAAGGCTGCCCCTTTAAAAGACTATATGAACTGCCTAATTAGCAATGCATCATTCAAGGTAGTTTGACCACACGCTGAGTAAATATGAGCTAAATGTTCATGTGGTGATCCATTTATCCCGTCAAACTTTTCAAAATTTAGCTTTTGATAACCTTTTGGGAACGAAATCAAGTCGTAATGACTTGGATAAGGGTTCCTGTACCCTAACACTGGGGGATTCAAGGCTGCTTGGTCCTCTTTGATCCCTTGGGTTATCAACTCCTTAATATTTTACGAAGTGATAACTGTGTTGCTACTGTCAGCCTCGTTATGTTTTTTACGCTCTCTGTTTTCAAGGTAAGTAGCGAGATTAGCAATTTTAGCCTCTTTTTCTGCAAGCCTCCTTTGCAGTTCTTACATTTGTTCCTCTAGGCTTAGAGTGCTGGTCACCAAGACTGGCATATTTTTAGCTTAGTCATCGCTAGTCACTTAGACTTGTGGAATGACAGATGCTGACTCCTCTTCTTGGAAGAGTTCTTCTTGGAAGAGGGTTCTGAGGTCATAAAAGGCAGGGCTTGTAACCTTGCCTTGTTCTTCGAGTTGGTCCTTGCCTTGATCGAGGGTGGTCAGCATTGAGTGTAAGGTCACTTCAGCGTATGTTAAGCCTTTAGCCCTTGATCTTGTGATCAAGCCACTAAAAACTTGTGATCCACCCCTTTCTAAGGTAAAGTCAGTTTGACTCTGTGACCCAGAAAGCAGAGTCCTCCTGCTTTTTATAGGAACTTGACCGGGGGTAGCTTCTCTGACTTACAGAGGCCTTGGCACCATAGTAGGGGCGCTTGATGTTGAATGTTTGATGAATTTCACCTTTGGAGTTTGAGGTGCTGTTTCCTCCTCTGAATAGGAGGTCGTCATTACCTCAGCTATAGGAATACCAATGGGGATAGTCCCGATGCAGATCCGCCTCATCGAGCGGACTTAAGGAGCTTTTTTGACTCCTGAGATTCCTTCTCCAAATTGCTTATTAGGGTTCTTTGAGGTTGGGGGATGTCTGCTTGGCTCTGCCCCTTCCTGGTGCGTACAGGGGCCCAAACCTACTTTAGGGCTAAGGTGGAGACCCGAACTTGCCTCAGGGCTAGATTAGGAACTTGAGCCTGCCTTGGTAAGTTTGTGGCTCGGTTTATTGATGCCTCCCTCCTTAGGGTTCCCTTCAAAGTTAGAATAGGCCTGCAGTGGGGAACTGGCACTGGGTTATGCAGTATAGCCATTGACGGACATGCTGTGAAGGATAGCCTTTGTTAAGAAGCCCTCTTCAAAGTTGTTTTAGCTAGCTCCAGGGCTGGTGACAGAGCTAGATTAGGTGCGCTAGACTTAGTGCAGTGCTTGTTGCTTCTGTGCTTATTACGCTTCAAGTTCTTAACCGCTTTCTTGGTTAGCGGTCTGTCGGTTATTGGGGCAGGCCTGCTTGACCTTTCGAGGCCCCATAGAGGTTTCATTGAATTTGACAATGGAAATTCAGCAAGGATGGATCGTGGTCTTATTGTGAAGACCATCTGGACATTTTTCCTTGCTGTAAGCATCCATGCTTAACCACGACGGTGACAAGAAGCTCGCTGAAGTTGACGGTTACTTGAAGTGCCATCTTTCCTGCACGAAAGACACACAATACACAAAAGAAACAAAAGATAGAAGAATACCACATATTAGTAAACGTAAACAAATCCAAGATGAAAAGGAAAACAGAGTCTCACTGAGCGTGCCAAAATTATGTTGAGCAAAAATTTAATAAAAATAAATAATATGCACAACACAACTTTCTGATGTACAAAAAATGTACATCGGTTTATTTTGACTACGAGCCTATTTAAGAGGATAAACCTCTTTAATTACGTCCCCCTCTCGGGAAACCACCTTTTGATTCCGACGCATTCTGTTTTTATTTTTTTCTTTTGTTTCATTTTTTACGTCAATAAGACTTTATATAATCAATGTTTATCCAGTTTTTGATGTCGAATCGCACATATCCAATATCAGATAGTGGTCGTACAGAGACCTTCTAGGAAGGATACTACACGTACACATTCTTCATGTGTAGGTTAGGAAACGGATAATTTTATTTGATTTGAAATTTGGGTTTCACTCACCTTTTGCCGTGAGCTGCCTACGTACCTCTTTTACAGAGGATCAAACCAACTGTAGTTCTTTAAAAATTTATTAGATTTTATTTATCTTTTATTTTGGTTAGGTTAATAACCATTTGATGTAATTTTAATCATTTATGCTGGCCTCAAACAAACCTGTAATTTTGGTTTAATTTTGATGTTTGGATTTTTTTTAACACATGGCTAAGCTGTACTTTTAACCATTTCACGATTTTTATTTGCTGACTTGGCCTTGATTGGAGTGGATCCATTAATATCTTTAACTTGCGATTGCACCCGAAATTTATTTGTGAGTTTCCTATATGCCCTTTATGGGATCAAATCGATGTAGTTCATGGACCAAAAATTACTTTTTTTTAAGGCTTGCATCCTGGGGGGAATTTGGTGAGCTTGTTTGTATATTTGGCTCGGGTTTTGTCCATTTTGGTGGACTCTGAAATTGAGAAAGATACGATCTTTTTTTTAAGTAGCTTGGTTTTTGATTTGTTTTGGTTACATAATGTGTAACTGATTTGTTTTGGTTACATAATGTATAACCGAGGGTTGCAAAGTTATAATTTGGTCTTTTGTGAAAGAGGGGGGATATGATTAATGGTTTTTTGGTCCATTTCTTGGACTTGCAAATTTGAGGGGGTTGATTTCCATTTTGTAAGGCTTGACTTTTCATCATTTAAGCAGGCAAAGTGTATTCAACTCAAAAAAATTAACTTTTCGTAAAGAGGAGGGGTGTCAGTTTAAGCTCGTTTGATGACCTTGATTTAGACTGAACTAGAAAATTTTATATTTAGCTTCCTGCGCATCGTTATTAGAATCAAGTCAACGTAGTTCTAGTCGATAATAAATATATTTTTTTATTTTTTATTTTGTTTTGCAGATTTTGCTTGAGGAGATACATATAAAAGCCACTTTGATTTATTATAAAGTCATCCAATTAACAACGGGATGACCTTGTACTCATTTTCAATGTTGTCAAAAGTTAACAACATCAACGTATCAGCTTTTAACCCATTTATTCTTGGCATGCTTTTTTATTCAGCAAGCCAACATACTCAAATTAACCTTTTCACCTCATATTGGAATTGTATATCCAAACTAATTGGATATTGCCCACCTCCCCTCTTTTCTTTGCTGTGAGACTTACACAGGAGGTCCAACCAAAGTGATTTGATTTTATTAACAAGTATATGCTTGAGCCAACCCAATTGGAACATAATTATTGCCAACTGGTATAATAATTTTTTTATTGCTTTGAGTGTATCAATTTTTTTTATGCACTTAGCGACAAATCAAAATTTCGAATTAAGTGGATAAGTTATATCTTATCAAGATTTTGATATCCTCATAATAGAATTATAATCCCAGGCAATGACCTTTTATTATTAAGTTTCGACTTCACGATTTATAAATATCGCTCCTGTCCTTTATTATTGTATTTTCATGTCAGTCTTCGCTCTTTGTTTTGAGACTGAACAAAGATATGGGAACACGAAAAAAAAATTATCCATCGCAGTCTTCATTTTTACTAAAATGGCTACGGCTCATATGCTTCCCTTGCTTTGGACCAAAGGCCATGGCATGCTTGATGCTTCCCATTTGTTCCCCTTTTTTTATTCATCATCTTTATGGGAACAACTCCCCTCTGTTTTTCCTTTATTCTGCTCATCTTAATCATATGGGTGAACATGACTCATTATGATCAAATGACCCAAACGTGGAATGTCAAGCCAACAATCAGAGTCCACCATTTTATTTGGGCAGCCCCTTTATTATTGTTTTTTTTTTTTTTTTTACTTAGCCATTTAGCACCACCAAATTTATGATGATAATCATCTGTTTTGCCAACACCCTTTTACAGAGCTCTGACTTTTTATTTCCAACCATTCGATATGGTTTGAACAAAAGTCTGGAAGCACACCCAAAAAAAAAAAAAAAAAAAAACTAATATTCTGCATCTCAACAAGTTGGTTTTCTGGTTGCTGACCAAGTTAAATTGAATCAGGCCCCCTTCTCCATTTAGTTCAATTTACAGTAATTTTTGGGTGGACATCCTATCCTCTGCTCCTTCTTTCTTTTAGACGTTCAACAGAACTGAGAATCCAACATGATCCTTTGGTTGATGAGTCCGACAAGACGTGGATTCGGCAGAATCCATAGGTTTTGTGAGTCGAGGAGTACTCGAGATCCCAAAGGATCCGATTTATTTGAGTTCCTCGGGACTAAGAATGTCAAAGAATTCGATTTATTTGGAGGATTCCCAAGATTTTTTTTTTTGAATCCGGCAGGATTCAGTGCAGTGATGGAACAGCCGGATGCGCTTGAGCATAGTTCTCTATTAGTTGTCTTGATGACTTGTGCCTGAACAACTCCATTTATGCTTGAATTGGTTGTGGGTAGGATGAACAGGAGATTGGGCCTCAGGAAATCGAAGATCAATTTAACTTTATGGTGTAGTTACTATTCAATCAACGATTTGTGCTTGTAAAGAACGACGAATTTATTGCTTACTGCTCCTCTTCTTCTTAATCTTCTTCCTCTCTTTTAGTTTTTTCACCGCCTTCTCTGTCCCTTTCTATTTTGGCCCCTCTTTTTCCGGTTGTTATATCGGCCACCCTATTATACAAATACAATTGTACAATCGGACCTTTAAATTACCTCCACGTACAAAAAATAAAGAAAACCGTCAAATTTCGACTCACTAAAAATACCCTATACCTCACTAAAATATGCTACTGTGCATCCAGTTTCGCTCACTAAAAATAATGTATAACTCACTAAAATATTTTAGTGAGCTGAGACACAATTTTAGTAAGCTAATACGTATTTTTAATGAGCAGACATATCGAAACTAATGTATCTTATGTATCCAAATTTCACCTAATAAAAATACTATATAACTTATTAAATGTGCGATTATACTAAAAAAGTGTTATTGTGAATCTGAAACTCACTAAACTATATCCTAGTTGTCTATATATTTTTTAGTGAGCTATGATATTTATTTACTAAGTTGGTATATAATACAACCGGTTGTCTAGAATCAATTGTACAATTGAATTTTAGCTCACTAAAAATGTATAATTCATTACAATACTTAGTGAGCTGAGATACAGTTTTAGGGCCTGTTCTTTTCATGGATAAATAGGGTGGGTAAAAGGGTGAAGTAGGTTGAAGTAGGTTGAGGTGGGTTGAGGTAGGTTGAAGTTGGTATTTTTTTTTGAGGTGGGTTGAAATAGGTTGAAGTGGGTTGAAGTGGGTTGATGTTGGTTGAAGTGGGTTGAAGTTGGTATATTTTTTATGTGGTGGGTTGAAGTAGGTTAAAATAATAAGAATGTAACTAATGTGTGATAATTTATGAAGTTATCGAAATTTTGTGTAATTTTTGTTTATCCTTTTTAATTTTTAATTTTTAATTTTTATTTTTTAATTTTTAATTTTTAATTTTTAATTTTTATTTTTTATTTTTTTGTTTTTCATTTTTTGTTTTTTATTTTTTACTCTTTATTTTTTATTTTTTATTTTTGATTTTTGATTTTTGATTTTTTTATTTTTTATTTTTATTTTTCATTTTTTATTTTTCTATTTTTTTATTTTTTATTTTTTATTTTTTATTTTTATTTTTGCTTTTTATTTTTATTTTTTATTTTATTTTTTTATTTTGCTATTTTTTTTTTATTTTTTTCATTTTCATTTTTTATTTTTTATTTTTTATTTTTTTATTTTTTATTTTTTATTTGTAGTTTTTATTTTTATTTTTTAATTTTTTTTCTTATTTTTTATTTCTTATTCCTTATTTTTTATTTTTTATTTTTTATTTTTTAATTTCTTGGTTCTTATTTTTTATTTTTTATTTTTTATTTTTTTAATTTTTTATTTTGTAATTTATTATTTTTTTAATTTTAAATTTTAAATTTTAAATTTTTATTCAAAAAATAAAAAATAAAAATAAAAATAAAAAATAAAAAGTAAAAAATAAAACAAGCAACGTAAAAAATACAAAATAAAAAATAAAAAATAATAAATAATAAATAATAAATAAATAAATAAAAAAGAAAAAAGAAAAAAGAAAAAAATAAAAAAATAAAAAGTAAAAAGTAAAAAAATAAAAAATAAAAATGAAAAATTAAAAATTAAAAATTAAAATTAAAATTAAAAATTAAAAAAGGAAAAAGAAAAAATAAACAATAAACAATAAAAAATAAAAAATAAAAAAGAATGAACAAAAATTTCACAAAATTTCGATAACTTCATAAATTATCACACATTAGTTTCATTCTCATTATTTTAACCCACTTCAATCCACCACATACAAAATATACCAACTTTAATGCACTTCAACCTACATCAACCTACTTCAATCTAGTTCAATCTATTTCAACCCACCTCAAAAAAAAATACCAACTTCAGCCTACCTCAACCTACCTCAACCGACTTCACCCTTTTTCCCCACCCAATGTACTCACGAAAACAACAGGCCCTAAATCTCATATGATACTTTACAAATTATTAAAATTATGAAGGGGGTGGATTGAAGTTGGTTGAAGTGGGTTGAGGTAGGTTGAGGTAGGTTGAAGTGGGTTGAAGTTGGTATTTTTTTCAAGTGGGTTGAAATAGGTTGAAGTAGGTTGAAGTGGATTGAAGTTGGTAAATGTGGATTGACCCACGAAAAGAACAGGCCCTTAGTGAGCTAATGCATACTTTTAGTGAGCGGATAGATCAAATTAATGTATCTTATGTATCCTCGATTTCACTTAGTAAAAATACTAAGTAACTTATTAAAATGTGCTATTGTACTAAAAAAAAGTGTTATTGTGCATCTGAAACTCACTAAACTATATTATAGTTGTCTATATTTTTTTAGTAAGCTCTGGTATATATTCAGTGAGTTATGGCATATATTTAGTGAGTTATGACATATATTTAGTGAGTTGAACTATATTTAATTAATTCACTACATTTCTATTATACTCACAAAATATAATACAAACACCTTTATGGCATAGTAAAAAATGATTGAGCTGTAACATAACCTAAGAACTTCACAATATTATTTGCTGGCTATCTATACTATTCTTTTTAGTGAGTTATGCTATTTATTTAGTGAGTTATAATAGATATTTGGTGAGTTATAAAATATATTTTGTGACCAATATGATTTAGCGTGAAATGTTAATCATTCATAATAAAAAATGAGTGAACAAACAATTTTAGTTAGCACATATACTTTTTTGTTCATATTCTAAGGTATGATATATTCGTCTTTTAGTGAGCCATAACTTATATTTAGTGAGTTATGACATACTTTTAGTGAGTTTGACTATATTTGTATTATACTAACTAAATATGTATAATACGAATGCGCTTATATTATAATAAAAGATAATATAAATATTTCTTACTAATATTGTATTGCTCATTAAATACATTATATAGCTTACGAATGCGCCTTTACCTTTTGAAACACTAGTAGGATTACACAAAATTCTAGTATAATAATCAACATCAACAGTCTCAGCAACAGCAACAGAACGATCTAATGTAGATATGAAAAATGAAGTATCATCTGCAAAAACAACATAATTTTTGTGGTGAGGCATAACGCATAATTGGTAAGCACAATCTTCATTCTAGTGAGCCAAACCCTTGTGTTAGTGAGCAGAAATGCTCTGTGGTGCAAGGAAACAGATTTTTTATAGTGAGCTATTATTTTCCCTGTTATGCATAAGATTAATTATAGTGATTATATTTGGTGAGCAGAGAACTGATTTATGATTGCTGAATTCAAGCTCAATATAAGTAAGCTAAATGTATTTCTTTAGTGAGCCAACGACTATATTTAGTGAGCACATAACTCATATTGGTGAGTTGTTGTTTCTCATATCTACATAGCAACAATGAAAATATCATCTGGAAAAACAACCATAACATTTGTGGTGAGCTATAATGCAATATCAATGAGCACACAGGTCAATCCTACCGAGCCAAACGTTTCTTTTAGTGAGCTAAAACGGCTCTGCAGCACAGGGTAACATATTTTTTTATAGTGAGCTAAATGTATACCTTTAGTGAGCCAACGACTATATTTAATAAGCACATGACTCATAACAGTGAGCTATCGTTTCTCATATATCGCAAACCAAAATTTACATAATGCAATCCAGTTCAAAAATCTCAAAATTAACTCATCAAAACGCAAAACTAACGAACACAACTTCCAATTCTGAAAACAAAAACAAAGATCAAAAAAGCACTATCAAACTTGACGAACAAATCCCGTTTTATGAAGATTCAACATCAATAGTGACGTTAAGATCAAACCCAGCCATTCAACAATTGCTGAACATTAAAGCAATCGAAGCAGCGAAGAGCAATCGAAGCAGCGAAGAGTAATCGAACAATGGGGAGAATGAAAACCGCGATTTTAAAAAATTGAGGAGAATGAATTTTTTTTTAAAAAAAAGCCTAGGGCTCGACAGTTGGATGACTCAAAATTGCTGTTGGTGGGCCCGAGTGGACAATTGAGTTGTTCACCCGGTTGTATGTAACAATTTATGCTCTTTTTCTTTACCCCCCTCTTTTTATATTGTGATTTGGTGGGAAGTTAATGCTTCAAGAGGCTAACTGGAAGTTGTACCCATGTTGAAGCAGGGCCTAAAGAGTGGAGGCAGTGGGGAATATGCAGTTGACCTCTCCCACTCCCTTTTCCTTCATTTTTATTTTAATATAATTCCCTTTATTTGCAATTTTCTGGTAACCACCACGTACACCCTTTTATGTGCATGATTTTTATTTGTTATACATATTCACCAGGTGGGTTCGTCCATTAACGAAATCCCCCCCCCAATTCATATTGTTAATTGAATTATTTGGCTAATGTAAGCAAGTGGTAAGCCAAGCCATGTAGCCATTTTTTTAACTTAATGGGTATGGTATTTAATAGTATACAAGGAGTCTTAATTCAAAAGTCCCGATTTTATTTTAGACGTATAAGATTGGATTTTGGATCCTTCTTCGTAATGGACTCACATTAATCTTTGTGAGTGTCAATTTTGACACATGTACATTTACCAAATTTTCACACTCAACACATTAAGCTGTCATAAGCTTCCAAATGAATCTCTTCCAATTCTTACAATCTGCTAAGTCATAATCTAAATTACACTGCCAATCTACGCTCCTTCCCTAATAGGTCATAATCTAAATTACACTGCTCCATCACCAATATGATTTATGCTTTAATTCTATAAGTAGATGACATGCTTTCAAAAACTCCATAGGTAGATAACATGCTTTCAAAAACTAACCTATAAGGTGACATACCTATAAGTGTTTTCTAGGTAGTTTTATAAGCCATAGAGCTTCATCTAATCTAGGGCTACAATATTTCTTATCTGGCATAACAACCTTTTCTAATATGTCCTTGATCTCTTTATTGAGATATTAGCTTGGCCATTTGTTTAGGGATGATAACCAGTAGACACCTTATGAGTTACATGATATTTACCTAACAAGGCACCTGAATTTTTTTATTACAAAAATGTGTTCCTCTATCTCTGATGATTGCTTTGAGCACTACATATCTATGCAAAATAAGAGATTTAACATGCTTCATCATAGTTTCAGCAACATCAGCTCTAGTAGTCATAGCTTTAATCCACTTAGATACATAATCAACAAGCATAAGAATGTAAAACTAAAACAAGAGGGAAAAGATCCTATGAAATCAACACGTTATACATCAAAACTCTCACAAACATACACATTATGTAGAGGCAATGGATTCCTTCCAGAAAAATTACCTGTTTTCCAATAGCTTATCTTCTTTTGCAAAATTCACCGGCATCTCTAAAATAGTAGGCCAATAAAACCTATATTCAAGAACTTTGTGTAATGTTCTTTTGTGTCTAAAATGTCCCCCACTTTTACAACAGTAATAGAAAGTTAAAATAAAATGACATTCACTATGATCAATAGAATGCCTTATGATCTGATCTCCACAAAAATTTCCACAAATATGGCTCATCCCAAACATAATATTTAGACTAGGCTCTTATATTCTCATTTTGGGCTCTGAACAATTCTTTAGGAAAAATTTTGATAACTATGTAATTAACTATAGCAGCATACTAAGGCAACCTATCAGTGACAACATATAAAGTCTCATCAGGAAAGCAATCATTGAATGGATTACCACTCTCCTTATTTTCTAGCTTACTTAGATATTCAGCTACTAAGTTTTCAACTCTTGACTTGTCTTTAGTCTCCAATTAGAATTCTTAAAGTAGTAAGACCCATCTAAATGATCTAATCAATTGAGGTTTTGCATCATTCTTGCTCAATAGATATTTAATATCAGCATGATCATTATAAACAATAACTTTCACACCAAGCAGATAAGGATGAAACTTTTCAATAGTAGAAACAACATACATTGTCTTTTTTGTAGTAGTATAGCTACACTACACTGGGTCTACAGTTCTGGGCAGAAGAGGAACCTTTTGGTTTTTGGAGGGGTTGTATTTCATGAGGTCTAAGCAACAAAGAGGATAGAAATAAAAGAGACGGAAGGGGGAGGGGGGTCACGTGGTAGTGAGAATAGAAAGTGATGGGTTGCTCCTTTTTGACTGTGAACTTACTACTTACAAATCCATTGTAGGTAATTCGGTTCAAATCAATATTTTTTAAGGCTCTTTTATTTTCTACAAAACAAAATTAAGATAAACAAAAATTCTAATTTTACAATTACTATGAACAAAATTTGAGGTATGGAAGGGTACAAAATATAAGAATTTCATGGGGCATTTCTTTAGACAAAGACTTCATTTTTTCCTCGCTATATCCATCGAGGATCAACAATGGAAGGAATTTTTTAATTTCTAAACTTCACCTTAAATACGAAGACTATCGAAATAACTATTTTCTAGAAATTAGGAGGCGTTGAGGACAAAGGAATTGACCTTGGAGCGTTGGCAAGGAACATTGTGAAACTGCGCAAATTGAGTGTCCCATTGTTCCTCAGTAACTCAGTGGGAGAACGGTCGACTATTAACTAATTGAATATAATGTGAAAAAACATGCAAGGTTCTAATCTTTTAGTAAAATAAGTGTAACTAATAAAGTTGTCAGATATAAGGAAACATATGTTTGGACTAATAAAATAAATTGAAACTAAAGGGATTTTGATGTCCAAGATTATTGAGGAGAAATCACGATTTTCATACTCTATTTTAATTTACATTGTAAAATTCTTCACAATAAATATCGGTAAGTTTGGTTCAAAATCAAAGTTTAGCTTCTATTCATTAAGAATGAATTTCTAAAAGTGACGTCAAAAAAAAAAAACCCCCAACAGGATCCTTTTAGATCATGCTGTTTTGGGTGGAAAGTTGGAGTAGAAAATGATAAGGAATGGAATAAAGTGGACAGGAATTGGAAAGAGTCAAATCCAGTGGAATGAAGTGTAAAGAAGTGAGTGGAATAGAGCATGTAGGAGTGAGAAATCAATATTTTCTATACACAAGAACATGCCTTAGGGTATGTTCAGCAAAACTATTTGTTTCACTAGTGATTAATTGTTGAGATAGTTGTTAGGTATTTCAATAGGGATTAGCTATTAAATATTAAAGTTTAGCAGTTAACTACTTAACCAGCGGTTTAAAATAAAATTGTTCGGCAAAACTAGCTGTTCCATTCACTATTCAATATAAAGTTGTTTAAAAATACATTTTTTCTTTTTTTAATCAACAATATATTTCTTCTTCTTGGTCTTATTATTATTGTTATTACTACTATTGTTGTTATTATTATTATTATTATGAAGATGTCATTTTTTGGTACTACATTTTTCATGCTCATTTCCGTATGAATATCTTTGCTTCAACCTCAGCTTGGCAGCCTGCAAGCACTAAAAATCTTTTTTAAACAACAAAAAATAAATTGAACATGTTTTCATAAATCGATGGTCATTAAGGTTTAAGAACAAGGATAAGCCATTAATGATAAAATTTTCTTTAAAAGGTAGGAGCTTAACATTAATGAAATTGATGAGAAGCTCATGTCATACATGAAAAATTGAAAATCAACTACTGTGTTCATCAATCAAACATTACCTATTTGTAAAATTCTACCCAAATTACTGTACTCTAATGCTAAACACTATGTATAAGTAGGTTTAGTTGAATCAACACCCTAATCATTATCTAAAATGCTAGTGTTGAACACAACCTTAATAGTGATTGGAAATAAGGAGTGGAATGAAGTGAGATAAGCTAGAAAGAGTTGAAAGAATTGGGATGCTATGGAATAGAGTGAGAAAGAGCGAAAATGACTGCGAATTCAATGCTTTCCATTTAGATAGTGCTTGGTTGGGGAAAAATGATTTTTCTAGAAATAATTTTTTCAATTTTCAGCTGTTTGGCACAATAAAAGATACAACAGCACCACCAGCACCTCCTCCCAGTGTGAATCCTGCTTTCACGAGGTTTGGGAAGATCTAGATATAAAGAGTCTTGCCTCTACAGACATCTCTATCTGTAGAGAGGTTGATTATAAGAGATCAACAAAAAAAGATTTTGTAAAAACATTTTAAAAAAGAAACTAAAGATAAGTAGCACAGGGGAGAACTAAAAAAAATACTAATAAAAAAAGAGATAGTAACTATGTAAAACATAAGCACAACATCACAGAGGAAAGAACTATACCTTAATAAATAGAAGAAGGCTAATATTATCTTTCCCCAAATGACGGTATTACCTGCATTCAAACGTGACAAACAAAAAAGGAAAAATATCCAGTAACACACAACGACATATCTTACCTACAACAACCCAAAGGCACCTACGGAGTTATCTCTCTATGCTTAAAGACCTTAATCCTATCCCGTCACATTCTCCTATCCTAAACCATATCCTCCATCAACCATAAAACATTCAGATCCTGTCTAATCACCTCATTCAAGCTCTTCTTTGGTTGTTCCCTACCTTTTCTTCCTTTAGGGATGTTAATCCTCTCATATCTCCTCATAGGAGCATCTACAGTCCTTCTCTTCACATGACTAAACCATCTGAGTCTAGTCTCTCTCTTCTTATCCTCGATGGGAGCAACTTTAACTATATTTCTAATTACTTCCTTCATAATCCTATCCCCCCTTTTATAGCCACACATCTATCTAATCATCCTTATCTCTGTTACCATCAACATTTGAACTTGTGTCTTTTTTATAAGCCAACACTGTAAGCCATATAACACAGCATGTCTCACAACCATACGATAAACTTTGTCTTTTAATCCTACATGCATCCTCTTATTATATGGCACACTTGAAGCATTTTGCCAACCCACTTTTATGCGATGCTTGATATCCTCGTCAGCATCTCCTTTATGTTAAATGATTGAGCCCAGATATTTAAACTTCTCAACCTTTGGTATTGTCATCCCATCCATAGTAACTTCTCTCCCTCCTCTTCTCTTCCACTGAACTCACAATGTAGCTATTTGATTTTCGATCAGCTTAATCTAAAACCTCTAGACTCAGTGTGTGTCTCTATCGCTCCAACTTGTTGTTAACTCCATCTTTACTCCTATTAATAACAACAATGTCATCCGTAAATAGCATATACCATGGTATGTCATCTAGAATCCTTTTCGTGGGTTCATCCATAACCAAAGTGAAAAGAAATTAGCTTAAAGAGAAACCCTAATAGAGGCCCATATCAACGGAAAAGTTATTCGTAACCCCTCCTGGCATCCTAACGCTTGTCCTGCCTCCCTCACATATATCCTTAATAACTCGAATATACACAAGCGACACTTTTTTCTTTTTCAAGTATCTTCATAACACTTCGCATGAAACTCTATCATATGCTTTTTCCAGGTCTATGAACACCATGTGAAGATCTTCCTTCATATCCCTATACAGTTCCATGAGCCTCTCTAAGAAGTTAAATTGCTTATGTGGTTAATCTATCAGGTATAAAATCAAACGGGTTCTCTAACATCAGAATATCCTTCCGTAACCTTCTCTAAATCACCCTTTTCGATAACTTCATAGTGTGACTGAGTAGCTTTATACCTCTATAATTATTACAATCCTAAATAACCTTTGTTCTTGTACAGTGGCATAACTGTACTAAACCTCCATTCTCTAGGCATCTTAGCAGTCCTAAAAATAATATTGAAAAACTCTATTAATCACTTTAGTCCCTCTTCACCCAAACACTTCCACATTTCCACACTTCCAATGAAATTTGGTCTAGTCCCATGGGCATTCGAGTGGACATCTTCTTTAGGGCCTCTTTAATCTCATCCTTACTGATAGGTTCGCAAAATCAAGGGTTATGCTGTGTCTCACTGCTATCTCATTCCCTGCTCCGAAAGTCTTCTAACCTTTCACCGTTGAGGAGCTTGGAAAAGTGTCTTTCCCATTTTCCCTCGATTTCTGCCTCCTCAACCAGCACCTTACCATCTTCATCTTTGATGCATCTCACGTTGCCCAAATCTCTAATTCTTTTTTCTCTAGCCCACGCTAGCTTAAAGACGTCTTCCTCACCTTTCTTAGTCTCTAGTTTATGATATAACCTACCATAGTTTCATGCTCTTAGCTACAACAACGACTTTCTTAGCTACCTTTTTTGCTAACTTATATCTAACTCTTCTAACCTCCTTCTCTTCATCCGTTCCACTGTTAATGAAAGCAACATATGTCTATTTTTTCTCCTTGTCTCTCTCCATCACCTCCTTCTTCCACCACCAAGCTCCTTTCATTTTGCTACCACCTCTCCTAGATATACCTAAGATTTCCTTAGCCGATCTCTTAATACATTTTGCCACTACTTCCCACATTGTATCTGTATCCTCTACATGCTTCCGGTTCCCTTCCTTGATAATCCTCTATGATAACTTCCTTGTGTTCTCGTTAGTAAGATTGCGCCACTTAAATCTAGGGTCCCCAACACTACTCTTCTTCCACTTCGAACATTTGAATTCTACATCTATCACTAGTAACCTATGCTGAGTTCCCAAATACTCACTTGGTATTACTTGTAATCCTTATACAACCTCCTATTAGTCGGTCTGATAAAAAAGTAATCAATTTGGGTCTTTGTGATGCCATTCTTAAAGGTCACTAAGGGGTCCTCCTTGTTAAAATAAGAGTTTGCAACCAACAAATCGTAGGCAACTGCAAAGTCCAGGATATAAACCCCTCCATTACTCCTTTCCCTATGCCCGAAACCTCTGTGTGCCATGTAAAACCCGTTTGCTTCCGCACCAATATGACCATTAAAGTCTCCTCCTGTGAAAAGTTTCTCGCTCTGAGATACGTCCTGAATAACCAAATCCAAATCCTCACTAAATTGCTTCGTAATATCCTCTAGCAAACCTATTTAAGGTGCATAAACATTAACCATAGAGTTTTTGATCCCACCACTGCCTTAATAACCATAACGTGATCACTCTTACACCTCACTTCAACGACTTGGTCAACTAACTCCTTGTGAACTAAAATACCTACTCTATTCCTAGCCCTATTTGATCCCAAACACCATGGCTTGTATCCATCAATTTCTCTAGCTTTACCTCCCACCCACTTTGTCTTTTAAACACAAGCTATGTTAATCTTATACCTGTGCAATGCTTTAACTAATTCTATCGACATGCTAGTAAGTGACCCAATATTCCAGGATGTTAGACGCAACTTCACAAACCCTATTCCCCTCTTAACTGCATTTCCCCTCGGAGGGCCGGCTTGAGCTACCACATTGCTCACCACTAGCTTATGCTAACAAACACCCCCACCACCAATCAACAACACATAATACCAACACCAATACAATAATACTAATACTAATACTAACACTAGCACTAATAATACTATTGCTGCTACTACAACAACAACTACTACTACTACTATTACTACTACTACTACTACTACTGCTACTGCTACTACTACTACTAATAATAATAATAATAATAATAATAATAGTGATAATAACAACAACAATAATATTAATAATAGTAATAATAACAATAACAACACAGCAACAACATTATAATAAAAAACAAATAATAAATAATAAATAAGAATAGGGTTACTACTAATAAATAATACAAATAGTATAATAGTAATAGAGACCACTATAATAATAAATACTAAGATGCCCAACAACAAAAAATAGAAAAAACCAACAATAACCTTACCTAATAACAATGCTAACAGAATAAAGGAAGCATATAAAGGAAGCAAACACTGATAACAACAACAACAACAACAACAACAACAACAACAACAACAACAACAATAATAATAATAAAAATAATAATAATAATAATAATAACCAAATACTAATACTAATAATAATAATGATAATGATAATCATACTAATAATAATAGTAGCAGTAGTGGTGGTGGTGGTGGTAGTAGTAATAGTAATGACTCCACTGAAATAATAATAAAAACTCCAACACCAATCTAAATGAATAGCGAGATAACAAATACCTAAAATCAAAACAAAAAGGAATAACAACACCAAGGAAAATTGAGCAAGCACATAACAAAGCCACGCCCACGTCCAAATGAAAAAACATGGCCCAAAAAAGTTTAGGAAAAGAAATTAAAATAAAAGTCAATACAAAACAAGAATCAAGATAACACCAGCCGCACAAAACCAAAGAAGCCAAAAGGGGGTGCCTAGAACAGGGAAAGCACATCTAGAACAGGGTGTAACGCTCCAATTTAATCACCTTCTAAATGCCTTTATTAATAAGCATTATGCTTCAGCAGAATGCGCTATCAAGCTACGGATCAGTCTACCATGATAATTGTCTCCATGGTAGATACACAAAAAGGCCCACCCTTTAAAGTAAAATGGGTTGATAAGGTTAGAGCAATCATTATTCTAACCATACGACCTGAAGTCCCATATCACTGCTAACATTGTATCCCTCCTAGGGATCAGTTCCTCATCTACTACCTTACATATTTACACCTTTTTACATATCCATAAATTCACTTCCTAATTCACCTCATTAGCAACCTCCTACGTCCAACTTCTTCTCTTACTTCTTCTTCTTGTTCCATCCCCTGGTCTTGTAGTATAAGTCATCACTGTTACTAGTTTCAGATCCAAAGCTCCAAGACTCTTTCTTAGTCTCATCAGAGCTTATTTCTATCACCTCAGGGGACTTAGGAATGCTGATTACACTCACCATGCTACCTGAATAACTAGAATCATTGTCATTCTCTCTTCCCTAGATATCATACCCATCACCCTCAGCCTAGATATTGGATATGTCGATCTCATATCCCTCTATATCAATTTGTAACCTTGAGGTAAGTAGCAACGAGGGAAAAGGGCCTTCTTCTTAGGGAGGTTTTGGGGCAAATAAGGGACCTCGAGGGTTCTCAGGGGGTTCCATTTCAAAGGGATCCTGCCCTGCCATCTATCTGTACTTTTTATAAAATCTTGCACTTCTTCATCAACCCCAAGGCTTACTCATTCATTCCTTACACATCTAACCTTATTCTTGTGAATTTATCTCATTTACCGAAACATACATAAAGCCTTAGCAATCTAGACCCCAAATGACAGCATTAATATGGTCATTCTGACATCTACGTTTGCTCTAATACCACTACTATAACGCCCTAACTCAATCACCTTCTAAATGTCTTTATTAATAAGTATTATGCTTCAGTAGAATGCGCTATCAAGCTAAGGCATTACCGTCGTCCCATAGGGACAAGGCTGCAGATAAAGATATAGAGTCGACTAGATAAGTAACATCTGTTAGTTATAATAATTACACCAAATAAGGTCTAAGATTGTTATTAAACATTTTCAAATAGGCATCACACCACAATTTAATCACATCCATAAGGGATTTACATTTTGTTGAGGTTGCACACGTGCTCAAAACATAAGTCTCTTTCCAAGTCCTCAAAATGACTAATTAGGGTAGAGGATTAGCAATCACTGCTCTTGCCCACGTTTCCTGGACGCTGAATCTCTATAGGTTCCTACTTCACTTTAAGTTCCTTCTCCTTCCCTAAAACAGTTTGGAAAACACAAATAGTGGAAACAAATGAGCTATAGTTCAATACATTATCCTTGTATAGTCAATAACTATTTGCAATGAGTCAGTGAGTTCGTGCGTAATTTTAAAACTATACTTGTTCTTTTTAAACATCATTTGAGGAACAATACATTTAACATTGACTATGAAATTAATTGTTTCTTAGCCTGGAGTTGGACCTAAGCATATGAATAGTAACCATCACATCAATGAATAATGAACTGTGAATTTCCTGTTTAACGGGAAGGGCCCAAACAATGAATTCTGCTAGCAGAAACTATGAACATTGAACATTGAACATTGAACATTACATTGAACAATGAGCAATGGAATGGGTCCTCAAGGTTCCAGAGACGGAGTAAAACTTGTTAACATTAGTAAATGTAAATTTAAACGTCTTCGAAGGGTACAACCAATAATGTACCTTTGGCATTCATCTATACTCTTCTCTTTTTTTGTTCCTCCTTTGAGGTGTCTTTCTTGAAAATAGATTCAGTGACACTCTATATTAATTAAGAAAATTAATGCTCGTGAGTCTTAAATCATTCCGGTCATACTCTTAGGCTTTAGAAAGGACTCGTAAATCCTTTTTCATTTAATGAATGGTTTATAGAAGGGTGGTTTGGGAATATTCCTTTTAGAATTGTGGTTCATCAGCCATCCTCAGGAGTCATTATCCCCTTAATCTCATAGTTTACATTTCTTGGCTTAGAACCCAAAGTACTATACACAATGTGTTACCACACTTTACTGAACCAAGACCCTTAACCAGTGGGGTGTTCTTTCGAGGTTGAATCTCAATCCACCCCTTTTTTCCAAAAATGCATCACTTGGTTACAATATCCTAAACATAGCTAACAGACTTCTCCTTCAACATTTCTATTAGAATTTCTCATGACTATAATTGACTCGTTGAAACCATATATCTACTGGGTAAACTGATTGCTCAATATCTAATTACTTCAATCATAAGACTAATTGCACAAATTGCATCCTAATTTGCCAAGCACTAACCACATAGTCCTTATAACTACTTCAATTCTCTTTTCATTTCCAACTATATCACATAACCCCTTCATTTAGCAACAAACCATTAACAACCATGTATATCTAAATTACTTAAGCATACTATGCCTTTGCTTGAATGATTAAACATCATCTACACTGCTATTCTCTCATACACATTTTTTCCATCAAAATATCTTGCAATCATATCTCCACACCCATAGTATGACTATTGCTAATTACTTATCGATTCTTCCCCTACATGAATTCATTCTATCACCCCCAACAATTACATAATCAAAATACTACAATTTATCCTAATATTTACATGAATAACCATTAACATATGAGGTTGAATATAATGGAAGGCTAAAATTTAATTACCTTCCAGGAGACTAGATCGAGGTGGAGATGGGTGCAACCAAGGGGCCTGAAGAGGAGGAGATGATGGGGCCAAGCTGAACTGGCAGCCTGGGGCGGCGGTAAAATCAGGCGGCGAGGCCAAAGACTGCTACTGGTCAGGGGGTGTCACACGTGGGAGAGGGAAGGAGGAGGGTTGACTCTCTTATGTGGCTTATTTTTAAGACTCACATGCCATTTAAATAGCCATCACGCTCCCTTAGATTAGTAAGAATCTTTTTATTTTTTTTTTTTCTTTGTTTGGATAATTCCTTTGTTACATCAAAATTTATGCGAGCTTATCCATTTATCACATTAAAATTAATGCGAGCTTATCCATTTATCACATCAAAATTAATACGAGCTTATTACTCTGTCCCATGAAAATTAATGCGAGTTTATCCCAATTTTTTTCCCTTTTACACATGGTCCAAAACTGGCCACACATTTTTTCAATAGTAATTTGATAGTTTTATTTCTTTTCTTAGCTATTACAAAATTGTTATGGTTCGGTAAATTGCCAACCTCGCTCAAATACAGATGCATATGTACGATAAATTGTATACTTTTATATAATTATATGAGACTTTATATAGTATGGAGAAAGTTTCTGGTTAAAGTAATTTTTAATGAAACATTGCTTTGTTTATTAGTAGAAAAATGCACGATTCACAACTCTGATTAGTTATAACCATGTGACTAATACAACCAATTAAACATGATTAAGTAATGGGGTGTTAAACAGGAGAGCCTGAGCAGCTCACTCCATTAGACCCTAGCCTATGAAGTTGCCGAAAAAGTTAGGAGCAACACACAAACTACCTAGACCTCGCTGACTTACACGACCAACAGCTCCTTAGCTCGAAAAAAGCACAGGATACAGAGTAAAGGAGGTCACCATGAGTTAACAAAATCAGAAATGACCATTGATGTAAATCCCTCAAGGAACACTAATTTGGAGGTCCAAAGCAGTCAAGGGAATTGAAATTAGTCATCGAAACCAATCAGATTTTTGCAAGTTCAAGAGAAGCTAGTTGTCGGATTAATTCCAGCAGCATACCCGATTTTGTGAGCTTGATTACTTAGACTTCGTTGAGGTTTAATCAAATATTTTACCGTGGGTTTGAAGTTCAAGAAGTTATCTTTCTAATGAAACAAGTTTTAGCTCAACTAGACTTCATTTGATAATTCAACTTAGCTCTTGAACTCAAATTGTCCCGGCTGTAGTTTTGGGACAGTTTTTACTTGGCTTTGTTTTATCATTTTCTAGACTAAATGACATCCAAAAGTTGTAACTCTTTTTTTGTTAGTCAACCTAGGATGTCTAGTTTACAATAAATTTCAAGCAAGGTCCAAGGCAAGCACGTTACAAGGTCCAGTTCAGTCCATTTTGTCAAGATGCTTGGCAGGCGCCTGCAAATGCACGGTTGAAATGATCACGGTGATTAAGCCCCTTAATGATGTCCAAATCTAGATTTTCAAAAAGGGAGGATTTTAAACATATTGAGGTTTGCCCCCAGGAAAGGAAACCAAAGATTAGTTACCAAGATAAGGTGTCAAAGCTGAGCTAACTTGCGGTCCACACGGCTCCTCACGGTTGGTTGCTTAAGCTAAGAGGTTTTCCCTCTTAGGTGGATTTCCTCCACCAAGGTGTGTACTTGCTTGGCTGGTTACTTAAGCTTAGTCATTATATGACTCATGGAAGGAGAGAAAACCATGTGGATTGAGAAGATTGAGCCACTTTGCAAACCCATATTTGAACACCATGGCGTTAGGTGGCAAACATGTACAAGCTTGCTCTTTTGAGGTGGCGGCCACGGGTGCTTTCCTTCTTAGGGAGGAAAACATGACTAATCAAGCCTAGGATTATCAAGGAAGAGCCCAATTAATCATTTTGTTAATTATTACACTCATTTGTTCATGCTTAGTTTGTTTAAAAGCTAAACCGTGTACTTTAGGCTAAGCAAGTGTACTAAGTATACTTAGCGAGTTTCCTAATCATTAAGTAATCTTTTAAAGATTACCTAGTGAGTAAGGAAAGGGACTTAGGCGTGCTTATAAATAGCCTAGCCATTCATTTTGTAATGAAGTAATGTGTAAGTGAAATCTGAAGTTGAGTTTGAAACTCCTCAGTATTGTGACTTTGAATTCTCTACTTACTTATCTCTAATTAGGCAAATTAGAGTGGTGATCAAGTGAATCTTAGTCTTAATTAGGTGGTGAAATCTGTATCCTATTCCAAGATTAAGGGCCCTGAAATAGTTTTTGGAGGTAAAATCTGTATCCAAGAATAATTTCAGTTCCATCGATCTTCCAGTTTTCAGTGTCCTTGTTTCACTTCGTCAAGTCACGCCATCTCTTTTCCCATGCCATTTCCGCCTTTCTTTTCTCCACAAAACATGAGCTTTCCTTTCATTCCCTTTCTTCCTAGTGTGGTACATCATATTCGGTATTAGAGCTAACTCTCATCCTTGGCCTGAAATCAAAACCCACACATTTTTCCTTCTTGCCATGCCATAAAAATTTCCAAAAACACCAAAAATAGCCTTGGTTCTTGTTTAGCCTTCAACATGAGTAGTATGACTCTTGAAGAGAGGTTCAAAGCTCTCATAAAGAACTTTGAAGCAGTGACCTCAACTAACGAAGAGTTGAAGAATCAGAAAGAAGAGTTGAAGAGTCACAATAAATATTTTAAGTGCCAGTTCAAAGAGAAATGACCTGACCTTAATGATCATGAGGTTAAGGTTCCAAAGTTTGAAGGGAAACTTGATCCCGATGAATTCTTGAGATGGCTTTATAACGTTGAAAGAATCTTTGATTACCACAAATTCCCTGAGGAAATGAAGGTTAAGCTTGTTGCTCTCAGGCTAAGAAAGTATGCCTCAATTTAGTGGACTAACTTGTGTGCTATATGAGTTAGAAGGAAAAAGAGCAAAATCCAAACATGGGAGAAGATAAGATCTAAACTTAGAAACCTTTTTCTGCCCCTTTCGTACCTTCATGCAAAAGAGTGTAATCAAGCTCGCAAAGCTAAACATCAACAAAAAGCCAAACCATTCAAGAAAGATTTCTCTGAACCCATAGTTATACCCCCTTCCTTCCCACAAAAAGAAGTCCCTGGGCCCATGGTTATACCTCTTTCGACCCCACAAAAAGACTTTGCTCCACAAAAAAATCAAATTGGTTTGGAAGCTAGTGAGGAGGTTGCTAAAGAGGTAAATGAAAATGAAGATGGGGATACAGTGTTGGATTTAAACAATCTTGATGGCACCAAAGAAGAGACTTTAAGTTCTGACGAGCTTAATGATGAAAAGGGTGCTAATGAATCATCTCTCATCTCAAGGGTTTGAGTTGGAGCAAAAGGAAATTGAGTCTAAGCTTCAAAATGAAACTGAGCCCTATAACCAGGAATTAACCTTGGAGGATCAAGAAGAGGTTATAGAGAAGGTCGATGAAGAAGAGACACTGATCTCGACAAAAACCTTGAGTGAATTTCTTGACTTGGGAAAGCAAACGAAAGTGACGGTGCTTACAAGTCATTACATTCTATGAACAATACACCAAGGTTAGAGTTGAAGCAAACAAAGATTGAGTATAAGCTTCTACAAGAAAACAAGCAATTAGACTTATTAGTTGCTCATGACAAACCCTTGAAAAAGGGGTTTTACCATGAGTTAGTCAAGTCCAAGTTTCAGAAAACCAAATCCTCTTACCAAGTCATAGCAGAAAAACAAAAGAGAAGGGTCATTTTTTTAGCCAGAATCCAATCTATCCCTGCTTACCCATTGGATTTGAGGGCAAATCCTTCTCAATAAGGGGAGGATGATGCAAATCCCTCAAGGAACACTAATTTGGAGGTCCAAAGCAGTCAAGGAAATCCAAATTAGTCATCGAAACCAATCAGATTTTTGCAAGTTCAAGAGGAGCTAGTTGTCGGATTAATTCCAGCAGCATACCCGATTTTGTGAGCTTAATTAATTAGACCTCTTTGAGGTTTAAGTCAAATATTTTATCATAGATTTGAAGTTCAATAAGTTAGCTTTCCAACGAAACAAGTTTTAGCTCAATTGGACTTCATTTGATAATTCAACTCAGCTCTTGAACTCAAACTGTCTAGGTTGCAGTTTTGGGACAGTTTTTACTCGGTTTTGATTTTATCATTTTCTAGATTAAACGACATCCAAAAGTTATAATTGTTTTTTTATCAACTTAGGATGTCTAGTTTACAGGCATGTCAAGGAAGGTCCAAGGCAAGCATGTTACAAGGTCGAATTCAGCCCATTTTGTCAAGCTGCTTGGTAGGTGCCTACAAATGCACGGTTGAAATGATCATGGTGATTAAGCCCCTTAATGATGTCCAAATCTAGATTTTCAAAAAGGGGGGATTTTAGACATCTTGAGTTTCCCCGTATGGAAGAAAACAAAAGATTAGTCACCAAAATGAGGTGTCACAAGCTAAGATAACTTGCGGTCCACACTGCTCCTCATGGCCAGTTGCTTAACCTAAGAGGTTTTCCCTCTTAAGTGGGTTTCCTCCATCAAGGTGTGTGCTTGCTTGGCTGGTTGCTTAAGCTTAGTCATTATATAACTCATGCAAGGAGAGAAAGCCACGTAGATTGAGAAGATTGAGCCACTTTGCGAACCCACATTCAAATACCATGGCTTTGGTGGCAAACATGTACAAACTAGCTCTTTTGAGGGGGCAGCCATGGGTGCTTTCCTTCCTAGGGAGGAAAACATGACTAATCAAGCCTGGGATCATCAAGAAAGAGCCTAGTTAATCATTTTGTTAATTATTACACTCATTTGTTCATGCTTAGTTTGTTTAAAAGCTAAACTATGTACTTTAGGCTAAGCAAGCGTACTAAGTGTACTTAGTGAGTTTCCTAATCATTAACTAATCTCCTAAAGATCACCTAGTGAGTACGAAAAGGGGCTTAGGTGTGCTTATAAATAGCCTAGCCATTCATTTTGTAATGAAGTGATGTTTAAGTGAAATCTGAAGTTGAGTTTGAAACTCCTCAGTGTTGTGACTTTGAATTATCTACTTGCTTATCTCTAATTAGGCCAATTAGAGTGATGATCAAGTGAGTCTTAGTCTTGATTAGGTGGTGAAATCTGTATCCTAATCTAAGATTAAGGGCCCTGAAATAATTCTTGGTGGTGAAATCTGTATCCAAGAATTGTTTAAGTTCTATCGATCTTCCAGTTTTTAGTGTCCTTGTTTCACTTTGTCAAGTTACGCCATCTCCTTTCCCAAGCCATTTCCCCCTTTCTTTTCCCCACAAAACATGAGCTTTCCTTTCATTCCCTTTCTTCCCAGCGTGGTACATCAGCCATGAATTGGCCAATAAATTAAGCACTACAAGGTAAGTCGGATTAAAGATCGCTGTCAACGAAATTGCTGAAAAAAATAAAACCAAATTAAAGACTACCAGGAATAGGCCAGTGAGCTAACACAAAAAACACCGAAGAGGATGACAAACCCGGCTAAATGATTGAGATGGCACAGGATAGAGAGCTAACACAAAAAACACTGAGGAGGATGACAATTGACAAATCCAGCCAAAGGTTGGTAGAGCTACTTGCACCGATTGGGTGGGTTGCCTCTTGGTGACACTTGGTGCTCGACTCCTCACCAAGATGGCATGGGACAGAGACCACCTCACATGCTATCAACTCCGTGCTCTGAGCCACCAACAACCATCGCTAGGATGGGCTTAGGACTACCGCCTGCAATGAGTGACCTACTAAGGATGGCCTGGGGTAGTTGGGCTGCTAGGAGTGGTGATGTAAAGCTCAAGGGAAATGAGTTTACAACCAAAGAGAAACAATGGAACAGTTCGGACTCACTTGAACTCAAGGAACCCGTGACTGAAATGGAAGAATGGGATAGAGCTAATCTTGGATTTCGGATATAGAATCACCACCAAAACCAAGGTTAGGGCCCCTAAGCTTGATCAAGATATAGAAATCACCACTTAATCAAGGTTAGGACTAAGCTTGATCACCACCTTAACAGGCCTAGCTAAGGATAAGCAACCTGAGTTTTTGTGGAAGCCGAAAGCATGTTTGCTCTTAAACTGATTTTCTCATTCAAAGTAAGTTATGATCAGCCAAAGGCCGTGTTTCCCCTTTGTTTACACACCTAGCAAGCATACAACCAAGCTAGCAAGCACCTTAGACCTTTCCTTTCTAAGAGGGAAAGGTGTTAACTATGCTAAGTACCCGGTTAGAACTAACCGGTTGTGTACACAAGTTTAAGCTAGCTTAATTACGTTCAAAGCATTAAGGAAAGCAAGGCAAATGATCATTACAACATAATTAACTCATTCTTAAGCTTAATCAACTAGAAACTCAGCTAAAAGACCATGTGCTCAGCAGTAAAGTAAGTGTCCCTTTTCGGCTGGCCAATAAGAAGCAAGGGACATCTTTATTTACAACTCCTCTCTAATTGGTTGTTCTTTTTAAGGATGTTCCCTTTTGCAGCTCATCATCAGTCTTTTGGAGATCTAGGGGTGTGTGCCAAACTAGCTAAAGTAAAGGAAACCCACGGTTGAAGGCAAAAATAAACTGGTAGTAGCAAGCCGGGTTCGCCGGCAGTTTGTAACTCGGTTTTCTGACCTAGTTTTCCCTTAGCAAAAGTGATCATGATTTGGATTTAAAGCCATCAAAGGAAACCTTGGGGTGTGTACAAACCCCCCTTCAAAGAAATCAAGGTTATGACATATTTAAGTAGGGTAATTTGGCTTAAACATTTAACCGTGCAGTTTGGAGTCCAAACTGGCCGGTTAGGAAAAGGGCCTTGATCTCCCATCCTCTTGTGTGCATGATTTGAAACCAATGCTTGAACCTGAAAGTTAACATCATGAGGATTCCAAAAATACAAAAATATTAGACTTAAGCCACAATGTAGCTAAAGAAATGAGGTGCACAAAACCGGACATTTTCTGGCCGTTTAGCCCGTTTGTTGCAGTTTGATCTTCTAGTAAAATGTGAGCCATCTTCTTCACTTGGGACCTTGTTCTTGGACGTGTTGGACTTGATTCTTCATGGTCAAGGTCTAAGCTAGGTAGGATTCCATCATCCTCCCCTTGTTGAAAAGATTTGATCCTCAAATCTGGTGGGGAAGTGTCGGGATAGAAGGGGCTAAAATCTGTCACATTGAACGTGGCTGAAACTTCATACTCACCAGGTAAATCAACCTAATAAGCATTGTTATTAATCCTCTCCAAGACTTCAAATGGACCTTCAGCTCGTGGCATGAGCTTGTTCTTCCTTTTAGAAGGAAATCTTTCCTTCCTCAAGTGGATCCATACTAAGTCTCTAGGTTGAAATATAATCTTTCTCCTATGCTTGTTGGCTTGGGCTTCATAGGCTGCATTAGTCTTTTCAATCCTTCCCTTTGCCAACTCATGAAGTTTTCGAATCTCCTTTACTCTTGCTGCTGTATCAACATGTGGTTTCTGGTCTTGAGGCCGTGGGGTAAGATAATTGGGACTAAGAGGATCAATCCCATGCACCACCTTAAATGGTGAAAGACCAGTAGCCTTGCTGGGGGCCTTGTTGTATGCAAACTCAGCATGTGGCAAGAGTAAATCCTAAGCTTTAGCATGAGGTTTAATCAAAGCTCTTAGGAGAGTGCCTAAAGTTCGATTTGTTACCTCAGTTTGGCCATCAGTCTGGTTGTGACAAGTGGTACTGAATAGCAATTTGGTACCAAGCTTCGTCCATAGAGTAATCCAAAAATGACTCAAGAATTTTATATCCCTATCTGAAATAATGGACTTAGGGATACCATGCAGTCTAGTTACCTCCTTGAAATACAGCTCGGCAATGTGTGTAGCATCATTGGTTTTATTGCAGGGAATGAAATGTGCCATCTTTGAAAATCTGTCTACCACCACAAAGATTGAGTCCTTTCCCCTTTGGGTCTTAGGCAGTCCCAAAATAAAATCCATGCTCACATCCACCCATGGTAGAGTAGGCACAGGAAGGGGGTGTATAAACCGTGAGGTAGAGTGTGACTCTTAGCTGCTTGGCACGTTCCACACCTTCTTAGGATGTCTCGAACATCCTTCTCCATCCCTGGCCAGTAATAATGGTCCCTTAACATGGTTAAGGTCTTTAACTCTCCAAAATGCCGTGCTAAGGAACCACCATGAACTTCTCTAACTAGAAGCTCACGGGTGCTACACTTGGGAATATACAGTCGTACTCCCTTGAATAGATAGCCCTCCTGGACTAAGAAATCTCCCTTAGGGTGCTTTGAACATACAGAATAAAGGCTCCCAAGGTCTTCATCTTCAGCATATAGACTCTTAAGATGCTCAAAACCAAGAATGAGAGCATCTAGTTGAAACAAAAGGAGACACCTCCTTGATAATGCATCCGCACCTTGATTCAACTATTCTGACTTGTGCTTGATGGTGAAGTGGAATGACTAGAGGAACTCTACCCATTTAGCATGGCGTGAGTTAAGCTTGTGTTGGCCTTGAATGTACTTCAATGCCTCATGATCAGAATGAAGTATAAACTCACTAGCCACCAAATAAGGGCTCCAATGCTCTAGACACCGAATGATAGCGTAGAATTCCTTATCATAAGTGGAATATTTTCTCCTGGAATTGCATAGTTTCTCACTAAAGAAGGCTAATGGTTTACCTTCTTGAGTAAGAACTCCACCAATTCCCACTCCAGATGCATCACATTCAACCTCAAAGACCTTCTCAAAGCATGGCAAAGCTAGTACTGGTGCTTGAGTTAGTCTCTTCTTTACTTCTTCAAAGGCAGATTGTGCTTTAGGGTTCCATTTGAATGATGCTCCCTTAAGCACTTCAGTCATAGGGGACATGATGGTACTGAAATTTCTAATGAATCTCCTATAAAAAGAAGCTAAGCCATGGAAACTTCGAACATCATGTGTGCTTTGTGGTTGAGGCCAAGGCCGGATAGCCTCTATCTTCCCTTTATCTACCTTGATCCCTTCTCCAGAAATAATGTAACCCAAGAATATAACTTCCTGAGTGAAGAAAGTACATTTCTTAAGATTATCATACAACTGCTCACGTTCTAGGACATGCATAATCTGATTGAGATGATCTTGGAGTGCGTGCTCGTCCTTGGAATAGATTAGAATGTCATCAAAGTAGACCACCACGAACTTGCCAATGTAGGGTTTGAATACTTGATTCATTAGCCTCATGAATGTACTAGGAGCATTAGAAAGACCAAATGGCATAACCAGCCACTCATATAAACCTCCCTTAGTTTTGAATGCAGTCTTCCATTCATCTCCCTTTCTTATCTTGATTTGGTAGTAGCCACTTCGAAGATCAATCTTTGAAAATACTTTAGAGCCATGTAGTTCATCCAACATATCTTCAAGCCTAGGTATGGGATACCTATACTTGATTGTAATTTTGTTTATAGCTCTACTATCCACACACATTCGTTGGCTGCCATCTTTCTTCGGAACCAACAAGGCAGGTATGACACAAAGACTTAGTGACTCACGTACGAGTCCTTTTGACATCAATTCCTCCAATTGCCTTTGAATCTCCATGATTTCCTTTGGGTTCATTCTGTAAGCAGGTTTATTTGGAAGGACAGAACCAGGAATGAGATTAATGTGGTGTTGGATATCCCTTTTGGGGGGTAAACTCGTGGGGATGTCTTCTGAAAACAAGTGACAGAATGCTTGAATGAGTGATTTGGCAATAGGGTGAGTTGGCATGGGGGCCTTGGAATAGATTAGAATGTCATCAAAGTAGACCACCACGAACTTGCCAATGTAAGGTTTGAATACTTGATTCATTAACCTCATGAATGTACTAGGAGCATTAGAAAGACCAAATGGCATAACCAGCCACTCATATAAACCTCCCTTAGTTTTGAATGCAGTCTTCCATTCATATCCCTCTCTTATCCTGATTTGGTAGTGGCCACTTCGAAGATCAATCTTTGAAAATACTTTAGAGTCATGTAGTTCATCCAACATATCTTCAAGCCTAGGTATGGGATGCCTATACTTGATTGTAATTTTGTTTATGGCTCTACTATCTACACACATTCGTTAGCTGCCATCTTTCTTTGGAACCAACAAGGCAAGTACGGCACAAGGACTTAGTGACTCACGTACAAGTCCTGTTGACATCAATTCCTCCACTTGCCTTTGAATCTCCATGGTTTCCTTTGGGTTCATTCTGTAAGCAGGTTTATTTGGAAGGACAGAACCAAGAATGAGATCAATGTGGTGTTGGATATCCCTTTTGGGGGGGTAAACCCGTGGGGATGTCTTATGGAAACAAGTGACAGAATGCTTGAATGAGTGATTTGGCAATAGGGTGAGTTGGCATGGGGGATTCTAGTTCATCTTGAATGATTAAGATCCACTCTTTAAAAGCCTTAAATTCATGATTAGAAGCCTTTAAGAGAGTTTCACTAAAGGTAAATAAGCAACCAGAATGTTCATGGCCTTTTGTGGGTTTGTTTTTGAGGAGTTCAGATGGTGACGATGGCTTCAAAGAAATCTTCTTACCTCCCTTAGACAAGGAGTAAGTTTTTAAGAACCCATCATGCATTACTTTTCTGTCATACAACCATGGCCTGCCCAATAATACATGACATGCATCCATAGGTATAATGTCACAACAAAGCTGATCTTGATAACTCTTACCAATGGATAAAGAGATGAGGCACCATGAGTTAACTTAAAGTCCTTTGCTTTGATTTAGCCATTGTATGTTGTATGGATGGGTATAGGCAGTAGCTTGCAAGCCTAGTTTCTCAATCATACTAAGAAAAACCACATTAGCACAACTCCCACCATCAATAATCAAGGAACAAACCTTGCCTTGAACCATGCACCGTGTATGAAAGATATTCTCTCTCTGTTCGTCCTTAGCTCGTCCTTAGCTCCCTTCTGGCCGTTCAAGACTCTCCTCAAAACTAGCATCTCACCTTTATCAGCTTCTTCCTCAACCTCCTCTTGACTTTCCTCAAGGTTTTCTTCAGTTTCACCTTTAAATTCGCCCTCTTGTTCTTGTTCATCCACGACTCTCCACTCGGCCAAAGTGATCACCCTGCAGTTAGGACACTCCGAGGCAATGTGGCCTAATCCTTGGCACTTGAAACATCTTCTAGTGCTCATAGGATTGGGGTTAGGTCGAATTGGGGGTGCTGGAGCCTTTTGTGGTGCTTGGGTTCTTTGTGGATTAAAAGGGAAAGGGGTTTGAGGCTTAGAAACTGGTTGGGAACTCCCCTTGTTAAAAGGTTGGTTCCGGTTTGGGACTTTCTGATTTGGAGGCTTAAAAGCTTGCTTAGCTTTCTTTTGTTGTTCAATCTTGTGAGCTAGCACGCAAACCTCATCAAAAGTGGTATAAGCTTGTAATTCAACAACATTAGAATACCTAAGATCAAGTCCTCCCAAGTATCTAACTATTATTTGTTCTTCTGGTTCTTGGAGATCACATTTAATCACAAGCTTTTTGAATTCCCTAGTGTATTCTTCAACACTTAGATTGCCTTGGTTCAGATTATGAAGTTGGGAATAGCAATCTTGAACATACGTTGGTGGAAGAAATCTAGCCTTTAACTTGGTTTTCATCTTTTCCCAAGTTCTGATTTTAGCTTTACGTTCCCTAACTCTTTTAGCACATAGATTGGTCCACCATAAAGAAGCATACTTACGTAGTCTCAAGGCCACCAACTTGACTTTTCTATCTTCTGGAACGTCTTGGTACTCAAATACTCTCTCCACCGTGTGTAACCAGTCCAAGAATTCTTCTGGATCGAGCTTGCCTTCGTATTCTGGAATCTCAACTCTAAAATCATTAGAGTTAAATTGCATTCTGGGTTCTGGCCGTGGCATCCTCAATGGTTCTTCATCACTAGAAGAATCAAGGGTATGGATGAAGACTTGCTCTTGCTTCCGTGGGTCAGAATAGACCGGTTCTTCATTCATCTTCTGCTTCTGTTTAAGAAAAGTACCCAATTGCTTTCGTAAATACTCATTCTAGGCTTTTAGTTCTTGATTTGAACTCTTCAACTCTTGATTAGAAGAAGTAATTTCGTGATTACTCTTCAAAACAGCATCAAGCTTCTCTTCTAGACTTAAACTAGCACTCATGGTGTAACCGGTTTAAGTGAAGGACAGAATCTGGTTTGTGTTTGATAAACGGGGGAGAAATGAATCTGGATGCATGGATTGATTACCAGGCCAAAGAGAAACTCAGCTCTGATACCAATTATGATGTAAAGCTCAAGGGAAATGAGTTTACAACCAAAGAGAAACAATAGAACAGCTCGGACTCACTTGAACTCAAAGAACCCGTGACTGAAATGGAAGAATGGGATAGAGCTAATCTTGGATTTTGGATACAGAATCACCACCAAAACCAAGGTTAGGGCCCCTAAGCTTGATCAAGATACAGAAATCACCACTTAATCAAGGTTAGGACTAAGCTTGATCACCACCTTAACCGGCCTAGCTAAGGATATGCAAGCTGAGTTTTTATGGAAGCCGAAAGCTTGTTTGCTCTCAAACTGATTTTCTCATTCAAAGTAAGTTATGATCAGCCAAAGGTCGTGTTTCCTCTTTGTTTACACACCTAGCAAGCATACAACCAACCTAGCAAGCACCTTAGACCTTTCCTTCCTAAGAGGGAAAGGTGTTAACTATGCTAAGTACCCGGTTAGAACTAACCGGTTGTTTACACAAGTTTAAGCTAGCTTAATTACATTCAAAGCATTAAGGAAAGCAATACAAATGATCATTACAACATAATTAACTCATCCTTAAGCTTAATCAACTAGAAACTCAGCCAAAAGACCATGTGCTCAGCCGTAAAGTAAGTGTCCCTTTTCGGCTAGCCAATAAGAACCAAGGGACATCTTTATTTGCAGCTCCTCTCTAATTGGTTGTTCTTTTCAAGGATGTTCCCTTTTGCAGCTCATCATCAGTCTTCTGGAGGCCTAGGGGTGTGTGCCAAACCAACTGAAGTGACGAAAACCCACGGTTGAAGGAAAAAATAAACCGGTAGTAGCAAGCCGGGTTCACCGGCAGTTTGCAACCCGGTTTTCTGACCTGGTTTTCCCTTAGCAAAAGTGATCATGATTTGGATTTAAAGCCATCAAAGGAAACCTTGGGGTGTGTACAAACCCCCTACAAAGAAATCAAGGTTATGACATATTTAAATAAGGGAATTTGGCTTAAACATTTAACCGTGCAGTTTGGAGTCCAAACTGGCCGGTTAGGAAAAGGGCCTTGATCTCCCATCCTCTTGTATGCATGATTTGAAATCAATGCTTGAACCTGAAAGTTAACATCATGAGGATTCCAAAAATGCAAAAATATTAGACTTAAGCCACAATGTAGCTTAAGAAGCATGATTTGAAATCAATGCTTGAACCTGAAAGTTAACATCATGAGGATTCCAAAAATGCAAAAATATTAGACTTACGCCACAATATAGCTTAAGAAACGAGGTGCAGAAAACCGGGTATTTTCTGGCTGTTTAGCCCGTTTGTTGCGGTTTGATCTTCTAGCAAAATGTGAGCCATCTTCTTCACTTGGGACCTTGTTCTTGGACGTGTTGGACGTGATTCTTCATGGTCAAGGTCTAAGCTAGGTAGGATTCCATCAAGTGGGGCTCTAGGTCACATAGTGACTGTTCTGACCTCCTTGCGGCTCTTTGGCCGAGTTTTTAGAGAGAGAGAGAGAGAGAATCTTATCTTAATTTAAGTAAACTGAAAACAGTTACACATCCATCAAAGTGAAGCTTCAAATTCCTAAGGTCCTCGTGAGAAAAATCCTCATAAGAGATGAAGTTGATTTTAGAAAAGATGGAAAACTATTTTCTAAAGAAAATGATTTTCCCTCCAATAGAGGAAAATAATTTCCTTGAGAAGATAGAAAGTTGATTTTATTCCTTCAACTCTTGAATGATATGGTCAGTCAAAATTTAGGTGCAAAATTCAATTTCAACGGTTTGGATCGAAACTAAACTATTCGACAGGAAAGATTAAAATAAATTCAAATCTAGATTTTGAGCTTAAATTTCTTTCATTTGGTCAATATTTATTTCCACCACAACAATTTAATCGATTTTTTTTGCCACTAAAACAATTCAGTTGATTCGTTACTAAAACAATTTCAATGGTTTGGATCAACTTGATCATCAGATAGAAAAAATTAAAATAAGCTCATATTTAGATTTTGAGTTTGTCATTCTTTCATTTAGTCAACATTTTTTTCCACTATGAAAATTGAATCGATATTTTTTGCCACTTAAACGATGGAATCAATATTTTTCACTGCTAAAACAGTTTCAACAGTTTGGATATAAATTTGATTATCAAATAGGAAAGTTAAAATAGGCTTATCGCTCATATCCATATTTTAAGCACGACGTTCCTTCATTTGGTCAATATTTTTCTTTGCCATGATAATTCAATCGATATTTTTCGTCACTTAAACGATTTAGTTGATCTTTTCGTCACTAAAATAATTTTAATGGTTAAGATTGAAACCTAATTATCCAATAGAAAATATTAAAAAAAGATCAAATTTACATTTTAAACTCGACATTCATTCATTTGGTCAATAGTTATATATGCTACGACCATTCAATCGATATTTTTTGTCACTTAAGTAATTCAATTGATGTTTTTTCTTTGTTCATAAAAAATAATTTATTTTATACCAAATAACGAAAAATATGATATAAAAATTAATTTTTCTCGGAAACATATGTTCTATGAAAACCTTCGAGCCAAACACTACTTTAAAAAAGCAGGCTGGGAGGTTTTTTTTTTTTTTTTTTTTTCGTTTTTTCTTTTGGGTGAGGGGAGGCGGATTGGCGAACACACAAGGCCACGGGAGCCAGTCGACACTAAAGATGGGAACGTGGGTCATTTTAGTTCTCACAAATCCACAACCACAACCATAACTATAACCATGTACCCTCCGCCCCGCGCCCCGCGCTTTGTCTCACTCTCTTTCTTTCTCCTGAACTCCCGATCCCGCCGATCACCCCATAAATCCTTCATGCGTTTCAGCTCTTTCCCACCACTTTCAACCACATAGTTGCAACTTCTACCGCTCAACAATCGAGAGAAAGGGTGCTTCACGGCTACTTTACGGAGAGAGAAAGCGGTGGTAAATGGAGGAGAGCTCAACAGGGGCGCTGGTGCCGGCGGTGAAGGCTGACGCCAAGCCTTTGTCGGCGGTTGGGCCGCCGGAATCCTCCGGCGGCGAGGATTTGGAGTTAGCAGCGTCGCCGGGAGAGATGGATAGGGATTTGATGTGCCCGATTTGTATGCAGTTGATAAAGGATGCGTTTCTCACTGCTTGTGGCCATAGCTTCTGTTATATGTGCATTATCACTCATCTCCGCAACAAGAATGACTGCCCTTGCTGTGGTCGCCATCTCACCAGCAGTCAGCTCTTCCCTAATTTCCTCCTTGATAAGGTAAACTTTGATTTCGATCAATTCAGTTTGCTTTGACGCATGTTCATATGATCTTTGAAATTGATATTCGGGTGTAATTGTATGTTGAATTTGGGGCTAGGAAGTAAGATGCTGAGCATAAGCATTATTTGTTGTTCGAGAGATTTCTACGTGGGATTGCAGCTTATTTTTATACAATTTCTTGCCGCATTTGTAGCTATTGAAGAAAGCTTCTGCTCGGCAAGTCTGCAGGACTGCATCTCCAGTTGATCAATTTCGCCGCGCCCTGCAGCAGGTCAGTTATGCCGATATTCGTTTTTTTACTATTAAACTCGCAGCTTCTTAGTTCGTTGAGTTTGAGCCTCAAGGTAGCAAAGCAAGTATTTAGCTATTCCAGTACAGATGTGTCATGATAGAATTCTGAGCACATCTTCTGATGCTCGATTTCTTGGAACCTTATTTGAGACAATGGCATTTGGGTACAGTAGACCTAACCATTGTATTCTAGCTTTTAACTCCTTAGTCTCCCTTCACTCTGAGAAACTGGTGGACTTTCAGACGTTGTAGTGAGAATCATATCCTATAACTTGTTTTGTGAATCTAGAAAGCAGCAGCAGAGATCTAGAGCAAACCAACACACAGCGTTCTGCAATGTGAGACTGATTCATTCTCAGGCATCTACCGGGGTTAATTGATATGTCGCAAGAAAACAAGGCTGGGAGCAGCCCCAGAAAGTGAGGCGCGCTTAAATTATCATGCCAAAATGTGTCCCTGTCTGTGGTAGTTTACTTGCACTTCGATCTATTCAACCTGGCTGGAAGTGAACAAATGAATCGATACTTTGAGCTAACCCAGTATCTTTTATGAAGCTTGTGCCCGTGGCTTTTTTTGGCTTTTCTTCCCCCCTCACCCCCCCGCCCCAGCTTTATCCTTCACAATGAATGAGCTGGTTAGACATTTTATTATCTTATTAGATGCAAAATTATCCAAGGATCCTGTAGCAACAATGAAAATGGTTCTAGAGGGAAGATGCAAAATAGTAAAATAAAACAGCATGAGGGAAAACCACATGAGGGTTGGTATGAGGGTGTATGAAGTTGCTTGACGAATAGGATAGAAGAAGCCTTTGCCAATTTATGTTGTTCAACATTTAGTTGAGCTGGGAATCTTGGAGTCCATATCGGGATGCAGGTTGAGCAATGTTGGCTTGTGTGTCTGCACATGTGGATTGTCTATTAATAAAAATGGTCTACTGGTTAATGTTACTGAACTTCAATCTGCTCATTGACCATTGTTGTCTGATTATGTGTAATAAGATATGGGTTTATCTTCTTAGTTTTGTGATTTTAGAGACGACAATGTGCTCTTTGAGCTCTATCTTGTTTGAACACTTGATTCCATGTGAGTCTTACATGTTCTTATGTTTCGTAGTCAGGGTTGTGAAGTGTCAGTGAAGGAAGTAGATACCATAATGTCACTTCTTGCGGAGAAGAAGAAAAAGATGGAGCAAGAAGAAGCAGAGAGAAATATGCAAATTTTGCTTGATTTTTTGCATTGTTTGAGGAAGCAGAAAGTTGATGAGCTCAGTGAGGTGTGTGGTTGCATTTCCCAACTGTCTTAGCAGATTCATTATCTGATAATGTACCTTCTGGGGTTTTAGCTGATCTTTAATATTAGACATTTATCTTCAGCTCTTTGGAGTTCTATTTAATAGCTTTTCTTTGCTTTTAGATCCAAACTGATCTTCAGTACATTAAAGAGGACATAAATGCAGTTGAGAGACATAGAATGGAGTTGTATCGGGCCAGGGATAGGTATTCAGTAAAACTAAGAATGCTTGGTGATGATCCTACATCAAAATCATGGCCTTCAGCAGTTGATAACAGTAGTGGAGCCTATTCCTCTGGTTCTCGTAGCTCACTAGGAGGGTTGGCTGCAGGAAGTTTTCAGAACAAAAAGACGGATGGAAAGGCTCAAGCAAGTGCTCATGGGCCTTCAAGAAAGGATGGTTTGAGTGGGTTGGATTCACAGTACATTAGCCAGTCAGGTTTGGCCGTGATGAGAAAAAAGAGGATCCATGCGCAGGTTGGTATTCATACACGTCATGGTCTTTGTGTGTGATCTATTCCAATTGATTGTTTAATTGCTGCATGAGTCATGCTGTTATTTCCACATGAGGGCTTGCACATGCATGCACAAACACAACCTTTTAGCGATATTCAAGCCCCCCCCCCCAAAAAAAAAAACCAAAAAAGGGAAACGACAAGGATTTTTTGGGGGGTGAGAAACTGTTCGAAGTGATGTATTGCTGTACATTATTACTCACAGTTTCCCTTGCCAAGTATCGTTCACATATCTTCATTTTGTGTGGTTGTAGTTCAATGACCTACAAGAATGTTACCTACAAAAGCGTCGTCAATTGGTTAGTCAACCACTCAGACAGGATGAAAGGGATACAAATTTCATGCAGAGAGAAGGATATAGTGCAGGCCTTGCTGAGTTTCAGTCTGTGTTATCCACCTTCTCTCGCTATAGGTGCATTACCTTCTGTCTTTGCGTTCCTGTTTCTTTTTAATTTTCTTTTTGAGGCTACTTGGCCAAAGTAGTGGTCCTGTTGTTCCTCTTCCCATCAATTTCACTATTATGTTTATTTGGAACAGCCGATTGAGAGTCATTGCTGAGCTGAGACATGGGGACCCTTTTCATTCAGCCAATATAGTATCTAGGTGAGTATGTTTTTGTCCTTGATTCCTTTTCTAGTATATGAATGTGACATCAGTTACTCATTTGGAAGTTGGAATATGTTGCTCAAAGAAAATCTTAACGCCAAAGAATAGTGGTTGGAATCTTTTTACGTAAGAACATCAGGTTTCCGAGGCATGAAGCCATTATGGTGGATCTGTGATTTTGTAGGTGAGGATGAAGATTATATACATTTCCAGGAATTTGCATCAATAAGATCTTGTATTGGGCTTAGTGCGTTTGACTTGTTTGTTTTGATGTCTGGTTAACCGTAGAAGTTTCTTTATGCTCTTTTCTCCTCTTGGGGATAGACGGACACATGTCTAATTGCATGGTTACTGCAGAGGGTGTGTTACAGACCCTTTTTTTTATTGATTTGCTAACTTTGGCTCCCCAAAAAAAAAAAAAAAAAAAAAAAAACCAACTCTACAGATATAAATTTCTAGACCGGTAGGCCCTATGTTTATATGCACAAACTATGAACTTGGCTTGTCTATTCTGTAGTTATATCCAAATTTTACATATTTGATGTAGGTGTAAACTGTCCATAAATTTGGATTCCAGCTACGATGAGTTGATGGTTATGTTTGAATATTCATGTGTATAGAGAAGTTTTGATATAGCTGCTGTTAGTTCATCATCTGTTGGGAAGCTGTTATATCACTCCTTTTCATGAGAACTCGGGTCTGTTCCTGCACTGTTGCAGCAGCAGTAGGGATATATTGCACTCTTTAGGGACCTTATTTGTGGGATGTGGCTTTCCTTTTGACTTTACTTGTGGCATACTGGCATCGTTTTTGTTTTATTTATTTATTTATTTCTTGGGTGTGGTTTTTGGGGGGGGGGGGCTGCTATGGCCTCCGAGCAAACTCCTCCCTCCACCGGGAAAAAGGGAGGAAAGAAAAAAAAAGAAAGAGGATGGAGGATAAATTGTGGCACAAACATTGATCCTCTTAGGTGGGGCCATGCATGTTTTGTTTTTTAGACGATTTGGCTTTTAAAGACATGATCTTTTAATGACTTCAACATGTCTGTGTCTAATTGCAGCATAGAGTTTGACCGTGATGATGAGTTATTTGCTACTGCTGGAGTTTCTCGGAGAATTAAAGTCTTTGACTTCTCATCGGTAAGCTTACTTGACGTTTTTGTTTTATCTTTGACCCTCTTATGAAATAATCAAAATTAAAATTTGTCAACAATAGAAATTTATCAGTGCAACCATCTTATAAAGACAGTATCTAATCATTTGCATGTTCTGACTCACTTCTGAGGGACCTTTATGTATCTTTGATATATTGACACATGATTCCTTGTTGCTGTTATGGTACTTATCTTTGCTCTTTTTTGGACTCTTTTTTGGAGTTGGTGAGACTTGGATAGGGAAAGTGGGAAATGAGAGAAGCTATAGATAGAGTTGACGTAGGACATTGTTCTCATTTCGTCTGTTGCCATTCACTGTAGTTTATTAATGACATAATTGTTGCCGTTTGTATCTCAATATTGAGGTACTCAGTTATTGCATTACTGCACTATTTCATTGTAGACCTAGTTGATGGATTTTTTCTCTTTCTTTAATGTATATGGAGAGAGATTTACATTGAATTTTAATCACCATTAGCCAAAGGACCTGGAGCTCAGCACTCTTAGGCAAGATAACAGATGAGGGAGAGTAGGAGAGAAAAGGGAGAATACTCGGAATTGCAATTGGTTGGTCATTATGCCCGTACAGGGACTGACCGAAAAATTTGTTTAGGAGGGCCATCCCACTATTATATAAAGTTATTTTTAAGACATACGTTTGTTTATTGGTTTTTAATTGGAAATTAAAATAAAAATGAGTTTTGTAAAACTTAATGAAAGGCAGACGATAGAATTAAAGTAGTTAAAAGAATGTTCCTATTCTCTTTGTTTATATGAAACATAGAGTCTTACAATATATAATAACAGTCAGAGTTAGTGAACAGATACATAAAGTTTTATATGAAGCCGTGAAACTTTGAGCTTCTTAAACTTCATAGAATTTGATTTATGTTGGTTAATTTTTTTGGGTGACCAAGCTAAAAATATTAAGGACTTTCAAAAAATTTTGACCCATTTTTTATCAATGACTGTCCTATACATACTAGAGACATTAGAGCAGCCCTTGAAAGAAGGGAGGAACATTTAGACCTAATTAAGCCTAGCAGCATTATTTTAAATTAATTTATAATAAAGTTGATAAAATTAAATAAAAAAGGCTTTAAATTAGTTGCGTTAATCATCCCTCTTTCTTTCAAGTCTTTAAAAATACCCCCAAAAAAAGCCAGAATTGAAAAGAAACAAAAAGGAAACTGGTGCCCTAATCAACAAATTTCTTTCTAGCTTGATGGGCAAGATTACAACACAAAATCCTAAGGGCCAACAAGCAAGATGGTGAGGAAATGAAAGGAAATCGGATGAAGCAATATAGAAAGCATCCTAGAATCACGAAATGGTAGGAGAAAATTGAGGCCAAAAAGGTTAAGAAAATGATACTTGCACAATTTGAACCGTTGACTAGAGAGCTTGCATATGATCCATTTATAAAAACCACCGCTGGGCTAGCAACTCTCTCATGTGTGTGTGTGTGTGTGTGTGTGTGTGTGTGTTTATATATATACGCGCGTGCGCGCGCACACACACACATACACACACGCTCTTACACAGACACACACACATACACATATATGTATGTATGTATGTATGAATGTATCTATGACCCTTCT